>JAUDYJ010000008.1:10658864-10986364 GCA_030761175.1 Masticophis lateralis | reverse complement strand
CAATTAAAATACAAAAAGAAGAAAGCTTGTGCATAACTGTGACTGTTTACATGACATATTACTATATTTCACTTATACTCTGTGCCAATGATGGCGAAACCTTTTTGCCATCATGTGCCAAACCTTCCCCCTGCACACTCTCTCCCCCCCACATGTGCTTTTGGCATACAACAGCAAAAAGGTTACCGGTGGGCCCGGTAGGCCCATTTTTCATACTTTCCAGGCTCCAGAATCTTTCTTGGAGCCTGGGGAGGGTGAAAATGGCCCCCCTCACCCTCCCGGAGGCCTTTCCAGAAATAGCTGTTTCCCAACTTCCGGTCGGCCCAGAAGGCCCGAAAATCAGCTGGCCAGCACATACATGTGCGCAGGAGCTGAGGTAGGGCAACACTTGTGTGCCCACAGATATGGCTATGCATGCCAGCTGTGGCACGCAGGCCATAGGTTTTTCCATCACAGCTTTATCCATTCTAACTAAATTCCATCTTACTTGATCTATTTTTTTTCTATTCTCAATCCATTTATACCAGTTCTCCCACATGATATAATATTCCAAATCCATCAATCCTTCAGCTCAAGTGTCATCTTACCTATTTCAGCGCAGTCCAAGACTTTTGTTTAAATTATTAAGTCTTTTGAGGGTATATTTGTGTTTCTCCAACAAAGGCTAGTCTTGTTAGTATTATATGTAGAATAATGTACGTTGTTTTTTTGTCATATTTCTTTTTCGTTATCCCTAGAAGAAACAGTTCCGGAATGTATTCTATTTGAATGCCAGTTAATTCCTGTAACCAATTTTGCATTTTTTTCCAATATTTTTTTGATTCTGGACATAACCGCCATACCTGAAAGAAGGTACCCTGCTTTTGTCCACATTTCCAACAATTTGGGGTTAAATTTGGATATATCCAATAGTGAAGGGACCAATGATAACCTGGGCAAAAAAAAATGTAGGGCATAACATTGAATTAGAGGATTGGGAAACGATTTGGAACAGAAATTATAAAATAACAAAATCAGCAAAATATAAAGAAAATCAATACAAAATGTTTTATCGCTGGTATTTGGCACCTTCAAGATTGGCAAAGATATATCCGAAAAGAGACTTGATGGTTAGCAACCACCCCTTTCTAGAAGAATGAAATATTTTAGGAAATATTAAAAAGGCAAAATATTATATTTCCCCTAAAGGAGAAAGAGAAATCTTAAGGGAGACAGAAAGCGAGAGCTTCAGCTCCCTGCCCCCCAGCAGATAATTTGGTGCCCATTGAGAAGGCCTGTGCCAGCCTATCTACAAAACAAAAAACCTTCAGCTCTAGGGTGATGGGATTAAGACATGACCCTCCAGGACATCAAAGGATTATCTAGCAGTAGGGCTCACTGCATTACTGCATTACTGCATGAAATATGATTAATAAAATTAATTAATTAATTACAAAATCACCTGGGTTCATTGCATCAAGCCAAGACTCAACCAAACTTGATTCAGACAAACATGACTCCACATGGGAGTCTGACAGCAACCAACAGAATGCATGCTCTTGCCACAGGAACAGGAAGCTCAAGTTCAAAGTCCAAGAGAGGAGATAAATACCTCTCACTCTCCACTCCATGTGTTCAGATGCACCAGGACCATGTGCTTTACCATTAAACCATCTTTCCAATCAGCCTCCCGTGTTTCCAGTGTCCTTCTCCCCACTTGGAACTGAACCAGATGGATATTTCTTCCAATGATGGAATTGGGAGAAGGTGTAAACTTTCTTGCAAGCTTTACCTCGGAGGAGTGAATACAACTCCTTTGGCAAGGTGTAATGGAAGCAGCTTTGCTAGATTTTAAGAAATGGGGACCGTTTCCTCCCTCTATTCTGTAGGTTTATTCTGTCCTGCCTTGTAATGTAGTTCCCGGGTTCTGATTTCAGGCGAAGAGCTTATGAAATGGTGCAAAATCAAGTGATATGTACTCCACAGGTTTCTAATTGATCTCGGGGTTCGTACGAAGGTAGCAAAGAAAGAGCCGCTCGTTTAGATGAAAATCATGTTTGTGGGTGGGTTTTATGGAGGCACAATCTGCTTCAGCATGGCACAGGAAAAAAAGAACAGGAAAATGATTGGAGATCGTCTATCTCCAATCTTCTGCCTGTCTGTCTGTTCTCTCTCTCTCTCTCTCTCTCTCTCTCTCTCTCTCTCTCTCTCTCTCTCTCTCTCTCTCCCTCCCTCCCTCCCTCCCTCCCTCCCTCCCTCTCTCTCTCTCTCTCTCTCTCTCTCATCTCTCTCATCTTCTATCCTATATCCATCCTTCCTTCATCATTGAACCCATGGAAGATATATGTTATACATAAATATGAGCACCTCGCCCGAGTGCAAAGCCAAATCATCACAAGAAGAATTCGGGGATGTTTGTGACTATCCTTTTACCACATTGTCAGTTTCCCGTTTTCAGTCTTGGGCTCAGAGAGGAGAGGGCTGCACCAGGCTTTTTCTTGGAAAGGCGTCCAACTTTGCGGAGGCATCAGGGAAAGCAAGACGAGAAAATATTGAGGCTCCCTTTCAGCGATAGAGATATTAAGGTAAACAGCATCTCTGCACGTCTTGGAGTTTCCCCCTTCCCGGCGTTTACTTTCTCCCAGTAGAGACAAAGGTTAGCTGAGATCATACAACCAGTCGGATGCCCAGACTCCAACTCCCTGGGGCTAATTATGAAACAACATTAGATAAAAGTCAACATATGTTGTAAAAAGCTCCATGCTTCATCGCCTGACAGTTTGTAACAATGTGCTCTCGTAGCAGCTGTCAGGCAGCAATGCTGGAAAATGAGTAATATGCTGATTTATGGATATCGGCTCTGCCCTTGTGCTCAGTTCAGCTACTGCAAGACAGTAGCTGCCCCCTTCAGCTTTGGAGGATGGAGGATGGGGTGGGGGTTTCTTGGGGGCTTTAATGTTCTTGGTTTTTATGCTGGCCACCACCTGTAGTCCCCGTGTATGAGTTGGGCAGTCATAGAAATCGATTTACTATGGATAAATAAATAAAAGAGACAGTTTGAACTGATGGTTGGCCTAGAAATCAGGAAATGGTGAATTCTAGTTTTACTTTAGGCATGAAAGCTGGCTGGGTGACTTTGGGCCAATCACCAGGAGACTGTGAGTTCTAGTTCCATTTAGCCATGAAAACTAGCCAGGTGTCTGTGGATCAATCACCAGGAGACTGTGAGTTCTAGTTCCATTTAGCCATGAAAACTAGCCAGGTGTCTGTGGATCAATCACCAGGAGACTGTGAGTTCTAGTTCTGCGTTAGGCATGAAAACTGGCTTGGTGAATTTGGGCCAATCACCAGGAGCATGAGTGTTCTAGTTCCATTTAGCCATGAAAACTAGCCAGGTGTCTGTGGATCAATCACCAAGAGACCGTGAGTTCTAGTCCCACCTTAGTCATGAAAATCAGCTGGGTGATTTTCCCCCCTCCTTTCCTTTCCTTTTGGACCTTAAACATTCTCGCATCTTTGCTTCTACTCACACATAAATGTTTTTGCTAAACTACGAAGACAAGGATTGCAACGAAAATCATCCCAACTGCACCCACACAAAAGAAGGAAACGGTGGGCATAATGGTTAGTTTGTCACTCAAGAGTAAAGCACATACCTTCCACCCCAAAAATTCAAAGAATGGAAAACTGTGACTGCCGTCAAGAGAAAGAAATTAGAACATTTGGGACACATCACACGTAGGAAGAACAAAAAACAATTGTTTTAATTACAAGGAAAAGAATGTGGGGGGGAGGGGTGTTTAGCACTGGAAAATGCAGCATATCCTGGCTGAAAAAAAAAATCTTTGGATATGACAAAAAAGACGAAGATAAAATTATGGGGACTTTGGACCAAGTAGTTCAATTATTGCTATTTATTTTTCTGATTAAACCCTTACATTCTTGCACTGTTGCTACAAGAGACCCCATCTGTTCTGACCTAGGCATAAAGCACAATTTTAGTCCCAACAAACCTCTTTAATTCATACGGCTGTGAATTATTGTCAATCACAGTCCGAAAGACTTCCCAAACAGTCTTTCAGGGGAGTGTTTACAAACACCCACCTTATCTCCCTTGGAATGCTGCCAGAGAACCAAGAGCAAGGCAAGGCCAAACTTAGCACAGAGTCAAACAGAACTTTCCAAAGCTTTAACCAACCAGATGAACTAATTATTTCAAGCAAAAGCTCACATCCCATTCACTCCTCTTTTATGTTTTATTTATTTATTTATTTATTTATTTTATTCAATTTGTATACCGCCCTTCTCCTGCTGGACTTTTATGGGAGGGGCAAATCATCTCCAAGCCTTACTCCCAAGTTGACCCTGTTTTCTTAATTGTTCTTGTCTTCTGGCAGCTCTGCGCATGCACACACTGGGAACAGGCTCCTGCTGTTCTTCTGCCTCGCTGATGTCAGACTCTGGAGACTCCAGAGGCAGCAAAGAACTACTAGATGGCCTTGGCCCCCTCTCTGCTTCCAATGCAGAGCCCTTGTCTGAGCCTTCCCCAGACTCCAGGACTGGCCCACGTTCAGGGGTGGGTTCTACTTACCTTTACTACCGGTTCACAACGGGGCCACGTGCATCTTCTGCGCATGCACAGAAGCTTTCTGATGACGGGGTCAGTGGGTGGAGCCTCCCACCGGTTTTACTACCGGTTCTATAGAACCAGAGCAAACTGGGGGCAACCCACCACTGCCCACGTTCCTCCCCAACCTCCTCAGTGTCCGAATCTTCTGTCAGTTCTGCTGGCCGCCGTCGGGCCACAACACCATCCTCCAAGCTGCCTGTCTCGATGAAGTTGGGAATTTTCATTTATTAGAGTGCAAAGAAGGCTCTGCAACTTGTTCCTTGGAAAAGTTTCATATTCAGCTCGTTTTGCCTTTTCTTCCAGATTGAAAGAAGACACAGCCCTACCATTTTTGTAACGTACTATTTTTAAAACAGCCTTCTCTCTGTTGCACAGGCTGCTATAGGTTACTGAACTAAAATTTACCTAACCCATATGCTGCCAAAAAGAAAGAAGAGAAAGCTTAATTGGCATTTGAGGGGGAGGGGGAGTGAATCTAAACTTACTCGCATCCTTTTGCCATTTAGTGCTTCTATTTTTATTTTTAAGCCTCATGTTGTCGGAGAAGCAACTTTTATCGGAGTTGTTGGTGCAAATGATTTTAACTCAACGGGAAGGGGAAGTCTCTGAGTTGACCTTGGCTGCATGTCCTTCAAAAAGACCTTGACTATGTGTCAGAATGGTCAAACAATTGGCAACTCCAAATCTCAACCAACAAATGCTCTGTCTTACACATTGGTAAAAAAAAAAAAATCAGAACACAAAATACAAGCTGGGAGGATATGATCTCGTAGACAACCCTCACTCTGTCAAGGGCCTTGGAGTACTCATCTCTAATGATCTAAGCGCCAGAGCTCACTGTAACAACATTGCCAAAAAGGCATTAAAAGTGGTTAACCTAATCTTGCATAGCTTCTTCTCCGGTAATATTGTACTGCTAACTAGGGCATACAAAACATTTGCTAGACCAGTTCTCGAATACAGCTCATCTGTCTGGAACCCGCACTGCATATCAGACATAAATACAATTGAGAGAGTCCAGAGATATTTCACGAGATATTTCCTCTACCTGCAATAAAATACCTTATGCCACTAGACTTCAAATTTTGGGCTTAGACAACTTAGAACTACGCCGCCTTCTGTCTAACCTAAGCGTAGTACACAACATTATCTGCTACAATGTCCTACCTGTCAATGACTACCTCAGCTTCAACCGCAACAACACACAAGCACACAATCGATACAAACTCAAGGTAAACTGTTCCAAATTCGGTTTCAGAAAATATGACTTCAGCAACAGAGTGGTCAGTGCTTGGAATGCACAACCTGACTCTGTGGTTTCTTCCCCAAATCCCCAAAACTTTAACCTTAGACTGTCTACTGTTGACCTCACCCCATTCCTAAGAGGTCTGTAAGGGGCGTGCATAAGCCCACCAACATGCCTACTGTCCTTGTCCTACAGTCCCCATTTATTCTTATCCTTATTCTGTATTCATAATCATGTTTATACTTATATCTGTTACCTTATACATACCTGACAATGAATAAATGAATGAATGAATGAATGAATAAATGAATGAATGAATGAATGTCCCAAAGGTGTTTCTTCCCAGCCACAAAAAAGGCAACTGGCCTTCTTTGGGGTTTTTTTGTCCTTTGAAAACATTTCACTTCTCGATCATGAAGCTTCTTCGAGTTTGGTTTTCAAAGGGAAAAGCTAAGGGAGAAAGCTTTCTCTGTGGGCATACCCACCCTTTGGAATCAACTCCCTCTGGAGCTCCGGGTGCTCCCCCGACCTTCGCTCCTTCCGCCGTGGCCTGAAAACGTGGCTATTTCACCCGGCTGTCCTGGACTGATGGGGGTTTTAATAGAATTTTCACTGGGCTTTATTGAACTTTTGTTAATTTTAATCTGGATTTTTGTTTTAATGGTTTGTTTGCTTTGTTTTAATTGTTGTGTCTGAGTCCATTGGAGATAGGGTGGCATACAAGTACCATTAATAAATAATAAATAAATAAATAAATAAATAAATAAATAAATAAATAAATAAATAAATAAATAAATAAATAAGTCCAGTCGCCTTTTCGAAAAAACACCTTTGGGACAACCATGATCTGACAATCACTATAAACAGCCGGACCACGTGATTTAGTGGAGACATCTGGGTGTGTTTCTTGGCCACAAACATGGGACCCATCTGACATCGTCTTCTTCCAGATGTGTTTTTTGGAGGGAGAAGGGGGGATTTTCTACTCTAGCCTGCAACTCTTTGCTTTCTTAGTGGTTTCCCATCCAAATATTAATTGTGACAAGGATGTGGTGGTTCAGTGGCTATGATGCTGAGCTTGTCGATCAAAAGGTCGGTAGTTCAGCGGTTCGAATCCCTAGTGCCACATAACAAGGTGAGCTCCCCTGACTTGTCCCAGCTTCTGCCAACCTAGCAGTTTGAAAGCATGTAAAAAATGCAAGTAGAGAAATAGGGACCACCTTTGGTGGGAAGGGAACAGCGTTCCATACACTTTTGGTGTTTAGTCATGCCGGCCACGTGACCATGGAGACGTCTTTGGCCAAAGCTGGCTCTTCGGCTTTGAAACGGAGATGAGTACTGCCCCCTAGAATCGGGAATGGCTAGTACATATGTGCGAGGGGATCCTTTATCTTTACTTTATGCTTAGCTTTTTGAAATCAGTGAAGGTTGGTTAAGTGTTACTGCTTGCTTTTAGCCAATTTGAACAGAGGGGCTAGCAGCTTGGCACAATGACTATTTGACAATCATTAGCTCATCACCCAGATGCCAGTCCAGAAGCCAGAGAAATGCATAGAAAAGGCAATAATTATAAAAACATATACTCAAGGGAAAGGATGAGGAAGGATGAGGAAGAGCCTTGGTGGTGCAGCGGACTAAGTGCTATTATGTAGCACTTAGCTGCCAGCTGCCTGCAATTAGTGCGAGTTCAAATCTCACCAGGCTCAAGGTTGACTCAGCCTTCCATCCTTCCGAGGTAGGTAAATTGAGGATCCGGATTGTGGGGGCAATAAGCTGACTTTGTATAAAAAAGAACACCGCTTAGGGGGGACCAAAAGCCCTACTAAGCAGGTATATACAAAAGTATGAAGGCTATTGCTTAACGCATTGTAAGCCACCTTGAGTCTCCAAAGGAGGGCGGCATATAAATTGAACTAATAAATAAATAAATCAAATCTTTTGGATGTTCTTATCTGAATAATAGTTTAGTGATGTGTTCATCCTATACACTTGTAAATAATTGGAGATACATGGTCGTCCAGAGAGATAATCAACTATTTCAGGAGATCATCAGTGATCTCCTCCCAGCGGAAACCAAACCCAGGAAAGTAAGAAATATATCCCTGGATGTTTCTATTTAGGGCCAAATGAAGCCAGCCCTCTTAAGAATATGTAGGCAATTAAATATGCCAATTTTATTTCAGTCTTTAGCTCGGCCCTTTTGCAAAACTGAACTGTTAGGAAACGCTGTATATCAGATCACTGGAATGTCAGGAACCTGATCTACAGACTGATCTACAGGCCTCACAGAATGGTATTAGGTAGAGAAATAGAGGTAGAAAATGCACGGTGCTCCAAAGCAAAAGGCCTTATTTAAAATGTCCCTTTGGGGGTACCATCTCCTCTCCTCTCCTCTCCTCTCCTCTCCTCTCCTCTCCTCTCCTCTTCTCTTCTCTTCTCTTCCCTTCCCTTCCCTTCCCTTCCCTTCCCTTCCCTTCTCCTCTCCTCTCCTCCTCTCCACTCCTCTCCTCTCCTTTCCTGGAGCCTCTCTTCTCTTCTCTTCTCTTCTCTTCTCTTCTCTTCTCTTCTCTTCTCTTCTCTTCTCTCCTCTCCTCTCCTCTCCTCTCCTCTCCCACAGCCTCTCTTCTCTTCTCTTCTCTTCTCTTCTCTTCTCTTCTCTTCTCTTCTCTTCTCTTCTCTTCTCTTCTCTTCTCTCCTCTCCCCTCCCCTCCCCTCCCCTCCCCTCCCCTCCCCTCCCCTCCCCTCCCCTCTCCTCTCCTCTCCTCTCCTCTCTTCTCTTCTCTTCTCTTCTCTTCTCTTCTCTTCTCTCCTCTCCTCTCCTCTCCTTTTAGGGACATAATAAACCAAAGACACTCTCAAATCCAGGTGAGCTTCGTGGAAGAACATTTGAAAACGGCAATGAGCAAGCCCAACAATTCACAATGAACTTCTCCACTGCGTGCTTATTGTTGCAACAGATGCCATTAAGGAACAGATAACCAAAATAGAATTTATAGCCTTGGGAATGTTGTCACTGGAAAAACAAATGATACAGCACATGAATGATTTTAATAAAAAGAAAGTGGAAATTTGCCCATTAGAAGAATGCTGGGCAACCTATCTGTATAAATGAAAATTGAGTTGCTGGATGGTTTAGGAGCAGCAATAAGGGGAAGTTGGAGGCTGAAGCAGAACTCACAAATTCAAACCTTTTTTTTATTTTAATGACCCTGTAATCCTTTGCATCGAGGGGGGTTGGGATGACTAAATGTAGCTGAGGGTTTACTGGCCGGATGCCCTTCCTGATACCTACGTGGGGTTCACAGCAGATATTTTCTCTTTGCACCCAGAGAAAGAAACATCTGTCGCTACCTAGGATTGTGTTGTGATCTAGGCTCGCTTAATCATTACAAGACACAATTTAGTCTTAAACAAACTTATTTTATTATTACTTCATTCCCAGCTTAGTCCAAATTAATTCCAAAACAAGTCCTTCAGAAAAAGTCCTTTGGTTTATCACAAACCTTTATCTTCTTTGGCACTGTGCCAAAGGCCTTTCTTGGCAAAGCCCCACAAAGTTCAGAAATAAGAGATGCTGAGTGGAAAACAGATTTAGCAATGTTGCTTTCCTACAAAGAGCCCAAGAGCCTTTGCTGCTCTTTTAAGCCTGATGGGAGGGGCCAATCATCCTGGCGTTACTCCTGAGTCGTCTTTTTTGCTTTAGCTGCTCTTGCCTTCTGGCAGCTCTGCGCATGCGTGCATTAGGAACAGGCTACTCCTGTTCCTCTGCCTCTCTGCTGTCCAACTCTGGGGGCTCCCGAGTCCACGCATCACTCCCAGATGGCCTTGGGCCCATCTCTGTCTCCAACGTAGAGCCCTCACCCGGGCCTTTCCCAGACTCCAGGACTGGCTCATGGTTCTCCACAGCCTCCTCACTGTCCAACTCTGGCCACAACAGATTGAATTTACAGCCTCCTGATTGTAAGTCAAGAGCTTTACCTCTAGATTACCATGCCACTCACTCACATCTTCAAAATATGACCTAAGAAAAGCAAAATGGTGTATTATGATGCATCTACATTTGTGGAGTCTCAAAGGTGCTTTTTTTCAGAAGGCAAGTGGACTTTCTTGTTATTTTTTTTTCCTTTGAAAACATTTCACTTCTCATTCAAGAAGCGTCTTCCACTGCAACTGACCGGAGGAAAATGGAAATATTTATATTCTTTGCAGTTACCTAGAGAGTCTGAGAGTCACTGAGGCCACCTGGGGGTTTATCCGTACCGTCAGAGTCACCTGAATCAGAGTTGCAAATGGGTGTGGAGCCTTCTTGGAACTGCTAAAAGGAGTTCCAAGAAGACAGGAGACAGGGGATAGCGCATCCCTTCCCTTCCCTTCTGTTGAGGGAGGGCTGTTCAATTTTAACATAGATGGCCTCTTCGGCCTCTCTTTCAAACCAGTGGTCCTCTTGGTCAAGAATGTGGACCTTGCTGTCTTCAGAAGATGACCTTCAATTTTCTAATGCAGATGGAATAGACATTTACAGTAATGGCCAAAATTGTGGAAACCTTTTGGGAAAAGTGTATTTTTGAGGTTTGACGGCAAATAACAACCACTTTCTTTTTGGGAGTTTCAAGATAATCAAGATAATTATCAAGATAATAAGATATTATTGGTTGAAAAATAGAAAAAGGAAAAAAGAACAGGGAGTAATTGGAGTTACAGAAACAGGAACTTAAATCACTAACATAAATTAACAATGAATCATAAAGATAGATATATGCATAAGATCAAACAAGGAAGAGTCAAAATACAAATAAGAACATAAATTACTGTGGTTTATTTGACAATATATATTTGACAAAATGTATGTTTGAAATGTTTGTTTACAGGTTTTGTTCTGTATGTTTTGTTGTCACTAGTTCTGTTTTGTTTGTACTTTTAAACAAATAAAAATTTATTTAATTAATAATAATAAAAAAAGATAATCATATTCCACTGCTGGAATAGCCTGGGAATAGCCCAGACTCTCTTAACCCAATTGAAAATCTACAGAGCCTGACCAGAGGTGAAATCCAATTTTTTTTTTCAACCGGTTCTGTGGGAGTGGCTTGGTGGGCGTGGCAGGGGGAGGATACTGCAAAATCTCCATTCCCACCCCACTCCAGGGGAAGGATACTGCAAAATCTCCATTCCCACCCCACTCTGGGGCCAACCAGAGGTGGCATTTGTCAGTTCTCTGAACTGCTCAAAATTTCCGCTACCAGTTCTCTAGAACCTGTCAGAACCTGCTGGATTTTACCCCTGGAATTGATTTAAGCAACTGGTTAGTCAGAAGCGACTCAGCAATAACACCCAGTTAATAGAAGCAATCCTTCAATCTTGGTTTCACATTATAACAATTGCAGAACTCAAAGATTTGGTTCACTCCATGGGAAGACGTCGTAAGGCTGTAGTTCATGCTAAAGAGTACCCAACTATTAACTGACGTGGTGATCATTTCTGTATATCTCGTTCTTTCTACGTGTTTCACTTTTCTTCTTCATACTGTAACGGCTATTCTAATAGCAAATCCTTCCTAAAAGTTATTGCTTTACATTCTTGATTAAATTATCTCTCCATTGATATATAATTTTATGGTACTACTCCCCCAAAAAGTGGTGTTATGAGTTAGTATTAGAAAATACACTTTTCCCAAAAGGTTTCCACAATTTTGGCCACTACTGTATGTAGAGTGTATCTTTGAGAAATATGGGAATCAGGGTTTAATATTGAAAACAGTATCCATATTGCATTTCGGGACATTAGAAGTCCTTTTTGTAATCCTCATGAACCATGAGGAACATACTCTAAAAATAGGTGAATTGGGGCAGTGGGCTCAAGTGATAAGAGTCGGAGGTGTCCTACATTCAGGCGGAGATTACACTATTAGCGGCTGAATCTTTAAGAGCTCCTCATTATCCAAAAGCATATGAACTGCCACAGAAAGCATCAGTGTTAAAGTGAAAAAACATCTAGCTTCATCGAGCCCCACCAACTTTAAATTTCAGCAGCGAACACTGCTCTTAAAAATGGGTTATACCGTAGTTCAGGGAGAGGGGGAAAAAAAAACCTCCCATAAAACAGTGTATGCTTTAGGAGATGGCACATTTTTATAACCTTGCAATAAAGTCAAGCATCTACCTGTATTTTAGACCTTTCCTCCATTCTACGGTTTTTCCTTCCAAAGGGGATCTCTGTTGCACCCAAGAATAGCAAGCTTTTTTTTTTTCACCAAAAGACAAAGGGAAGAAGGCCATTTGGTCAGGAAAAGAATAAAATAAAATAAAGGAATTCCTGGATAATGGTGGGCATTTGAGCACATTGACCTGGTCTTCACAATATTTGAGTTACAGTTGATAATTGGGAACTGATTCACTTATATGACCCTCGTCTTGCAACAATGGTAGAGTTGGTCATTAACTGACTTGCTACCTTACATAAGGCCGTGCTTGAATTATGAATAAGCTACGGTTGGCTAGGTTTCTACAGCACACTGAGATATAAACAATGGGTTACAACCAGGGTGCTAGGTTTATGCACCATGTTCAGCCTAAAGAAGTGATGGTGAAGCTATGGCATGCATTCCACAGGTGACATGCCAGCCGTCACCCCAGCCAAGCTCCACCGCACAAGTGTGGGTGCCTCCCACTGGCCAGCTGGTCTTTCGGTCTCTGCTGCGCATGTCTGGTGGGCGGGGCTCATGCAGGGGATGCCCACACACATGCCAGGAGGGTGGTGCATGCCCAGGGGGTTGCAGGTTGGTGCAGGAGGCTTTCCAGGCCCAAAATAGGGTGCGGGGGGAGGGGGGGCGCAGAGGTGGTTTCAGCAGGTTCTGACCAGTTCTGGAGAACCGGTAGCGGAAATTTTGAGTAGTTCGGAGAACCGGCAGTAAAAATTCTGACTGGCCCTGCCCCCATCTATTCTCTGACTCCTGAGTCCCAGCTGATCAGGAGGACCCCCCCCACCACCACATATTCACATACTTATTTTTGTGGTTCCCTTATTTTTTTTTTTTAATTTGATTTATATGCCGCCCTTCTCCGGAGACTCAGGGCGGCCTACAATGTGTTAAGCAATAGCCTTCATACTTTTGTATATTTATACAAAGTCAGCTTATTGCCCCCAACAAACTGGGTCCTCAATTTACCCACCTTAGAAAGGATGGAAGGCTGAGTCGACCTTGAGCCTGGCTAGGATTGAACTCACAGAAATTACAGGCAGCTGGTGTTAATTGCTGCCTTTAGTAGGAGGCATTAGCCCCCTACGCTACACAGGCCCTTTCTTATATATTATAAATATTATTCCTTACTTATTATACAAACTATGATATCCATATGTTACTTTACACATATTATATATTTAATTTCATTTCATTAATGCTTCCTGATTTCTAGATCATCTCTATATAATTTCTTGTTTGTTATTCCTGTCCTCTAACCATTTGTTAAAAACTGTTGTGACCCAGGCCCAAGTAAGTAGTAGGAAAATCAGTCAGTGAAAAAACAAATAAACTTTATTCAAACAGCTGAGAATGACTTCATTCCCAGCGTTGTTCAACTAAATTAAAGCAAATTCCTCCCAACACAAATTCCTCAGTCCTATCGCAAACCTTGGTCCAATTAGGCAAACTGCCAAAGGCCTTTCTTGGCAAATGTTCAGAAGTCCCAGATACAAAAATAAATACAAGACGTAGATGAAGAAAAAGACGAAGCTACCAACGTTGTTTTCCGGCAAAGCCCAAACACTGTTGCTGGTCTGTTTTAAGCCTTATGGGAGAGGCCAATCATCTATTGGCCCTACTCCTGAGTTGTCCTCTTTGCTGTAGCTGCTCTTGCCTTCTGGTGCTCAGCTCTTCTCATACATGCACTAGGAACAGGCTCCTCCTGTTCCTCTGCCTCACTCCTATCAGGCTCTGGAGGCTCTGGAGTCCGTACATCACTCCCTGATGGCCCTGGCCCCATCTCTGTCTCTGATGCAGAGCCCTCATCTGAGCCTTCCCCAGCCTCCAGGACCGGCCCATGTTCTTCCTCAGTCTCATCGCTGTCCGATTCGGTGCCAACTCTGCAGGCTGTTGGCAGACCACAATAGAAACCATCTTTCCAATCAGCCACCATGTTTCCAGTACCTTTCTCCCCACTTGGAACTGAACTCAGATGGACATTTCTTCTAACAAGTGCTCCCTTGCTTGAAAGGCCCTCTGTAAGTATACAAGTGGACGCAGCTAAACAGCCCTCCTGCCTGCTGCTTTGATTGTTGATTTTGGCAGCCTGTCTACTGCAGTTATAATTCAGTTGCCTAACAATATGCCACCTGTTCCCGCAAACGTGGAATTAAAATTAGTCAACAGATAAATATTCTTCCTGGTAAAGCACTCACTCCTGTCGATGGAACCAGGTTAATGGGATTTACAGTTATAAAGTGAGCGTGAGACCTGCAACGAGGTGTTCAGACAAAGCGGAGTCTTTATTCATCCCATGGGCTATTAATCTCACCTTCTCTCTGTTCTCTTCTGTTTTCTGTTCTCACAATAATCTGCATGCCGTCTTCTTGATTAGTGTGTGTGCAAGTATAGATTGCCGCAAGATCCTCCTCCAATCTTTATTTTTGGTTTGTTTGTCTGCAAACTTCAGGTCTGTTGATAGAACCATCTCATTGTGACTAATGATGTTTCATCAATAATGCTCATACTCTAAAAGATTGAATTCCCAGAATGAAGAAACCATTCAGAGATAAGATGGCACGATGGCCCCATTTCAGGGGTGCTATTCAACAAGTTCTGGAGAACTGGTATTGGAAATTTTGAGTAGTTCAAAGAACAGGCAAATATCACCTCTGGTATCCTTCCCCCAAGAGTAGGGAGGGAATGGGGATTTTGCAGTATCCTTTCCCTGGAGTGGGGTGGGAATGGGGATTTTGCAGTATCCTTTCCCTGGAGTGGGTGGGAATGGAGATTTTGCAGTATCCTTCCCCTGGAGTGGGGAGGGAATGGGGATTTTGCAATATGCTTCCCCTGGAGTGGGGTGGGAATGGAGATTTTGCAGTATCCTTCCCCTACCGTGCCCACCAAACCACAGAATGTCCACCAAGCCATGACCACAGAACCGGTAGTAAAAAAAACCCTTGAATTCCACCATTGCTCCATTCCCACAGTCCATTTAACTGGTCAACGACAGGGTAGTGCATTCTGAGGAGATCCTTAAAATCAGTTAATGCATCCAGCCATTCAGATAATTTAACAACTCCACCCAGTCAATCAGTAGCAATAGCAAAAGCACTTAGATTTATACACCGCTTCATACTGCTTTACAGGCTTCTCTTTAGAGTCAGCATCTTGCCCTCAATAATCTGGGTCCTCATTTTACCCACCTCGGAAGGATGGAAGGCTGAAGAAGAGCCAGTGAGAATCGAACTGATGGCAGTTGGCAGAACTAGAGCGCAGTACTGCATTCTAACCACTTATACCACCATGGCTTTTGTTGGGGGATCAATCGAGTTTGTGGGAAACACCCGAATCCAAGCAATTGGCTCATTGGATCTTGCCGAATGCTTCAAGAAATAAAGGTGGAGAAAGCAAGCAAAAAACAAAACACTTGTGAAGATCTAGCACTAGAGACTACATCGAGGACGGTTATTTGCAATGTTAAACTAATTCCATCCAGATAAACACCTTAGGGTAGTGTTTGTCAACCTTGGTAGCTTGAAGATGGGTGGACTTCAACTCCCAGAATGCCCCAGCCAGCAGCGCTGGCTGGGGGATTCTGGGAGTTGAAGCCCAGCCATCTTCAAGCTACCAAGGTTGACAAACACTGCCTTAGGGGAACATCTAAACACTGATTAATTTGGCATACCGAATCTTCCAAGAAACAGGGAAGCTAATTTGTGATCAAAACTGACTGACTGGATTAGTAGTGGGTTTCACTTACCTTCACTACCAGCTCAGAACCGGGAGCACATGTGTGCATGTGCTTGCTTTGCTCTCATGCACAGTGCTTCTCTGCATGTGCAGAACCTTCTGTGCATTGGCAGAGCATCCGTGATGACGTCCGGGTGGGTGGGTGGAGCCTCCCACTGCTGCCGCTACCAATTTGCACGAACCAGGATGAACCGGTAGAAACCCACCACTGGACTGGATGAAACAGAATTTCCTAACATCGATTAGCTCCAAAAAAATTTTTTTTGTCCTTTAATGACCCCGTAATCCCTTGCATCAGAGTGGAGTCGGGGCAACTGAATGGAGCTGAATGTTTACTGGCTGGATGCCTTTCCTGTCGCCAATGCAGAGTTCGCAGCTGATCATTTCACATTGTGCCCAAAGGGAGAGAAATATCTGCCTGTACCCGGGGTCGAACTCACAGCCTCCTGATTGTGAGGTGAGAACTCCACTTTTAGGCCAATGCACCACTCATTGATTGGCTCTGGTGATGAAGCCATATCTACTGCTGCTTATCTGACCAGCGGAGAAGATGCTGATGATGCCATGGGGACTTCCACGATTCAAATCTGAGCGCTGATGAAATATGAGGAATAGGAGAAGCAAGCGTCCTTACTTATTGCATCATGGTGTGGCATGCTGGTCTGACAGCTGCAGATAGAAAAACATTACAGAAGGTGGTGAGTACAGCACAAAACATCGTGGGCTGTCCCCCGATACCACTAGATGAGATCACTAGGGCTCGCTGCCTTAGAAGAGTGAGGAAAATCCTCAGGGACGACTCTCACCCTGATCACCACTTCTTTACAGTCCTACCATCTGGAAGGAGATACAGAAGCATAGCCAGCCGCACAAACAGGCTGAAGAACAGTTTGTATCCATGGGCTATCAGACTCCTGAATGAGAAATAACATCATAACTACGTAGTATGATGGACTGCAGGGCCGGTGTAATGTGTAACATGTTCACACTGGTGCAATAGGACTGGGTGTTTTGTTAATATGATTTATTGGGTTAGAGATTTTTTAAAAAATTTGATTTATATGCCATCCTTCTCAGGGCAGCTTACAATGTGTTAAGCAATAGCCTTCACACTTTTGTATATTTATACGAAGTCAGCTTATTGCCCCCACAAACTGGGTCCTCAATTTACCTACCCTTAGAAAGGATGGAAGGCTGAGTCAACCTGGTGAGCCTGGTGAGATTCGAACTTACAGTAATGGCAGACAGCTGGTGTTAATCACAATGCTTTTAGTCTGCTGAGCTATCCAGGCTCTTCATTTTCTGTCTGCATGGTGAGTTGTATGGTGTTGGGGGTGTGTGCGTGTGCCCTGAGGGAGCTCAACCAATCTCATTGTACATATGTTGTGCACTGACAATAAAGCTTTGAATTGAATTGACTCTCTCTTTGAGATGGCCTCTTTTTCTGACCCAGTTAATGTGACTCATTGGACTCACTGGAAATGAGGTTTGACTGCAGTGGTGGGTTGCCCCCAGTTTGCACTGGTTCTATACAACCGGTAATAAAACCGGCAAGAGGCTCCTCCCACCGACCCCAACGTCATCAGAACGCTTCTGCACATGGGCAGAAGAGCATGCGTGCAGCCCTGTTGCAAACGGGTAGTAAAGGTAAGTAGAACTCATCCCTGTTTGACTGTATTCATGACTGAATATGACAGGGTTATCTGCCCACTCACGAATTCAGTTCACAAGGACCGGATTTGGATGAGAAGAAAGAAGACTAGGGTTTGCACATTTGAGATGAACAAAACCCCCAGTGAATGTGGACTTCTTTTTTTTTTTAATTTGATTTATATGCCGCCCTTCTCCGGAGACTCAGGGTGGCTTACAATGCATTAAGCAATAGCTTTCATACTTCTGTATATATTTATACAAAGTCAGCTTATTGCCCCCACAAACTGGGTCCTCAATTGACCCACCTTAGAAAGGATGGAAGGCTGAGTCGACCTTGAGCCTGGCTAGGATTGAACTCGCAGAATTACAGGCAGCTGGATGTTAATTGCTGCCTTTAGTAGGAGGCATTACCCCCCTACGCTCCTCAGGCTCTGCTCTACTCTTTGAGAATTTCTCTATTCCTTAGAGCAGGGGTATCAAACTCGATTTCATTGAGGGCTGCGTCAGGGTTGTATTTGACCTTGGGGGGCCATGGCCAGCTTGACGTCACTGGG
The DNA here is from genome assembly GCA_030761175.1 of Masticophis lateralis. NCBI lineage: Eukaryota > Metazoa > Chordata > Lepidosauria > Squamata > Colubridae > Masticophis > Masticophis lateralis. The sequence continues at coordinate 10,968,371 of JAUDYJ010000008.1, read as the reverse complement.
GTCACTACCAGCAAAAATGGGCTCCCAAGCTCTGTTTTCATCTATGATCACTTCCTGCCAACCCTCTGTCAGTGAAAATGGAGCTTGGAAGGGCTGCCTGTCGTCCTTTCAAATTCTTTTGAATTCACGTCCTTTCAGCTGTGATGGCGTCCAGCAATCAGTGTTGGGATTCAGTCAGATCTGTCCGGTTCAGGAGATCCGGTAGTGGCAACTGTGGGAGGCTCCACCCATCGCCCGGACATAATGTGGGGGCACCTGCCATCTGGAACGAGCTCGCCCCGGAGATACGGACGATCTCAGATTTACGCACTTTCCACCGCGCCCTAAAAACGTTTTTATTCCAACAGGCTGGTCTGGTCTAACTCTTCCTTTTAATCTGGTTTTAAATTTTATAAATTGGGTGTTTTAAATCTGTTTTTAATTCTCTTGAGCCTAAATCATTTCATGTGTTTTAATAATCTCTCTTAATTTTTGTATTATGCCTTTTATCTTGAGGCTGTACACCACCCTGAGTCCTTCAGGAGTAGGGCGGTATAGAAATCTAATAAAATACAAAATATAAATATAATGTGCGAGCAAAAAGCATGCACGAAAGGCCACGCGCATGCGTGCGCTCACACTTCCGAACCGGTAGGGAAGATAAGTGAATCCCAACTCTTTCAGCAACCGTCTGCCAGCAAAAATGGAGCTCAGAAGGGCTCTCGTGAGCTCCATTTTCGCTGGCAGAGGCATTGTGGGCCATTTCTTTGCTCTTTCTAGGGTGGCCCCATGAACCAGATCTAAGCACCCACAGTCTGGATCCGGCCCCCGGGCCTTGAATTTGTCACCCCTGCCTTAGAGGAATGTAAACTAAATAATCCAGCCAATGAATCTGCCCCCGAATTTAAAATATCCCAGGTGTCTGAGCCGTTCTTCTTCTTCTTGTTTTTTTTTTTTTTTACTTCTACACAGCTTTTTGTGTTGCCCCAACAGTTCATGATATGTACACGCGGCACAATGTCATCCATAACCAACAGGGAGACAGAAAAACAGCGCCAGTCACTGCCACCTTATTTTCCTTTCCAATTTTCTCTTTCAAATGCCCTTCCAAGATTTAAACCGAGGCTCAAGATGGCAGGAATTAAATCACCACTTCAATTTGCGGCCTCCCTTCTTATAAAAGCCGCTGACAAGAAATCTAAATAGCGTTCCAGCATCAATGTTTCCAATCAAATCTCTGCTCTAATCAATTCATTGTCAATTATGCCCTTCCCCAAAGCTATATTTAAACCTTAATGATCTCTTTATTTCTAGTTATTAAGGCACCGCCAGGGATATTTGCTGTGCAAACACCTTGCAGTTCATTTCTATTTTGTATTTCTTTTTTTCTTCTGGCCCCTGAGAAGCACAAGCGTTGTGTCTGGTGCCCTTTTATTGTTTCTCTCATTATGATATTTTATCAGCCCTCAGCTCTGCAAAAGGCTCCATTGTTTTCCTTTCTCTGACCAGTAGCTAAATGTAGTATTTTTCTGGGCTATTTTACTAAAAAAACAAAAAAAAAGATGGCTTCAAATAGGGTAATGAATCATTTAGCTCATCTGTTGCTAAGGCAGGTCAGTTCTTATCAGTGAAGTGTCGCCTGATGGCCCGTGTTCCTCTTTTGTTTTGAAGAATTACCATCCTGCTGACATTTGACAATAGCTAAACTTGACAATTGCCTCACCTAAGGCGCGTGAAACAGGCAAAATGGTTCGTAGGCAAAACAAAAGACTCTCCGTTTTTTTAAAAAAAAAAGCCCGCAGTCTACCCCTCTCCAAAATAGAGATGTTCCAAGCTGTGTTTAAGAAAAGCAGATTGCTCGCTGCTGAGGTGCAATAGAAATTTGGGGGGAAATCTTTCCCTTCGAAAGGCAGATTTCCCCAAGGATCTTGTGAAAGATCTTGTCTGTGCCTTCTACCTTGCTCATCCTTCCTTACTCTTTGCCAAGCTCACAAAATCTAGTTCTGCGGTCCCGTCACAGATTAAGCCCTCCTCATGACTCATTTAAGCATTTCATGGGAAAAGGGCCAATTTGAATCAAAATAGAGCTGGAAATGGGCCTTGGAAGTCTTCTAGTCCAGCAGTCACCAACTGGTGGTCTGTGGACCACTGGAGGTCCATGAGAAAATTTTGGTGGTCCGCAGAAAAATTATTTGCATTTTTTAAAAATATTGCACTAAATCTGTGTAGCGTAGGGGGCTAATGGAGCCTATGTAGCATAGGGGGCTAATGCCTCCTACTAAAGGCAGCAATTAACATCCAGCTGCCTGTAATTTCTGTGAGTTCAATCCTAGCCAGGCTCAAGGTAGACTCAGCCTTCCATCCTTTCTAAGGTGGGTAAATTGAGGACCCAGTTTGTGGGGGCAATAAGCTGATTTTGTATAAATATACAAAAGTATGAAGGCTATTGCTTATTGATTAACGCATTGTAAGCCGCCCTGAGTCTCCGGAGAAGGGCGGCATATAAATCAAATTAAAAAAAAAAAATCAGGGGTCCTCAGACTATGGTCCCTGGGCCGGAAGCATGCAATGAATGCTTGTGTTGCTGCAGAGAGTCTCCCCCTTCGGGGTCTTTTTGTGTGGGTCGGAGGGGGGAAGAAATTCATATTTGGGGTCTGCTTCAGCCCCCTGGTGCGGGGCTTTGGGAGAAGGATGGAGGGAACTGGCACTGGTGGTGAAGAGCCGGAGGGCCTTGTTCCAGTGGGACTGCATCATGGCCTGGAACTGGCTGACTACCTCAGCCTGCTGAGTCTCCAGACGCCGGATCCTGGCCTTGGACTCCCACAGGTCTTCCCTCTGCTTGGAAAGCCTATGCTTCTAGTCCTCAGTGAGGCGCTTCTGCTGAGCCTCCTTCTCGATCAGATCCAATTTGAACTGAGCCAGCAAGCAGGAGACCCTGTACCATTTCAGACAGGGAGCTGTCCAGTCTTTTCTTGAAAATCCCCAATGTTTGAGGGGGGAAAAGTTGTGAGCGAGCAAATAGCCTTCTCTCTCTCTCTCTCTCTCTCTCTCTCTCTCTCTCTCTCTCTCTCTCTCTCTCTCTCTCTCTCTCTCTCTCTCTCTCTCTCTTTGCGAAAAGAGGGAAGTTTTCCTCAATTAAGCCAGCAGATTTCAGTGTGGCTAAAACACCCCTTTTGCAAAGAATTAAAGTCCTCGGCATTCTGTCAATTATGTTCTCCGAATCTGGCTCTGTAATTAAATGCCAGCTGACAGTAAATATCAAACTGCTTTGCAAGAGCTGTTGTGAAGTATAGACAAGTGGATTCTCTGTGATTGCTTTGGGTAATCTGCTCTTTAAACTTTAAGGCCAATTAAATGCACAAAGGCGATGGCCGAGCCGGTTCCACCTTGAACAAAAGTGTTAAGTGGAAATGAACCCACAGTCCTTGCAAATCCCTCGGGCAGGGGGAACCTCTTAGCAAAAAGCGACAAAATGTTTGCCTGTTTGCCTTTCAGACATTATTCCCGGCGCTTCTTAAGCAGGGGTGAAATCCAGCAGGTTCTGACAGGTTCTGCAGAACTGGTAGAGGAAATTTTGAGCAGTTTGGAGAACCGGCAAATGCCACTTCTGGCTGGCCCCGAGTGGAGTGGGAATGGAGATTTTGCAATATCCTTCCCCCAGGAATGGGGAAGGAATGGGGATTTTGCAGTATCCTTCCCCCAGGAGTGGGGAGGGAATGGGGATTTTGCAGTATCCTTCCCCTGGAGAGGGGAGGGAATGGGGATTTTGCAGTATCCTTTCTCAGGAGTGGGGAGGGAATGAGGATTTTGCAGTATCCTTCCCCAGGAGAGGGAAGGGAATGGGGATTTTTCAGTATCCTTCCTCAGGAGTGGGGAGGGAATGGGGATTTTGCGGTATCCTTCCCCTGGAGTGGGGAGAGAATGGGGATTTTGCAGTACCCTTCCCCAGGAATGGGGAGGGAATGGGGATTTTGAAGTATCCTTCCCCAGAAGTGGGGAGGGAATGGGGATTTTGTAGTATTCTTCCCCCAGGAGTGGGGAGGGAATGGAGATTTTGCAGTATCCTTCCCCCAGGAGTGGGGAGGGAATGGGGATTTTGCAGTATCCTTTCCCTGCCACGCCCACCAAGCCACGCCCACAGAACTTGTAGTAAAAAAATTGAATTCCACCACTGCTCTTAAGGTTCTTAATGGCCTATCCTTATGGTTTGCCTTGGCTTGTATATTCTCCAGGCAGTCCTCGACTTACAACAGTTCATTTAGTGACCATTCAAAGTTACAATGGCCCCCAAAAAAAGTGGCTCATGGGGCCATTTCTCATCCTTACGACCGTCGCGGCATCCCCATGGTCACGCGACCAAAATTCAGATGTCTGGCAACTGACTCATATTTATGACAGTTGCAGGCCATGTGATCCCTTTTAACAATCTTCCTACCAGCAAAGTCAATGGATTCACTTAACAACCATGTCCCTGACTTAACGACAACGGTGATTTTGACTTAACAACTGTGGCACGAAAGGTTGTAACATGTAGCGTAGCAGAGGAGTTAGACGGGACCTTGTGGGTCATCTAGCCCAACCCCCTCCCCTAGCAGGAGACCCTACACCGTTTCTGACAAATGGCAGTCCAGTCTCTTTTTGAAACCTTCCAGTGATGAAGCTCCCACTACTGCTGTTCCATTGGTTGATTGTTCGCACTGTCAGAAAATTACTCCTTATTTCTAGGTTGAATCTCTCCTTATTCCATTATTCCTTGTCTGGCCTCCAGGTGCCTTGGAAAATAGCTTGACCCCCTCTTCTCTGTGGCAGCCCCTCAAATATTGGAAGACTGCTATCTTATCTCCCCTGGTCCTTCTCTTCACTAGACCATCCATACCCATTTCCTGCAACCTTTCATCCTATGTTTTAGTCTCCAGTCCCCTAATCATCTTGGTTGCTCTTCTCTGCACTCTTTCTGGAGTCTCAACATCTTTTTTTAATAGCATGGTGACCAAAATTGGATGCAGTATTCCAAGTGTGGTTTTACTAAGACTTTATAGAGTTTTACTAAGACTTTAAACAGTGTCGACTGGCAGCCCCCAGGGGGAGAGCCTTCTCTGTGGAACGAGCTCCCCCCTGAGATAAGGAGGTTACAGGACCTGTGTACTTTTCGCCGCGCCTTAAAAACATTTTTATTTGAACAAACTGGGCTGGCTTAACTTCCTTTATATTGGGTTTTAAATTTTTTATAATTGGATTTTTAAACTGTTGAGCCAAATTATTTAATTTGTTTTAATATGATTTTTCAACTTTTGTATTTATTGTATCTTATTCTGGCTGTTCACCGCCCTGAGTCCCGTCTGGGAGTAGGGCGGTATATAAATTTAATAAATAAATTTAATTTAATAAATAAATAGAGTGGCATTAGTAATCTCACGTGATCTTGATTGTAGGGATAAACCCACGGGTGATATTCATTTACCTTCACTACTGGTTCGCAAACGTGAGCGTGCATGCACAGGACCTTCTGGGCATGTGCAGAGCATCAAAACCAGGATGTGATTACGTCTGGGCAACCCCATCTGAACCGGATAGAACCAGCTGAGTATCAGCACTGGCTAAACCTCTTGCCTTCTGATCCCTGAAGCAAACCTGGCTGCGGCCACCTTTGAAGCTAAATTAGGGTTGCCACAAGGAAAAAGAAGGGCTACAGTTGGGTGATAGCTGGATGTTTGTAGTCAAAACTATTTTTTTCCCTGTGGGAACTAAGGACGTTCCAACAGGTGGCTGGGGAGAGGAGGAGTGGAGTAACCAAGCAACCGGCCAGCACCTCTGTTGGACCATGTGATCAATGACTTGAGGGAAGGGGTAACTTTTCCTTTTTTTTAAATATAATTTTTATTAAACATTTTTTTTATACGAACAAACAAACAAACCACAACAAACCACAAACAAACAAACAAAAATCCATCTATACATCTTCTTTTCAACATTTTCGCATCAGTAATCTATATTTATATTTATACATTTTCTCTTTCTTATCTTAATCTATCTCTTATACATATATTCCTAGTACATCATACTGTACGTACGTATTCTCTTAATCTAAATATTTTATTTACATTTAACATAAACAGGTACCTAGTTTGCTTTCCACAATTTATATCTTCTCATTTGTTTCCATACCTTTTCTCCTTCAACCATTTATACTATTTGTCCCAAACTATTACTGTTTCATCAAAGACTTTTCCTTTTTGATCAGGTGAAAACCGTGGGAACTTTCAGAGTTGGCTTTCACCGGTTGTGCCAATACGATGTAGCCAATAAACTGTTCTTTGAGGAGTCTACCTGCCTCGGAGTACCGGAGTTTCTATGGGTGCGTTACTCAGAAAGCTGACACCTTGATTTAAAGAATCCTGACGGAATGATATAGTTTTGTGCCACCTGCCTTCTAGCATCCTGAATTTCCCGCTCTAAAATTAGTCTTCTCCAAGCATCAGCCCATTTGACTCTCTTTTGGACTGAGTTTAAAAAATCCATTTCCAAATCAGAGTTGAGCTGAAGTCATTTTGATGATTTGCTCGATTATAAATAGGCAGCAAGTTGCCTCTGACGGGGTCCCTGAGCAAGCTGAAAGCATTTGCACGGCTCTAAGGGTGAAGTCTGCCGTGCAAAACTGGCCATTATGAAGCAGTAGAAGGGATATAATTGTTCTGCTTGAAGCCTGCCACCAGCTTTGCTGCAAGGCTTCTGGCTTCTGGGGCTACATAACAGGTTCGGCTGAGTCAGATGAGAAGAGCACATCTTTCTCCTTCTGTCCTAGCCACTTTTTAGGGAGGCACAATTGAGAGCATTTTAACAAACGGCATCACTGTCTGGTTTGGTGTCAGCAGTGCCTCAGATAGAAAGTCCCTACAGAGAGTAGTAAGGGCAGCCGAGAAGATTATAGGAAGCTCACTTCCCGTTATTCTGGACGTTGCTTATAAGCGCCCTGTGCTTAGAGCTCAAAGAATTGTTAGAGACCCCACACGCCCACTTCACGGTCTGTTTCTGTTGCTCCCTGCTGGGAGGAGGTTTTGAAGTAGTTCTAGTAGGACTACCTGATTTTGTAACAACTTTGTTCCCTATGCCATCCATCAGGTAAACTTGCAAGATTCATTTTTTCTTGCAATGTCCATGCATACATCCACATTAGACTGTGTTGTTTCTTTGTGTCATATAATATATGCGGATCAGTAGTGGCTTTTGCTTACCTTCGCTACCAGTTCGGAATTGGGAGCGTGCTTGCACTCGCTTCACTTGTGCATGGCACTTCTGTGCATGTGCAGAGCGTCCATGATGGTGTCTGGGCAGGTGGGTGGAGCCTCCTGCCTCCACTACAGATTTGGCCGAACCAGGGTGAACCATAGAAATCCACCACTGCCCAGTGGTGCATAATTTTGTATCTCTTTCTCTCTCTCATCTATCATCTCTCTCTCTCATCTCTCTCTCTCTCTCTCTCTCTCTCATCTATCTATTATCTCTCTCTCATCTGTCTCTCTCTCTATATATATTTCTATCTATCTATCTATCTATCTATCTATCTATCTATCTATCTATCTATCATCTATCATCTCTGTATCTATCTATCTATCTATCTATCTATCTATCTATCTATCTATCTATCTATCTATCTACCTATCTATCATCTATCATCTATCATCTATCATCTCTGTCTATCTATCTATCTATCTATCTATCTATCTATCTATCTATCTATCTATCTATCTATCTATATCTCTGTCTACCTACCTACCTACCTGCCTACCCATCCATCCATCCGTCTGTCCATCCGTCCATCTGTCTGTCTGTCTGTCTGTCTATCTATTATCTATCTATCATGTCTGTCTATCTGTCTGTCTGTCTGTCTGTCTGTCTATATCTATCTATCTATCTATCTATCTATCTATCTATCTATCTATCTATCTATCTATCAATCATCTATCATCTATCATCTCTGTCTATCTATCATGTCTTTCTATCTATCTATCTATCTATCTATCTATCTATCTATCTATCTATCTATCTATCTATCTATCTATCTATATCTCTGTCTACCTACCTACCTACCTGCCTACCCATCCATCCATCCGTCTGTCCATCCGTCCATCTGTCTGTCTGTCTGTCTGTCTATCTATTATCTATCTATCATGTCTGTCTATCTGTCTGTCTGTCTGTCTGTCTGTCTATCTATATCTATCTATCTATCTATCTATCTATCTATCTATCTATCTATCTATCATCTATCATCTATCATCTATCATCTCTGTCTATCTATCATGTCTTTCTATCTATCTATCTATCTATCTATCTATCTATCTATCTATCTATCTATCATCTATCATCTATCATCTATCATCTCTGTCTATCTATCATGTCTTTCTATCTATCTATCTATCTATCTATCTATCTATCTATCTATCTATCTATCTATCTATCTATCTATATCTCTGTCTACCTACCTACCTACCTGCCTACCCATCCATCCATCTGTCTGTCCATCCGTCCATCTGTCTGTCTGTCTGTCTGTCTATCTATTATCTATCTATCTATCATGTCTGTCTGTCTGTCTGTCTGTCTGTCTGTCTGTCTATATCTATCTATCTATCTATCTATCTATCTCTGTTTTGTCATATTTATGTAGTGTGTATTGGAAGTGATGACCATTTGAGAACTGTATGCAGTGAAGTTTCATTGTAATGTATGCTGATCACTGTACATTCAAAGTGACAATAAAGTTATTCTAACTTTACTTAGTCTCAGTCTTCTGTCTGGTTGATCCTTCCCTTCCCCAGCTATTCTGCAATGCCAATCGTTAAGATTCTGCCCGGAAAACTTTCCAACGGTGTTGAGTTCAACAACTGCTTCCCAGTAAATCATACCAGAGTATTTGCACCTACTATTTTGGGATCCTCCAGTTGTAGAGGGAGCATTTTGTTTTTGTTTTGTATGTGCAGTCTGCTGGCAAACAGGCCACTCTATTTTACAAACCAGGGTGTGTATGCGTGTGTGTGTTTTACCTGTTTGAGTTTTGCTGTTGCTGTCGTTCACCGAGCAATCTAAATCAAGAGGTAGTCGCTCGTTCTCATTCGGCTCCATCTGCTGCATTTTCAGTAGCCAACAGAATTCTCCAGCTGCCAGTCCTTAGAAAGCCCAAATGGCATCATTTCTGCCCAGGAGAATATGTGAAGGGGGAACTTTGGCAATTGCAGACAAAACTTCTTCGTACCCATCCTAAAAGGAAGGTGTGAGCATGCTCAGGAATCATGGAATCGAGTGACACAAATGGGGGTGATGAAAAGGGCATGGTAAATTGGCTCGTTGACATTCCAGACAGTATCAGTGTTTAGTTGCGATTTCTAGAAATGCTAAACCTTAAACTTAGAGATGACGTTTGTGCATCTAAATAGCAATCATTGTTAGGTTATTGAACTAGAGGCAAGGAAGACCACTCCAAGACTCCTTCGTCGTTAGAATGCAGTACTTACAGCCGACCTTACAACTTTGAGCACATACTTCCACCAATGGAGGTTAATCCCAAGTGTAAGTAAAACAGTTACACCATGTAGAACTCAATGTATACTTAAACAACAAACTGCTCCCATACGAGGCAACACCAAAATACCTGGGGGTTACCTTAGACAGGACCCTGTCCATTAAAAAACATATTCAGAATATGGCTGCCAAGGTTAACAGCAGAAATAACATCCTACAAAAACTATGCGGAACAACTTGGGGAGCTTCAGCCCCAACTCTTCGATGTGCAGCCCTCGGGCTTTGCTACTCTGCAACGGAATACTGTGCACCTGTATGGATAAACAGCTCACATACAGGACTTATTTATGTTCAACTTAACCATACGATGAGGCTAATTACTGGGTGCATAAAATCTACACCTAGTTATTGGTTACCAGTTCTTAGTCACATACTTCCCCCGTACTTACGACGACAAGAAGCTCTCATTCGGGAGTATAGTAAGATCTTGTTAAATTCCTCTCTACCCATACATGGATACATTTCTGATCTCTTAAGATGCCGATTAAAATCAAGAAATCCACCACTCTTGACAGCGCTTAAGTTGATGGCCGATCATCAGAACACCACACAAAAGTGGATGGAGGCGTGGAGCAGCTATTCCCCCCAAGATATCTCTGAACATATCAATCCTAATAGTATACCTCCAGGATTTAACCTACCCCGACACATATGGGTGACATATAACAGAATTAGAACAACTCATGGGGTGTGTGCTGACTCCTTGTATAAATGGGGAAAGACGCCTTCAGCACAATGTGATTGCTGGGCCCCTCGACAGACTATCCAGCATATAGTGAGGGAATGCCCTAACAGAAGGTATCCAGGAGATTCTAGGGACTTCCTGTGCAAAACAACGGCAGCTACTGACTGGATCTCCAGACTCGACATCAAACTCTGAAATGTTATTTCTGTTTTCCTTTTAGGTTTTCTTACTGCTTTTTTTATTGTTTTTATTGTTTTTAACCTGTAAAAATGAAGCGTTTTAATACTGTGTGTGACCAGCCATACGCTAAATAAATAAATAAACTGCAGGCTACTTCTCTGACTGCGGTCTGCCTGCAGTTTGGCAGTTCAAATCCCACCAGGCTCAAGGTTGACTCAGCCTTCCATCCTTCCGAGGTGGGTAAAATGAGGACCCAGATTGTTGGGGGCAAATATGCTGACTCTGTAAACCTCTTCATGCTGCTTTACAGACCTCTCTTAAGAGGTTTACAGAGTCAGCCTCTTGCCACAAGTTAGGGCAATGGAGCTGATTCAATTGCCACCAATTCTGCCCCATTTTGGAAAGGCTTCCTTTCCTTCAACTGAGTCCCGAGTCTATTCGAAGCCTCCCTCCCCGCCCCCCCCCCCCGCCCCTACAGAAGGCCAGAACTGAAATTTGAATAATGAATTCTGTTTCAAGGCTGAGAACTTCAGAATTCCATCTGTGACAAGTTCGGGAATAATTACAACTGAAGATTGCTTGGTCCCTCTGCCAGAAACAAAAAAATAAAAAAAAATAAAAAAGCAAGCAAAACAAGAATTGGAATGCCAGCAATCACAGTTAGGAAGATCCGCCTGCATACATTTTCTGAAGATTGGAAGATTTAGAAAGCAGAGACAGGGACAGCAAAACAACCCCAAAAGAGATGCTACTGAAACAAGATGACCTTTTCCTCCATTTGACTTCAGATGTGGGAATGAATGGATGATGGTCACCCATTTAACCTGGGACTTTTGCAGTTCGTCGAAGACTATGTTCAGACAATGCACCGTTATTCCTTGATTAATTGTATAGATCGGGTTACAATTGCCTAACCCTCTACATCAACTCACAAAGATTTGTAACAAAAATCTCAGCTATTGGGTGAGTCCTGAGCTGTGGGACCCAAATTGTGGATGTTATAGATCCGTTGGTTGAACTATTGTAGTTTCTTTCCGAGCCTATTTAATGTTGATCTACATCTATTGTGCTTTATTAAAGTCTGTTAATTATTTTGCGATAGATTCTTTGCTACAATCCCCACTGTTCCCAAGCAGCACGGCCCTTGGGTACAATAGTTGGGCACGATCAACACATCTGGAAGATGAAGGATAATAGGAACTGCAGCTCATCAATATTTGGGGAGTTAAAGACTCACTGTCAATATTCAGCACTCTAGCCTGTCTCTGTTCTTTCCTTCCCGTTTGTAATTTTCTAAGATATTGAGCTGTGCTGATCCAAGGTGATTCTTTGAGCTGGCTCTGGTTGCTTCCGCTCTACTTATTTCTCAAAGTTTGATTGTCTTGTGGTTCCTGCTACTGGTTTCCTGCCCATGTTGAGTTCAATTTCTGAGCTTTCCCCAGTGGTGTTGCTTTGGGTTAGAAGAAAGTGCCTTGCTAAAGCTCTCTAAGGAATAGAGAGGTTGACCATCTAACAGGGGAAATGTCTTGAACTGCACTGGCTCAACAGCCTCAAAATGGAGACAGGAATGACTAGCAGAATAAAATTCATAGGGCCTCTTTTATCTTTACCTCTATTACTTCTCAGCTTTAGAGGCACATTTCCATATTCCTTCTTTCTTGTGTTTCTGAGACATATGAGGAGTCAGAAAGTCTTCAGGTTACGGGAGTGAAATTTGTAAAAGTCAAGATGTTTCCTTCCTTCCTTCCTTCCTTCCTTCCTTCCTTCCTTCCTCCCTCCCTCCCTCCCTCCCTCCCTCCCTCCCTCCCTTCCCCACCCCTCCTCCTCTTCTTCTCCTTCCTTCCTTCCTCCCCCTCATCCTCCTCTCCCTTCCTCTCCTCCCCCCTTTTCTTCTTCTTCCTTCCTTCCTTCCTTCACTCCCCTTCTCCTTCTCCCCCTTCCTTCCTTCCTTCCTTCCTTCCTTCCTTCCTTCCTTCCTTCCTCTCTCTCTCCTTCCCCCACCTCTCCTCCTCCTCTTCTTCTCCTTCTTCTCCTTCCTTCCTTCCTCCCCCTCATCCTCCTCTCCCTTCCCCTCCTCCCCCCTTTTCTTCTTCTTCCTTCCTTCTTTTCTTCCCTCCCCTTCTCCTTCTCCCCCTTCCTTCCTTCCTTCCTTCCTTCCTTCCTTCCTTCCTTCCTTCCTTCCTTTCTCTCTCCCTCCTTCCCCCACCTCTCCTCCTCTTCTTCTCCTTCTTCTCCTTCCTTCCTTCCTCCCCCTCATCCTCCTCTCCCTTCCCCTCCTCCCCCTTTTCTTCTTCTTCCTTCCTTCTTTTCTTCCCTCCCCTTCTCCTCCTCCCCCTTCCTTCCTTCCTTCCTTCCTTCCTTCCTTCCTTCCTTCCCAGCTGCCATGTAGTTTTTGGAAAATGCAAGAATCCAGTATTCCATCTCTGAGAGCTGCCTTGAAAGAGTCTTCTCCTTTGAAGAGACAAAACCTTCTCCACAAAATGCAAGGAAAATGCTTCATGACATTTAGAGGTATCCTCTTAGTATGGTTCTAGTTTAAAGGTATGGGAGATCTTTGCTCTCATATCCTGTTGATGCTTGAGGTAGAACTCTCACTTACTGTAAATTTTTACATTGGGTAAATGGACCTACGATACATCTGATCTTCGTGACATGTCTTCGTGTCCATTCCAAGATAAAAAATGGCCGCTTCTCCCCCAGTAGCAATCAATCGGAGCTAGATGTGATGCATTCATCTTTTTTATATTTAATATAGAAATCCTACACTATCTCTGCCCAGTCCGAATTTTTGCAGACAGCTCTGTCCTATGTAATCAGAATACTGATAATGGAAACTCCTGAAAAATGAGTGGGAAAATACCAAGGGAAAAATTTCCTATACAACAATAGTATTATTAAATAGCATTTAAGTCCTCCCTAATTGGGACATTACTGTGACTCTGACATCCAATAATAAAGACCATGGGAAGTGGCTCTGACACCTCGTTAACACACAATTAATGCTGCTCTGTGAAATCCAGCAGTATTTGGCAATCTGCAGTATCAGAACAGTAAATGCACACACACACACACACACACACACACACACATGTATATATAATATGTATGTATGTATGTATGTATGTATGTATGTATGTATGTATGTATAATACATATATATATGTATTTTTCTTCAACCGGGTATTTTCCTATATAAACCAAGTTTCTCAAATTGCAGCCATAGCTCAGTGACTTGCTGTCTGAAGAAGCCTAGGATAGTGGATGTGATTTCACTGAGCTATGGCTGCAATTTGAGAAACTTGGTTTACGTAGGAAAATACCTGGTTGAAGAAAAATACATACAAAAACCCACGATAAGAAAAGAAAGCCTCTACAGGGAGGAAACATATGGTAAAGGTGTGGCTAACTGATGAAGACCAATCAGTCCAAAATAGATCTATATTAGTCTCCCAATAGGCAGCAAAATGCATGCTTGCTGTCTGAAGAAGCCTAGGATAGTGGATGTGATTTCACTGAGCAGGCTATATATATATATAGCCATATATAAATTATATATATATATATAATATTTCACTGATAAAGAAATATAAATTTGGTATAAAGTGGTTTGTCGTGAATGTGACTGCTTAGGAAATATTAAAAAGGCAGAATATTTCCTCTAAAAGAAAAATAGAAATCTTAAGGGAGACAGAAACTCAGAGCTTCACCTCCCTGCCCCCAGCAGATATTTGGTGCCCATCGGGGTGATATTCACTTACCTTTGCTACCAGTTCACAAATGTGAGCATGTGCCACTTCCGTGCATGCACAGGACCTTCCGCACATGCACAGAGCATCAAAAATGGATGTGATTACATCCAGGCAGGTGGGCGGAGCCTCCCGATGCTGCCGCTACCGGTTTACCGGAACCGATTATAACCGGCTGAATACCACCACTGTTGCCCATTGAGAAGGACTGAGCCAGCCTATCTACAAAACAAAAGACCTCAGCTCCAGGGTGATGGAATTAAGACATGACCCTCAAGGACATAAAAGGATTATCTATCAGCAGAGCTCACCACATGGCACAACCAAGTCCTTTCATTAGATCAGCCCAAGATTCAACCAACCTTAACTCAGACAACCTCAGCTGTGACTCCTGTGTAGCCTCCTGGGAGTGACAGCCAATAGAATACATGCCCTTGCCACAGGAACAGGAAGCTCAAGTTCAAAGCCCAAGAGAGAGTTAGGGTTACTCACTCACTCTCCACTCCATGTGGTCAGCTACCCAGAATCACCCATGTTCGGTGGGTGTGCTTCACCATTAAAACCATCTTTCCAATCGGCCTCCATATTTCCAGTGACTTTTTACCCACTTGGAACTGAACCCAGATGGACATTTCTTCCAACACATGTTAGATATACACACAGGCACATTTGCATAAATACTGATTTTAATATGCAGTGACAATTTATTTGCCTTTTCACATTCCACTAGAATGCAGAGAGAAGGCGGTGACTTCAGTTCACTTCAGGTAAGTCTAGCGAGCATATGTAGAACACAAGGAACAGATGTTTAATTTCTACTTGCAATTAAAATCCACCAAGATATCAGACATATTAATTCTCAAACCTTAGATTGCTTGCTTGCCTGCTTCCTTCTCTTCCCTTTCCTATACCTATTGTACTTTACCAAAGCCTCTTGATTATTTTGCAATAGATTCTGTGCTTCAGGCTGGGCATAAACAAATACTTTTCTCTCTCCCTGTCTCATCTGATTAATCCTTATTGCTTTTTTTTTCTCCCAGTTTTTATTTTATACCTTTTGCTAATGTCATAGAAAACACCAAATGAGAATGTAGTGAGACAGCTGAATTACAGATATTTTTGGACTGAAGAATAGCAATTCTAACTTTTCATCAAGAGAGCAGGTTTCTTTGTCTCCTTATTGAAATGTCACCACTCCTGGTAACCACTTCTGAGCATCTAAACCAGCATTTCCGATCTTGCAACTTAATAGTGGCTTTACTCATGGAGGACTGTATATAGTGAAGCCACATCTGATGTTAAGATGTAGATGGCTGCTGAAAATTATCTTCTGCATTAAAGTGGGAAAAAGTTGCTTGATTTTGCTGTATGTGGCTTGGGGGCAGGGGGAAAATTCAGCAGGTTTTGACAGGTTCTAGAGAACCGGTAGCGGAAATTTTGAGTAGTTCGGAAAACCGGCAAATACCACCTCTGACTGGCCCCAGAGTGGAGTGGGAATGGAGATTTTGCAATATCCTTCCCCCAGGAGTGGGGAGGGAATGGAGATTTTTCAGTATTCTTCCTCTGGAGTGGGGTGGAATGAGGATTTTGCAGTACCTTTCCCCTGGAGTGGGGTGGGAATGGAGATTTTGCAATATCCTTCCCCCAGGAATGGGCAGGGAATGGAGATTTTTCAGCATTCTTCCTCTGGAGCGGGGTGGAATGGGGATTTTGCAGTATCCTTCCCCTGGAGTGGGGTGGGAATGGAGATTTTGCAATATCCTTCCCCTGGAATGGGGTGGGAATGGAGATTTTGCACTATCCTTCCCCTGCCATGCCCACCAAGCCACACCCACCAAGCCACACCACTGGCGTGGGGGTAAAAGTAATATACTCATAACAAACTGTCTCATTGGTTCCAACCAATATTGGACCCCTCATGCCTTCAGTTTCCATAATCAAAAAGGACAGCGTGTATCTCTGTCCAGTTTTGGTATATGCAAACATTTGCAGGTTTAGGATGCATTTGAAAGCACCAATTCACAAATTGCCTGCTGTAGTAGTTACAGTAAGGGAAGCGAATATTTGTAGCTCAGGATTGAACTATGGGTTCCATGGGGTTCTCTGAGCTTGCTTGTGTTCTTGCAGGGATTTCATTACCCAGCTTGGTAACACCATCAATCCAAGAAGGTTGTGGGGTTTGCAGAGTGTCTGAGCTTGGCTGTTTTCTGCAGATGTCTCATCATGAGTAGAAGTTACGTCACAGTCAATACAGTTGGTTACAAAACAATCACCAGAAGGCAACCTAGCATTGTTGCTCCTTGACAACCAAACAGATTCCTCAGACTTATACTCAGTCTACTTTCTCTTCATATAGGTGGACTTCGACGCACAAATCTCAGCAATTCCCATGCTGACTTTTGTTTCTTTAATTTGTGTTGACCAAAAATCCATCCCTTGGTTGCAGATGTCATTTACTTTACTCTTACTTAAACAAGGCGACAGGGGTGAAATGCTCCTGGTTCAGACCGGATCGCCTGATCTGGTAGCGATGGCGGTGGGTGGTTCAGAGAACCGGTAGCAAAAATTCCTGCCCCCGCCACCATGCTCAGCTGAGTCGCACAATCATCAGAGGCTTTTTTTTTGACTTTTAAAAGCATTTTTTCTTCCACCTCTTCCGATGAAAAAATGCTTTTAAAAGTTTAAAAAAAAAAGCCTCTGATGATCGTGCGGCTCAGCTGGGATCGTCAGAGGCTTTTAAAAGCATTTTTTCCTGCAACCTCTTGGCTGAAGAGGTGGTAAAAAAATGCTTTGAAAAGTCCCTGACGAGTTGCCTGATTGGCAGAGAGGCATTTTTAAAAGAGCACCTCTGACGATCCCAGCTGAGTTCCCTGTTCGGCAGAGAGGCATTTTTAAAAGAGCGCCTCTGACGATCCCATCTGAGTTCCCTGTTCGGCAGAGAGGCATTTTTAAAAGAGCGCCTCTGACGATCCCAGCTGAGTTCCCTGTTCGGCAGAGAGGCATTTTTAAAAGAGCGCCTCTGACGATCCCATCTGAGTTCCCTGATCGGCAGAGAGGCATTTTTAAAAGAGCGCCTCTGACGATCCCAGCTGAGTTCCCTGTTCGGCAGAGAGGCATTTTTAAAAGAGCGCCTCTGATGATCCCAGCTGAGTTGCCTGATCGGCAGAGAGGCATTTTTAAAAGAGCGCCTCTGATGATCCCAGCTGAGTTGCCTGATCGGCAGAGAGGCATTTTTAAAAGAGCGCCTCTGATGATCCCATCTGAGTTCCCTGTTCGGCAGAGAGGCATTTTTAAAAGAGCGCCTCTGACGATCCCAGCTGAGTTCCCTGTTCGGCAGAGAGGCATTTTTAAAAGAGCGCCTCTGACGATCCCATCTGAGTTCCCTGTTCGGCAGAGAGGCATTTTTAAAAGAGCGCCTCTGACGATCCCATCTGAGTTCCCTGTTCGGCAGAGAGGCATTTTTAAAAGAGCGCCTCTGACGATCCCAGCTGAGTTGCCTGATCGGCAGAGAGGCATTTTTAAAAGAGCGCCTCTGATGATCCCATCTGAGTTCCCTGTTCGGCAGAGAGGCATTTTTAAAAGAGCGCCTCTGACGATCCCAGCTGAGTTCCCTGTTCGGCAGAGAGGCATTTTTAAAAGAGCGCCTCTGACGATCCCAGCTGAGTTGCCTGATCGGCAGAGAGGCATTTTTAAAAGAGCGCCTCTGACGATCCCAGCTGAGTTGCCTGATCGGCAGAGAGGC
This sequence comes from Masticophis lateralis, assembly GCA_030761175.1. Classification (NCBI taxonomy): domain Eukaryota; kingdom Metazoa; phylum Chordata; class Lepidosauria; order Squamata; family Colubridae; genus Masticophis; species Masticophis lateralis. Next base: position 10,950,466 of record JAUDYJ010000008.1, on the reverse strand, counting down.
ATTTTTAAAAGAGCGCCTCTGACGATCCCAGCTGAGTTCCCTGATCGGCAGAGAGGCATTTTTAAAAGAGCGCCTCTGATGATCCCAGCTGAGTTCCCTGATCGGCAGAGAGGCATTTTTAAAAGAGCGCCTCTGATGATCCCAGCTGAGTTCCCTGATCGGCAGAGAGGCATTTTTAAAAGAGCGCCTCTGACGATCCCAGCTGAGTTCCCTGTTCGGCAGAGAGGCATTTTTAAAAGAGCGCCTCTGACGATCCCAGCTGAATTCCCTGATCGGCAGAGAGGCTTTTCAAAGCATTAGAAAAAATGCTTTGAAAAGTTTTTTTTAAAAAGTTGGCCACGCCCACCCAGTCACATTACCCCCCACCAAGCCACGCCCACAGAACCGGTAGTAACACATTTTACATTTTACCCCTGCAAAGTGAGATATATTATCTCTCTCTTTTTTTAAAAAAAATTAAAGGTTGTGTAGTTGGAATTTCCTTGTCTTTATCAACACATCTCCAACAGCCCCACTGCATTCATTCTTTAACCCTGTTCTACCCTAACATCTGACCCATCTTTTTTCTCTTCCCTCCTTCTTCTTCCTTGCTTTCTCTCTCGTCTCCCAATTTCTTTCTTATTACCCTGCCAAGTTCAGTCATGCCAAAAATAACATGATTACTTGTCTCGGGTCTCATAACACCTGCCCTGCTTAGGCTGACTATAACTGCTCAATTAGGCCAGGCGCACAAAAGAGATTACTGGAATAATCCCACCTTAACTTAAAAGGCATTTTGTCCTGCTCCGAGGAGCAACACCTCGAGAACAGTGGGGACATTGCTCGGGCTGCATCAGTGCATTTATGTTCACGAGTGTGTGTCTTGTGACACATTTTCTCTTTATGTGGCACTTTACCACCATTACTGAGAGAAGCAACTAATGGAAAGATGTGCCCATGTCTAGATTAGCCATTGATTTCTTGAAATTGGTTCCTTATTGTCATTGCTGAGTGCAAGGAACCTGGAACAAGGTCAGTCCTGATGATTCTGTGCATGGTTTGGTTTTTAGCAAATGTGTGCCCGATGGGAACATTTATTTCCTTGCCTGAGAAATCTTAACCTTGAGACTCTGAAAACTATGGGCTGTTTCTGGCAAGGGTGAATGCCTACGTGCTGTGGGATAGCACCACTTATTTTGACAGGTTCCCAATTTAACCCAAACCAACCTTTAAACATGCACTGACATATTAAACGTTAGAGCGTTTGGATAGGTCTCGGTCTAAAATAACCCAAATATGTGTTCCTCACAAATCATTTCTAGAAGAAAAGAGGAAGAGGAGGAGAAGACGAAGAAGAAAACTCTGTTGATGAAGCCCGTTGACCGTATCAAATATATAAAACTGAAACAAAATCGTCAAATATGTACACTGAGAGCATATGAACCAGTGGTGGGATTCTACTGGTTCAGACCAGTTCGTTTGAACCGTTAGCTCCGACTTTCAGCTGCGAATGAACCGATTCGCTCCGATTTTGAAGTGGGCCCACCCACTGGTACCTGAGTTATACTCACCTATATTTCTGTTTCCGAAGTTTAGCTGATCGGCACGGCAGCGTGAATTCACTCTGCCATGCCTCAGCTGTTTTCCTTGCCGGCAGCAATGGGGAAGGTGAGTTTTCTCCAAGCTGTGCACACATGTGCAGCGTGCATCTGGCACGTGCACGCTTAGCAAACCAGTTGTTTAACCGGTAGGATCCCACCCTTGATATGCACCAAAGACAAATTCCTTGTGTGTCCAATCACACTTGGCCAATAAAGAATTCTAATCTAATCTAAATATATACAAACAAAACAAAACTTAATAAACAATAGTCACCCTTACAGTCAATATTGTCAATATGTATTTATTTATTTATTTTGTCATGTTTAGGTAGGGTATATTGGAGGTGGTGACCCTTTGAGAGATGTATGTAACAAAATTTCATTTCCCTCTTCTTTATGGCAGCCCCTGAGATATTAGAACACTGCTATCATGTCTCCCCTCTGACAGACACAGACTTCAGAGGATAATTAGAACTGAAGAAAAAAAAAAACATGGCTACCAAGCTGCCTTCCATTGAGGACCTGTCTACTGCACGAGTCAAAAAGAGGGCTGTGAAAGTATTTACAGACCCCTCACATCCTGGACATAAACTGTTTCAACTCCTACTCTCAGAACAATGCTATAGAGCGCTGCACACCAGAACAACTCGACACAAGAACAGTTTTTTCCCAAATGCCATCACTCTGCTAAACAAATAATTCCCTCAACACTGTCAAACTATTTACTGAGTCTGCATTACTATTAATCTTCTCATCGTTCCCACCGCCCATCTCCTTCCACTTATGATTGTATGACTGTAATTTTGTTGCTTGTATCCTCACGATTTATATTGCTATTGTTTCCTGATCACTTATTTGTACTGTATGGCTATCGTTAAGTGTTGTACCTTATGATTCTTGATGAACGTATCTTTTCTTTTTTGTACACTGAGAGCAGATGCACCAAGACAGATTCCTTGTGTGTCCAATCACCCTTGGCCAATAAAAAAATTCTATTCTATTCTATTCTATTCTATTCTATTCTATTCTATTCTATTCTATTCTATTCTATTCTATTCTATTCTATTCTATTCTATTCTATTCTATTCTATTCTACTCACTCTACTCTACTCACTCTACTCTACTCGACTCGACTCGACTCGACTCGACTCCACTCACTCCACTCCACTCCACTCCACTCCACTCCACTCCACTCCACTCCATTCCATTCCATTCCATTCCATTCCATTCCATTCTATTCTATTCTATTCTATTCTATTCTATTCTATTCTATTCTATTCTATTGTTTCTTTTCATTAAACTAGACATATCCAGTTCCTGCAACCGTTGTTCATATGTTTTAGCCTCCAGTCCCCTAATCATCTTTGTTGCTCTTCTCTGCATTCTTTGTAGACTGGGCTCCACTTCCAGAGTGAGTTGCTTTACATCCCTGATATTCCTTTTTGAGATGCATACCAGATTGCCCCACTAGTCTCTCTTTTTGGGGGGTGGGGGGTGGGGTTAGTGCATGGAGGACTGTTTGGTGCTATGTGCACCTGTATGCCATCGCCAGAGCATCCAGATCAAACAAACAAATTATGGGACAACCAGTTAAGAAGCACAAGTTCATGTCATCTGAATAACAATAGTTTTTGCCTCTGCTATATCTCCCCTTTGAAACCAGTTTTGAAATCTGGGCAAATGTCCCTAAGTTCTAAAAATAGTTTGTAGAGAGGGGGAAAAAAAGCCACAGATGTCCAAGATATAGCAACCATTCCTACTTTTCTGGAGGTTGCCAACAATTCTAGGAGATCTGCCATGTTGGTGTCTTTTCATAGCTTTGACAAGAGGAAGGGAATGGTACTTTTGATCTGTTCTTAGTTGAGATACCATTAGCCACATGGTGACTGCATGGTCAACTCACGTGGTCTAACTACAACTGCTACATTTTGGATGGGTTAATCATTCAAGGAAGCCAAGTAATTTTTTTGCTGATTTAGGGTTACTGTTCAGATCCCAAAAGCTACTGATGGTATGCGTTGTTTATTTATTCTTATCTTTATTTTATATTTTATTCCGTCAAGCAAGTATTTGATAACAGATATAAGTATAAACATGATTATGAATACATGAGATGGATACAAATAAAAGAGGACATTAGAACAGGGACAGTAGGCACGCTGGTGCACTTATGCACACCCCTCTTAGAAATGGGGCGTGGTCCACAGTAGACAGTCTAAGGTTGAAGTTTTGGGGGTTTTGGAGAAGAAACCACAGAGTCAGGTAGTGCATTCCAGGCATTGACCACTCTGTTACTAAAGTCGTATTTTCTATAATCTAGTTTGGAGGGGTTTACAATGAGTTTGTATCTGTTACGTGCTCTTATATTGTTTTGGTTGAAGCTGAAGTAGTCATTGACTGGTAGGACATTATAACAGATGATTTTATGTACTGCAAGTTTTGTTGTATTCGGGTCTTTTCCCGTATATGATTGAGAGTATCTTGGCAACATTTCGATGAGATCCCACTCATCATCTTCAGGCTGGTGTCTTTGGCTTCATGCTTGTATGAGGAAAGCATGAAGCCGAAGACACCAGCTTGAAGATGACAAGTGGGACCTCGTTGAAATATCGCCAAGATACGCTCAATCTTACACAGGAAAAGACCCGAATACACCAAAGCTTGCATACCTCTACCCGTGAAAATCTACAAACACACACACACACACACACACACACACACACACACATGTAGGTCTTTGGTTATTTGGGTCTTCTCCCGCGTAAAATTGGAAGTGTCTTGGCGACGTTTCGACGAAGTCTCATTTGTCATCTTCAGGCTGGTGTTCTCGGCTTCGTGATTGGAAGTGTCTCAGCGACGTTTCGACGAAGTCTTATTCGTCATCTTCAGGCTGGTTTTCTCTGCTTCGTGCTTCCTGGACGAAGCTGAGAACACCAGCCTGAAGATGACGAATGAGACTTCGTTGAAACGTCGCCAAGACACTTCCAATTTTACGCGGCAGAAGACCCAAATAACCAAAGACCTACATACAAACACTTGCGAAAACCTCAGAAAACACACACACACACACACACACACACATATAAAGACCTACGAAAATAAAATTATATATATATATATATATATATATATATATATATATATATATATATATATATATATATATATATATATAGTGAAGCAACTGCCACTTTCTCTGGCAAATTCAATTCTGTTTCCTTTTTCAAAAAGAATGAGAGAGAAGGCACTGAGATGACATGATTTGTTCCACTCCTTCCCACCCCCTCCTCAACCCAAATTGCTAAATAATCCAGACAACAAATAGCTAGTCCATGAGGAAATCCATGTCCCCATCTTGCTCTGCCTAATGAAATATGAAGCACTGGCCTGACAAGGGTGACTTGGATGGAGATGATGCAATCAGATCAAGACCTAGTTTCCTTTGAGGACATTCCATGATGGATCATCACCTGCAGAATGAATGAATGAATGAATGAATGAATGAATGAATGAATGAATGAATAAATAACTCTGCTCTTGAGATCTATGGAGCAACTTTAAATAATGAATGTGTGTGAATGTTAAGGCCTCACCCAGCCTCCTGCCTCTGAACTTAAGGCTCAGATTTATCACACGTCGCTTTTGGGAGTTGTCCTGAGGGGGGATTTCAGATCCAACTGACAGAAGCAAAAAGAGTGATTAAATGGTCCTGTCCTGTTTGTTATCCCAGATAGGGAATGACTTGGCTATCAACTTTTTTTTTCTAATTCTGGAAAGGAGATGGCAGTGACAGTACGGATGTTGCAAATTACAGTGCACCATCAATCATGGATGATGTGCATGTATTAAGTAAGCATGGCATTCAGAAGCAGTAAGCAAGGAATACTTCAGCAGCAAATAGATGGGAAGGCGGAGGCAATCCTGGTGCTGATTTTCCTTCTCCTGCAGAATATCTCAGGGGCTGACCCAAAGAAGAGGCAGTCAAGCTATTCTCCAAAGCACCTGAGGGCAGGACAAGAAACTAATCAAGGAGAGAAGCAACTCAGAACTAAGGAGAAATTTCCTGACAGTTAGAACAATTAATCAGCGGAACAACTTGCCTCCAGAAGTTGTAAATGCTCCAACACTGGAAGTTTTTAAGAAGATGTTGGATAACCATTTGTCTGAAGTGGTATAGGGTTTCCTGCCTAAGCAGGAGGTTGGATTAGAAGACCTCCAAGGTCCCTTCCAACTCTCCTCTCCTCTCCTCTCCTCTCCTCTCCTCTCCTCTCCTCTCCTCTCCTCTCCTCTCCTCTCCTCTCCTTTCCTCTCTTCTCTTCTCTTTCTCTTCTCTTCTCTTCTATATCATTGCTATTATGGAAACTTCCAATTCTCCAAATGATTGGCCCAAAATTAATTTTGAAAAAGGGCAGAGACACATTATAGAAGGATTACAGGGAAGAGCAACAGAGGTGATAAGGGGACTAGAGGCTGAAACATGCAAAGAACGGTTGCTGGAACTGGGTACGTCTAGTTGAATGAAAAGAAGGACTAGGGATGACATGATAGCAGTGTTTCCATATCTAAGGGGTTGCCACAAAGAAAAGGGGATCAACCTATTCTCCAAAGAATGTGAAAGCAGGACAAGAAACAATGGATGGAAACTAAAACAAAACAAGCAAAATTCAGGGCTTGCTTCTACGTTAACTATAGAATGGAATTGCGACAGTTACAGGTGGCGGTGCATAACCAACCGAGGCTGATGGTGAAAAGGTAAACAAAGGTTGGGGTTTGGTTAAAACTTGGTTGGGAAATGCCAGGAAATCTTGGGACTGTAGACGAGACCAGGGGAAGTCCATAAAATTCCAGGAGAAGGGAGTGGTCAAAGTCAAACCTTACATATTGTTGTCCAGAAAATGACATACTGTAGATCAATGGTGGGTTTCAAATTTTTTGACTACCGGTTCTGTGGGTGTGGCTTGGTGGGCGTGGCTTGATGGGCGTGGCAGGGGAAGGATACTGTAAAATCTCCATTCCATGCTCACTTCAGGGGAAGGATACTGTAAAATCCCCATTCCCTCCCCACTCCAGGAGAAGGTTGCTACAAAATCCCCATTCCCTCCCGATCAGCTGGGACTCGAGAGGTAGAGAATAGATGGGGGTGGGGCCAGCCAAAGGTGGTATTTACCGGTTCTCCGAACTACTGAAAATTTCCACTACCGGTTCTCCAGAACTGGTCAGAACCTGCTGTAACCCACCTCTGACATAGATGTATTCAGGTAGTCATAAAGAGTTAAGGTTGACTATCGGGAATTTCACCTTTTCAAAATCTTATAAGAATAAGTTAAAATACCAGGAAAGACATGTTGAAAAAGCAGGAGATCGGAACTCGTATGAATCCAGTAGACATTTCCTGATTATGTTTTCATCCAGTTCTAGCTGGAATCCTGCTCCTTCAACCAGTTCTTGAAGTTATAAGTCTTTTTCTCTAAGAAGACAGGGTCAAATAAGGAATTAAACAATCCTGCCTTTTCTTTGTTATCTCTTACATTTTTGCCATCTTCCCAGAGCAGCTGGTAGATTATTGCATTTTCTCTTCTTTTGATTTTGAACATACCCGAAGAAGCTTTTTCTCCAATAGCTTTAGCATCCTTCACAAACCTCAATTCATTTTGAGGTTTAGCCTTCTAAGAAACATCACAGAGCTATCTCTATCACACATGTCCTCGTTCTTGGTGACCTCTTGTTGGTGTCTTTCTTTATTATTGGTTTTCTTTGTGGTCTTTAGTTGTGGTTGCTGCTAGAACAGAACAGAATAAAATTTTTTATTGGCCAAGTGTGATTGGACACACGAGGAATTTGTCTTGGTGCATAGGCTCTCAGTGTACATGAAAGAAAAGATACATTCATCAAGAATCATAAGGTACAACACTTAATGATAGTCATAGAGTACAAATAAGCAATCAGGAAACAATAGCAATATAAATCGTAAGGATACAAGCAAAAAGTTACAGTCATACAATCATAAGTGGAAGGAGATGGGTGGTAGGAAGGATGAGAAGATTAACAGTAGTGCAGACTTAGTGAATAGTTTGACAATGTTGAGGGAATTATTTGTTTAGCGGAGTGATGGCGTTCGGGAAAAAACTGTCCTTGTGTCAAGTTGTTCTGCTGTGCAGTGCTCTATAGCGTCGTTTTGAGGGTAGGAGTTGAAACAGTTTATGTCCAGGATGTGAGGGGTCTGTAAATATTTTTACAGCCCTCTTTTTGGCTCGTGCAGTATACAGGTCCTCAATGGAAGGCAGCTTGGTAGCCATGGTTTTTTCTGCAGTTTAGCTATTGTCGGAATTGATTGTGATCATGCTTCTATTATCACATTCTTTTTAAGGATCTCCTATCCATCTTAGATACTTTCTCATTTATCTTCTCCTGTTCTGATATCCTACATATTTTTCTTTGGGTTGTAGAAAGTTAGTTAACTCACCCCCCTCCTAGAAGAATGAAATATTCTAGGAAATATTAAAAAGACATAATATTATATTTCCCTGGATGAGAAATGGAGAAACATGTTTTTTTAGAGGCAAAAAGCAGACTCACTCTTAATAGGCCCCACCCTCTTTAATAGTCCACAGCAGATGTCAGCACTTAAGAGATAAAGAGATGGCTAGGTCTATTCATAAGCAAATACCCTCACCCAAGATCCAACAAAAATAGGATTAATCTATTTTTTTTTACTACCGGTTCTGTGGGCGTGGGTTGGTGGCTGTGATGTGGCTTGGTGGCTGTGGCAGGAGAAGGATACTGCAAAATCCCCATTCCCTCCCCACTCCTGGGAGAAGGATATTGCAAAATCTCCATTCCCACCCCGTTCTGGGGCCAGCCAGAGGTGGGATTTGCCAGTTCTCCAAACTACTCAAAATTTCTGCTACCACTTCTCTAAACTGCTCAAAAATGTCCGCTATCGGTGCTGCAGAAGCTGTCAGAACCTGATGGATTTCATCCCTGCCCTCAGTCATACTAGGAATTGCCCAAAGCCCCATCATTACATCACCCAGCAAAATTCAACCAAGCATGGGACTCAAGACAACCTACAGAATTACCCCATGGGAGTCTTACAACCAGAATACGTTTCTTTCAGAATACATTTCTTTCACAGGAACAGGAAGGAACATTTCTTTCACAGGAACAGGAACAGGAATGAGCCTGAGTAGCGTAGGGGAGTAATGCCTCCTACAAAGGCAGCATTTAAGATCCAGCTGCTGCAATTACTTGCGAGTTCAATCCCAGGCAGGCTCAAGGTCGACTCAGCCTTCCATCCTTTATAAGGTGGGTAAATTGAGGACCCAGTTTGTTGGGGGCAATAAGATGACTTTGTATAAATATAAATATACAAAAGTATGAAGGCTATTGCTTAACGCATTGTAAGCCGCCCTGAGTCTCCGGAGAAGGGCGGCATATAAATCAATTTAAAAAAAAAAAAAAAAAGCTCCAAGTTGGGCCCAAGAGAGGGTATAAATCAATCTCTCTCTCTCTCTCTCACCCATGTGTTTGATTGCTGAGGACGTCAAACCATGTGGTCCTGTGCACCATTAAACCATCTTTCCAAAAAGCCTCCATCTTTCCAGTGTCTTTCTCTCCATTTGGAACTGAACCCAGATGGACATTTCTTCCAACAGGAGTTTATTAAAATCTGTTATACATTATATCATGTTCCCCTTTTAATTCTCACTCCTATCAAGGATTCCAACATCTCTTGATCTGTTTTCCCTGTGAATGCAAGCCTTGACTTTTTTCCAGGACTTTCCTTCTGGTGATTATTAAATCAAGGATGGCCTCCTTGTTCTTTTTCCCACTTTTGAAAGAAGCAATGAGATTTCCTAGCACCTTGGCAGAGTTTGTTTCCCAACGGATCTCAAGATGACTAAAGCCGCTCATTGCTACTAAAACTTTCAAGCCTGCTTGTTTATTTTATTTATTTTTTATTATTTTTTTGGAAACACATTAGCTGTAAATTTTTCCTGCCCTGGACACCAGAACAGTGTTGTTTTGATGCCTTCTTCCACTTAGTTGAACCCAGATGCTCTCAGCAACAGCAGCAAGTCATTCCTTTGGATTGCTGTTCAAATGTGAATATTTTTAATCAGAAAATATCCACATCACTGCACTGATCAAAGGCACATCGCTGTACTGAAAAGCTTGCGACCCAAATGTTGACAACAAGGAGACAACACAAGCAGGGGAGAGAAAGAAAAATGGAGACAAAAATGGGCAACAATGAAATGTGACCTTAATTTTATTGTACATATTCAGGAATTCTCCCTCCCTCCCTCTCCCTCCCTCTCCTTCTCCTTCTCTTCCTTCATCTCCCTCTCCCTCTCTTCCTTCATCTCCCTCTCCCCTTCCCTCTCTCTCCATCCCTCCCTTACCCTCCCCTCTCCCTCTCCCTCTCTCCACCCCTCCCTCTCCCTCTCTCTCCCTCTCTCCCTTCCTCTCCTCTCCCTCTCCCTCTCTTCCTTCATCTCCCTCTCCCCTTCCCTCTCTCTCTCCATCCCTCCTTTACCCTCCCCTCTCCCTCTCCCTCTCTCCACCCCTCCCTCTCCCTCTCTCTCCCTCTCTCCCTTCCTCTCCTCTCCCTCCCTCTCCCTCCCTCACCGTCTCTCCCTCCCACTCCCTCTCCCTTCTTCTCTCTCTCCCACTCTCTCCTTCTTCCTCTCCCTCCCTCCCCCTTCCTCTCTCCATCCTTCCCTCTCCCTCCCTCTCCCTCTCTCCACCCCTCCCTCTCTCTCCCTCCCCTCCCTCCCCCTTCCTCTCCCTACCCCTCTCCCCCCTCTCCTTCTCCCTCTCCCTCCCTCCCCCTCTATACCTCTCTCCCTCCCTCTCCCTCTCTCCATCCTTCCCTCTCTCTCTCTCCATTCCCCTCCCCCTCTACCCCTCTCCCTCGCCCCCTCTCTTTGTCCAGTTGATGGATATGGTAGGATTTGCTGGAAGAGAAATGTTACGCCATTGTGTGCTAGTGTCATTTCTGAGATGAGCCTTAGGGATTTGTCACCTGACAGTTTGTTGAGTTGCCTGAATTACAACTTGAACATGAGTAACTGAAAAAAAAGTGTGCTTTTTCTTGTATAGTCCACAAGTCATCTTAACGTTAATCGGTTTCCCCTTTGGCTTTTAAACACAGATTTTGCATCCGTCCAGCTCCTTGACAAGGAAGCAGGGAATTAATTTTTATTTTTGGCAGGTATGTAGAGCTTTCCAAAAAGCGAGCCAGGGATATCTTTGCTGCTGTAGGGACAAGGCTAAGTACCACTAAGCATTGAGATTTAATAACGTAGGTGGAGAATGGTCAACTTCCCATCACTCTTTGGAGGAATATCGGTATGTTCATTTTTTCATCAATGGCACATAAGCTAAGATCACTGTATTGTCATTTTTTTTACTGCGAATGCACTGGCCCACATTAAAAAATGAAATATTGTTGCCTACTTGCAAGAGAAAGTAAGTATCTACCCAAACACATACATAACACACATAAGTACATGCTATATACATACATAAATATATACCTGCACCATACATACATACACATATACATTTGTTGTTGCTATTAGTTGCGAAGTCATGTCCGACCCATTGCAACCCCATGGACAACGTTCCTCCAGGCCTTCCTGTCCTCTACCATTCTCTGGAGTCCATTTAATCTCACGCCGACTGCTTCAGTGACTCCATCCAGCCACCTCGTTCTCTGCCGTCCCCTTCTTCTTTTGCCCTCAATCGTTCCCAGCATTTGGCTCTTCTCCAGGGAGTCCTTCCTTCTCATCAGGTGGCCAAAGTATTTGAGTTCCACCTTCAGGATCTGGCCTTCTAAAGAGCAGTTAGGGTTGATCTCCTCGAGGACTGACCGGTTGGATCGCCTTGCAGTCCAAGGGCCTGGCAGGAGTCTTCTCCAGCACCAGAGTTCAAAGGCCTCCATTCTTTGGCCCTCAGTCTTCCTTATGGTATACATATACATATACATACATTTCACCCTCCCCAAGCCTCTGCGCGCACTCCCTGCACTTACCTGCATCCAAAACGGACTGTGTGGGGACTCCTGGGAGGGGAGGGGAGGGGTGAGGTGGGCCACAGAGGTGGGTTTCAGCAGGTTCCGGCCGGTTCTGGAGAACCGGTAAGAGAAATTTTGAGTAGTTCAGAGAACTGGTAGTAAAAATTCTGACTGGCTGCATCCCCCTCTATTCTCTGACTCCCAAGTCCCATCTGATTGAGACGAAGTGGGGATTTTGCAGTAACCTTCCCCTGGAGTGGGCTGGGAATGGAGATTTTACCGTATCCTTCCCCTGTCACGCCCATCCAGCCATGCCCACCAAGCCACACCCACAGAACCGGTAGTAAAAATTTTGGAAACCCACCTCTGGTGGGCAGGGCCAGTCAGGAATGCGATTTGGGATTTCTCCGAACTGCACAGAACCTTAGCTAGAGGTTCTCACAAACCCCTGCAAACTCCCAGCAGCCCACCCCTGGTATTGGGTGCAAAGGCCATAATAAGACAAGGGCAACAGGAGAACATTTTCTAGCCAGGAAAGACTGTCTCTGCAAAGTTCTAATATAAAACCAGACTAGTTGTACTCCCCAGCTGCAAGCTTTCAGGAGGGCATAATTTAAAAACCAATCTTCCCTTTTAAAAGAGAACAGGAGGAAAAAAAGCTTCCCATGAAATCAGTTGCTAGCTATGGAGACAGTCTAGTGGAACAGAAGAGAGCTTCTTCTAAGCTTGCAAAACAGCCAGTTCAGTGACCTTCAGGGGAGAGGAATCTAATGTTGCTAGCAACAGAAAATACATTTGCAAACTAATTAAAACTCTGCATGCCTTTAAGGGGCTTCCTTCACCAGACTATTCCAGCACCTGATATAGCTAGCAGGGGAAGAGAAAGGGAGCAGGTGAAGTTTTTGATGGGAACAACTTTTTGACGCAGCGGCACAGGAAAATTATGGGTTCGATCACAAGCAAACCGTGTAATGAAATCTTCCTTCTGCCTGTAGTTATTTCCATCACGGAGCAACTGCAGAAGCTGGGACCCTCATCCCGGGAGAAGATGCGGTTGCTTTAAAGGGCTGAAGACAGGTGACTATGGTGGACCAGTTTCCGAACAACAGCACAGTGTTGTCTTTGAAGGACCCCGTAATCCCTTGCATCGGGGTGGAGTTGGGGCAACTGAAAGGACCTGAGTTTTTACTGGCCGGATACCCTTCCTGTTGCCAATTCAGAGTTCGCAGCTGATATGTACTTATTGTGCCCAGAGAGAGAAATACCTGTTGCTACCTAGGATCAAACTCACAGTCTCCTAATTGTAAGGCGAGAGCTTCACCTCTAGGCCACTGCACCATTCATCCAAAGAACACCACAATGCCCTAGTTAAAACAACAACAACAACAACAACAACAACACAAAGTAGCAGACGGGAGCACGAGAGTGACTTTGAATATCATCCAGATAAACTTGCGAGGATGCAAAGCCTGACCTTATTACTTCTATGTGGGCATAATGATGGTTGGATGATGGTGGAAAGGGCCATCAATCACTAGCAAAGAAATGATTACAAACAGAAGGTAAATTGCACCAGGCAAGAATGCGATACAGGAATTTAGATTTCAGTTGGATTTCCTCTCTTGTTATTAGTTTATAATCTCCATCCAAAGATGGATTGTTTACAGTGTAAAATGCAATAGTGGTTGACAGGAGAAGGAAAGTGCCTTAAGTGCATTGAAATCCACCCATCTGGATTGCTCAATTTGGAACTAAAATAAAGAAGACAGGTGTCGGGCTTGGAAGCCATCTTTTGCATTGGGTCTTCAGGCCTGCCACATTTACTACTGTGGGAAACTGGGAGGGGGGGATTGTATGGAGCATGGGTGATATTTAGTCATAATAACATTCCTTTCTCAGAGAGTCAAGGCCGTCTTACCTGTTGTGACCTTGGCTTCCTGAGTCATTAAAACAGACGAATAGTCCCAAAAACCTCTTTTATTGCAACAGCTGTAAATTACGTTCATTCACAGCTGAGTCCCAATTAATTGCAAAAAGTCCTTCAGGAGAAGTCCTTTGGGATAATCACCAACCTTTATCTCCCTTGACATTCTGCCAAAGACCTACTTGGCAAAGCCACACGGATTCCAGAATCAAACAGAGATGCCGACTGGGAACAGAATTAACAACGTTGCTTTCCTGCAAAGTGCCCACGTGCCTTTGCTCCTCTTTTTAAGCCTTATGGGAGGGGCCTATCTTCTCCAGGCCTTACTCCCGAGTTGTCCCTTTTGTTTTAACTGTTTGTGCCTTCTGGCAGCTCTGTGCATGCACGCACTAGGAACAGGTTCCTCCTGTTCCTCTGCCTCTCTGCTGTCTGACTCTGAAGGCTCCGGAGTCTGTGCGTCACTCCCAGATGGCCCTGGCCCCATCTTTGCCACCAATGCAGAGCCCTCGTCCGAGCCTTCCCCAGACTCCAGGACTGGCCCATATTTCTCCCCAGCCTGTCCCCAGCCTCCTCACTGTCCGACTCCACTGCCAGCTCAGCAGGCTACTGGCGAACCACAACATTGCCCTGCACCTGGAGGGGTGTGACTGGGACGCATCTCCAGTTGACACAGTGCTTTGATTGGACCATGTGATGGACCTGTGGGTGCATGCACAGGGCACATAGAATTATGGGTGTGGGCACTGACACACACGAACCTCCCCCCCCTCTCCTGGCACGTGATGATAAAAAGATGAGCATCGCTGTTCTGGGATAAGAAGCAAAATGGTTTTCTTTAAAAAAAAAACACACAAGGAACTCTAATTGTCTTTTGAAAAGTACCTTTGGGACAACCATGACCTGAGTGATTGAGAATCTCCATAAACTTGTGATTGTAAATTCCTGAAGTTTAGGGTTAGATTACAGATTAACAGACTTGGAAGGGACCTTGTCCAACCTCCCCGCCCAACCAGGAGACCCTGACACCATTTCTGACAGATGGCAGTCCAGTCTCTTCTTGAAAGCTTCCAGGGATGAAGCTCCCACAACTTTTGAAGGCAACTTCTGTTCCATGGGTTGATTTTTTTTAAAATTTGATTTATACGCCGCCCTTCTCTGGAGACTCAGGGAGGTTTACAATGCATTAAGCAATAGCCTTCATACTTTTATATATTTATAGAAAGCCAGCTTATTGCCCCCACAAACTGGCTCCTCATTTGACCTACCTTAGAAAGAATGGAAGGCTGAGACAACCTTGAGCCTGGTGAGATTCGAACTTACAGTAATTGAAGACAGCTGATGTTAATCACAATGCTTTAGTCTGCTGAGCCACCAGGCCCAGATTGATCTCACTGTTAGAAAATTTCTCCTAATTTCCAGATTGAATCTCTCCTTGTTTTTTATCTGGCCTCCGGATGCCTTGGAAAACAGCTTGACTCCCTCCTCTCTCTGGCAGCCCCTCAAATATTGGAAGACTGCTATCCTGTCTCCCCTGGTCCTTCTCTTCCCTAGAGTAGCCCTGCCCAGTTCCTATAACCGTTCATCGTATGTTTAAGCCTGCAGTCCCCTAATCATCTTGGTTGCTCTTCTCTGCAGTGTTTAAATGCACTTTAGATTCAGATAGACTATAGCCCAGTTAGGGCAACTTCTGATGTTCCTGAGATGTCACTTGTAAAATTTGGACAAAGGTATGATTCTACTCAGCACTGGAAGGGCACCTTGAGACACATGATGTGGACCCATGAGTCACCTGCAGCTTATGCTGTGGAACTAAGAAACAGCATAATGTAAAACCAGAGAGGAACAGATGTTCCCCAAGGACAGTAAACAAACAAGGGTTGCAAGCACGGAGCTTTTTGTGAGGAGCAGATGGACTATGTGTCACCCTATTCCTATAGACATCCAAGACTGACTCAGAAGGCTAACGGTGACCTTCAGACACTCTTAACAAGGTTGCTTTGATGCAGGCCTTTGCTTGAGGCCATGTGGATGACTCTGAAAGGCAGAGTGGAGCAGAGAAGTGGAATGCAGAAAACCAGTTGTGGGACTTCACTTAACAACCGGTTCTGTGCAGTGGTGGGATTCAAGTAATTTAACAACCGGGTCTCTGCCCTAATGATTTCTTCCAACAACCAGTTTGCCAAACTGCTCAGAAAATTAACAACCGGTTCTACCGAAGTGGTGCGAACTGTCTGAATCCCACCATTGGTTCTGGGGCTGGGTAGGCTTGGCTGGTTGGTCATGTGACTGGGTGGGTGATGTCACTCATCACACCCAGCACAGCCTCCCGGCCACTTGCCTCAAGGGCAGAGGTAGGATTCAGCCGGTTAAGGATAATCCCACCACTGGCTGGCCCTGCTCCCTCCCGTTTTTTGGCCTACTTTTTGATTGGGTTTTTTTGGCTGTTTTCAAGCCGTTTTTCAAGGCTGTTTTTAGCTTGAAAAATGCCCCCAAATGGCTGGAAACTGGCCTGGAAAAAAGGCCGGAAAATGAGCAGGAGGCGGGGCCAGCCAATGGTGGGATTTGCCAGTTCGCCAAATGGTGCAGAATCTTAACTACCGGTTCACCCGAAGCGGTGCGAATCAGCAGCAGCCCACCCCTGTAGAAGATGTAGCCCAGAATAGTTAAGCGATACCCCCCCCCCCAAAAAAAATTACACAAATTATTTCTGTTTCAAGAAATCAACTTGAAGAGCTGCAGAGTTGAAAGCGAGCTAAAGGGCTTTCCTCCTGCCAAGCCGAAATGCTCCCCACACATTATTGAGTTGGCAGAAAACAAGACTGGCATGAAATTGGCTGTTCATGTTGCTGATCCTTATCCTGCCTCTATTGTCTCCGTTTCAAGTCACTGCAGTCCTTTGACTTCCCTCTGAGATAAAAAGGGAGAAAGCCAAACAGATTTTATGCACCTTGAGGCCACCCATGGCTGGTGTTGAAATGAAGAGGAAAGGCATATTGTTTTTAAAACACCACAAGAGCTAACTGTGACTTAAACCTGTTTTACTCACCGGCTGGAAATGAGAGGAAGATGAAAAAAATGGTCTGAGGGGTGTTTAGAACATAGAATAATAGGGTTGGGAGGGACCTTGGAAGTCTTCTAGTCAAACCTCCTCCCCATGGTAGGAGATCCTAGACAAATGGCTGTCTAGTTTCATGATACCTTCTGGTGATGGAGGCAAGTTGTTCCACTGATTAATTGTTCCCATTGTCAGGAAATTTCTCCTTAGTTCTAGGTTGGTTCTCTCCTTGATTAGTTTCCACCCATGGCTTCTTCTCCTGCCTTCAGTTGCTTTGGAGAATAGCTTGACCCCCTATCCCTGTGGCAGCCCTTCAAATATTGGAACACTGCTATCGTGTCACCTCTAGTCTTTCTTTTCACTAAACTAGACATATCAGGGGTGAAATCCAGTAGGTTCTGACAGGTTCTGGAGAACCGGTAGTGGAATTTTTGAGAAGTTCGGAGAACCAGTAGCAGAAATTTTGAGTAGTTCAGAGAACCAGCAGATACCACCTCTGGGGTGGGAATGTTGATTTTGCAATGTCCTTCCCTCAGGAGTGAGGAGGGAATGGGGATTTTGCAGAATCCTTCCCCTGCCATGCCCACCAAGCCATGCTCACCAAGCCACACCATACCACTGAGCCATGCCCACAGAACCGGTCGTAAAAAAAATTGGATTTCACCACTGAGACATACCCAATTCCTGCAACTGTTCTTCCTATGATTTAGCCTCCAGTCCCCTAATCATCTTTGTTGCTCTTCTCTGCACTCTTTCTAGAGTCTCAGCATCTTTTTTTTTTTAATCCTGGAGACCAAAACTGGTTCCAAATATGGTTTTACCAAAGCATTATATAGTGGTATTAACTTTGATTATGATGAAGATGAAAGTCAAATACTTTGGCCACCTAATGAGAAGGAAGGACTCCCTGGAGAAGAGCCGAATGCTGGGAACAATTGAGGGCAAAAGAAGAATGGGATGGCAGAGAACGAGCTGGATGGCTGGATGGAGTCACTGGATGGAGTCACTGAAGCAGTCACCATGAGTTTAAATGAACTCCAGAGGATGGTGGAGGACAGAAAGGGCTGGAGGAACGTTATCCATGAGGTCGCGATGGGTTAGACACGACTTGGCAAATAACAACATTAACTTTGGACACCATCCAGTGAGTTACGTAGGACTGTTTTTCCTGCTGTTGTGCTCTTCTGCTGCTTCTTCTGTGGCCTGGACACACCAAAGCATCTTTGGTGTGTCCAATGGATCTTCTACCTTCCTTTGAGTCTCTCAACCCAATCAAGCAAACTTCCCCATCAGTTTTAGTTGGAAATATCCAGAGTTTTTAACTGATGAAAATTGTATGCACAACTTAGATCACGAAAAGCATCGCATGCAATGAAACAAATTATGTAGCCACCCAGGGAGACAAAGATAGTTGGGAAGAAAGGACCACGAAGATAAGAAAAGATCAAAGAAGCTGGAGGGGAACAAAATTTGCTCAAGGACCAAAGCTTAGCGTGGCATGAAAATAATTGTAGCTGAAAACTCTTGGGTTTTTTTGTTTTTTGTTTTCCCCCCGTGCAATTTCTTCTATCCTTTAATTCCAAGGCTTCCAACCTTGGTTAGCTGCCGCAATATTTTATCTGCCAGCTCTGGGCTTTCTCACTAGAGGTTGAAGAAGACATGATTAATAAGAAGAGAGTCCTGTTCACAGATGGTCCCACTCAGTGAAGACAGCTGCAGACTCTTTAAAAGGATGAAGACGGAGCCTTGCAGTTTTAATTTTCTCATTCCTGTTTACTGATTTGGAAAGGAATTCATCCTCTCGCCGTAATTTACAACACCACTGCTCTTATTTAATCTTCCTATGAAATGTGCAACTGGGTTAAACATGTGCATTAGATTCCTCCTGACCCATATTTCTTTCTGCGATTGGCTGCAAGGATTGAGAATTCAGTCCTGGGAGGCTGCCACGAATATCGAGTGGACCTTGTGAGGTGTCCATCCTCTTACCACCAAAGCTATGCACAATATTCTTGTGCAGGTATCTTTGGGATGGGTTTTTGAAACAGATCTGTTTCATATCAGAACCTAATTTCACACAGCACCCTAAGACAATGATTCTCGGCTTTTTCTTTGCCACGGGCCCCCTTTAAATACCTTTTGTGCAGTGGTGAAATCCAAATTTTTTACTACCGGTTCTGTGGGCGTGGCTTGGTGGGCGTGGTGTGGCTTGGTGGGCATGGCTTGGTGGGCATGGCAGGGGAAGGATACCATAAAATCCCCATTCCCACCCCACTCCTGGGGGAAGGATACTGCAAAATCCCCATTCCCTCCACACTCTTGGGGGAAGGATATTGCAAAATCTCCTTTCCCACCCCACCCTGGGGCCAACCAGAGGTGGTATTTGCCAGTTCTCCAAACTACTCACAATTTCCACTACCAGTTCTCCAGAATCTGTCAGAACCTGCTGGATTAACCCTGCTTTTGTGGCCACAGACTATGGCCATAGACTTCCAAGACTTAACTCAAGATTTAAAGCCACTGCCAGCAATGTGATTTCTTCTGGAAGCACGAAGCTGAGAACACCAGCCTGAAGATGACGAATGAGACTTCGTCGAAATGTCGCCAAGGTACTTCCAATTTTATGCGGGAGAAGACCCGAATAGCCAAAGACCTACATACAAACACCTGCGAAAACCTCAGAAAACATACATATACATACATACATACATACATACATACATACATACATACATATATGAATTTGCTTTCAGTTTCTAACCCCAATTTCTCAACAAGGTTTCCTTTCACGGGGAGCGAAGAGCAATAATTCAATCTTGCATACTAATGTAATCTTCTTATTGCAACTAAGCCGGTCTGACAGATACTTTTAAGAAGAGATGTGGGTTTTGAAAAGCTCTTGATGGCACTGTCAGTAATTAGAATGTAATTGATGTAATTGAGAGCCCAAGGCCTTTTTTGTTAAACTTATCTACATATTTTTAACACTTTATTAAATCTTTGTTTGTCGTAGTTTTCCCACTCCCTGCCATCGTGTCCCTATTTGTGCATTATCTAGCTACTGTTTGCTCCCAGCTAGAGATAAATTCAGACTAATCATAGCTCTCTTTCCAGTTTGCCACATAATGTACCTTCCAAGAAAAATCACCAGGTGTCAAATATTTCATTGCTGCTGCTAAGAACAAGGACCGAAAAGGACAGGGAACAAATTTATATCCAAACGGAGTTTCCGTTTGGTTGAACTGTTGCTTATAATCACCGTCTTCCTGCTTTGCTCCTTCTTCTGAGGTACCACTTCCAAAGCCTTACCCAGGTATGGTTTAATGCTATGGCTATTTTACTGAGATGATCGATATATTTAAAAAATGAAAAAAAAAAAAAAGATAGGGAAGAAGAGGAGGGAAAGAAGCAGCAGTGAAATGCTACCGGTTTGCACCGGTTCGGGCAAATCGGTAGTAAAAAAAAAAGCTACCGGTTCCTTTGAACTGGTATTTCCTACGATCAGCTGTGCCGCATGATTTAAAATAGTGAATCTAAATCACGCAGCACAGCTGTTCCCCCCTTGCTGTTCTACTTACCTTCCTTTTTCCGTGCGAAATGCACATTTGGTGTGTGTGCAACATACATTTGGTGTGTGGCGTGCATGCATGCACAGCAAACCAGTGGCAAAATGGGGAAGATTTCACCAGTGGAAAGAAGAAGAAGAGAGAAATGTGGAATAATGGGACAAAAAGAGGGAAAAAGCATCAGCTTTCAACTCTTTTCAGCTCACTCAAATAAAGATAATAAAATTACTCCCTTGTGTTCTTTTCTTTTTTTACTTTTGCACAGTTGGTATATAGTAACCATTTTTATAACAAGAAGCTATTTAATCAACAACCCCAAAGTCAGAATTTTATTTTTAACTATCTCGAGGTAAAAAGAAAAGAAAAAAAAATCTAGACATGGTTTTCAGGTAGAAACAAAATTAGATGTGTTCTTTTCTTTGATTAAGGCAGATAATTTGGCCATCTCTGCTAATTCCATCAGTTTTTCCAGCCATTCTTCCATTGTTTTCCATACTGAGCCATGGGGGCGCAGTGGTTGGAATGCAGCATTGAAAACTAATTCTGCAGACTGCCAGCAGTTCGATCCTGACCAGCTCAAGGTTGACTCAGCCTTCCATTCTTCCGAGGTCAGTAAAATGAGGACCCAGATTGCTGTGGGCAAGAGGCTGATTCTGTAAACTGCTTAGAGTGGGCTGTAAAAGCACTGTGAAGTGTAAGTGCTATTGCTATTTTCCTTCCTTCCTTCCTTCCTTCCTTCCTTCCTTCCTTCCTTCCTTCCTTCCTTCCTTCCTGTAGTTAGAACTGCAGGCTAAGTGCTGCAGGCTAAGTCTAAGTGCTACTGGGAAGGAAGGAAGGAAGGAAGGAGGGAAGGAGGGAGGGAGGGAGGGAGGGAGGGAGGGAGGGAGGGAGGGAAGGAAGGAAGGAAGGAAGGAAGGAAGGAAGGAAGGAAGGAAGGAAGGAAGGAAGGACGGACTGCGGTAGCACAGTGGTTAGAATGCAATATTACAGGCTAACTGTGCCAACTGCCAGTAGTTTGATCCTGACCAACTCAAGGTTGACTCAGCCTTCCATCCTTCCGAGGTGGGTAAAATGAGGACCCAGATTGTTGGGGGCAAGATGCTGACTCTATTAACTGCTTAGAAAGGGCTGTAAAGCACTATGAAGTGGTGTGTATGACTAAGTGCTATTGCTCTTGTGAAATTAGTGTATTTTTTTTTTATTTTTGCCTGGAAAACATTCTCACTGTAGTCAACAACAAATAACAATGACACATTAGATTTTTTTCTCTCCAGGTCTCCTGTCCAATAAACCTATCATTAAATGCTATTCCTCAGATATTTTTCAGTCTCTGGAGTGTCCTAAAATTTCCCTCGCTATAAGTCACATAACACTATGGCTCAATTACTATATTCTTTCTGAACATTTAAGCTTCATTGATAATTTTCTGAACATTAACCACAACGATTGAACTATCATTGTACCAAAAGTAACACTAAAACCAACACTGAATTTTCTTTCTCTTCGATGGTGGCTCAGTGATTCTGTGGCTTCTTCTATTCATACTCCAACCCTGCTTCTCTTCCCATAATTATCAGTAGTGAAATCCATTTCTTTTTACTACCGGTTCTCTGGGCGTGGCTTGGTGGGTGGGGTGTGGCTTGGTGGGCATGGCTTGGTGGGCGTGGCAAGGGAAGGAGACTTCAAAATCTCCATTCCCTCCCCACTCCAGGGAAAGATATTGCAAAGTCTCCATTCCCACCCAACTCCTGGGGGAAGGATACTGCAAAATCCCCATTCCCTCCCTACCCCTGGGGGAAGGATATTGCAAAATCCCCATTCCCTCCCCACTCATGGGGGAAGGATACAGCAAAATCTCTTTTCCCTCCCCACTCTGGGGCCAACTAGAGGTGGTATTTCCCGGTTCTCCGAACTACTCAAAATTTCCGCTACCAGTCCTCCAGAACCTGTCAGATCCTGCTGGATTTCATGTCTGATAATTATTCTTTTTTTTTTTTTTTTTGAACATGCCGTGAAGAACCTCCGGTGATTTTTGAAAAGACGTAATTCCATCTCGCTGTCTTCTATATACCAGGCTCTCTGTATAGATTAACAAAATCATCTAATCGAGAAACATTTATAATGTGAACCTGTCTCACTTGTTAAGTCAAATTTGTATTTCCATTCCCCGATGCCTTATTTTGGAATGGGGAAGTTGGAGGGAATGATGTTTCTGTCGTTTAATTGCTTAGGCATTGTGTGTGATTTGCATGACACTTTTTTGTTCCTTCACTTAAATTTGTTTTGGATTGGGAATCCAATGCGAAACTTTAGAGCAAGGATGAAAAAGCAAATAAAGCCTGTATTATATAATATATGCAATAGGGGATTATCGTTTTACAACAGGGTCTGTTTGGCATATTAATAGCAACTGGAGTCCCTAATATCAGAAATGATATTATTTCAGCCACAAAAGGAAGGGCAGAGAATTGTGTTCTTCAGTTGTGTGGCCTGTTTTGCTAATCTACATCGCACAGGCGGTTGTTGTGTCTTTTTTTTATTTTTACAATGACAACAAAGCAGGATGGTAACAAACATTTTTTTTAATCCCCCCCACCCCCCAATTTATAGAAATTTATAGAAAACCAATAGCCGATCAAAATTTTCCCTTCCTGGCCAATCAGAAAATTTTCTCTTTTCATATCCTTTCTTTCAGAGGTGGTATTTAGCTGGTTCGGACCGGTTAAGTGAAGGCCAAGGTTCAAGACCAGGGGCATGCATACAAGGTGTGTGAGCGAAGAGAGTGCGTGGCGAACCGGTGGTAACCAAAGGTGAAACCCACCGCTGCGGTCCCTTTCATGCTGAAACTCAAATCCCACTGTATCCCTCACTATTAAATCCGAAAGCGTTTAAGAATGTATTTTAGGTGATTCCTTCTTGCACGCAAATTCTTTCTCAAATGAAGTTCCTTATAGAGAGGAACAGAATTTTAGAACAACAGCCAAACTGTAAATAGAAATATGTTTCTTATCACTAACAGTCAATCACATATTGTACCATCTGGTCTTTGTCTATTAAAAGTTCTTGTCTCTTCCCTCTTATCCCCACAAAAAGAAACACCTCTAAAATTAATTACTGTTTCCACCACTATCAACTGTTATGTCTGCCTTTGATTGCCATACCTTAACAACTTTTTGGATCGGCCCCTACAATTATCCAGGTATATCGGTGGAGAAAATGCCTAATAATTCCTTTGTTTTAAATTAGTTGGGAACTTGAGAAAAATATTATTTGCATCACCATTTGAGTGTGTGTGTGGGGGGACTAATAGCCTGTTTGGATGTGTAATAATGTGTAACAATCAGGGGTTGGATTCTATCGGTTCAGACCGGTTCGGGCAAATCGGTAGCTCCACCCACTCACCCTTGGCTTTACTTATTTCCTTTGTTTGAAGTCGAGGTGATCGGCGCAGCAGAGCGGATTGCCGCGCCTCAGCTGATTTACTCACTGGAGCTGCAGTAGAAGGTAAGTTTTAGAGCTGAATTCAAACGCACCGCCCGCGCGCTCTGCGAACCTGTTGTTACACCTGTTTAATCCCACCCACTGGTAATAATATATTGCACCCATTTTAATGGGCAATATTCCGATATAACCCATGTTCAGCGTTGTGTCAAATTTTGATTTTATCCTTCTGGCTTTGTGTTGAATTTATATTTACCGACAAAGAAATAAAGTCTCTATTATAGATCTATTTCAAGCTATTAACTGTCATCAGCCAGCCATACCCTTCTGGGATTCAAAACCTGAGCTACTTGCATATTAGGTAGATGTAGTAACCTCTAAGCTGTGGGCTCTGTCTTGCTTTGTCGACTATACCAGGGGAGAGAAATAGTTTGTCGTAAAAGCAAATGCCTGCGAAGGCTCCTGGATTGGGGCTGAAAGGCAAAAGCAGAAGCCATATGCTCTGTCCCATAATTGGGTAGACCAGGCTGCCCTGATAGACCAGTCCCACTGGAAAAAAACACTTAATCTCTCCCCTGGTATAGCCGACAAAGGGAGGAGAAGCCATGGCTTAGAGGTTAATACATCTACCTAATATGCAAGTAGTCCGGGTTTGAATCCCAGAAGGGTAGGGCTAGCTGATGAGAGCTAAACAGCTTGAAATAGATCTATACCGGTCTCCCTTCATTTTTTTTGTTGGTAAACATAAATTCAACACAAAAAATAATTTGTTGTGAAAGCAACTGCCTGCGTAGTCTCCTGGATTGGGGCTCATAATTAATAGTTTAATTATTTTATTTTATTAGTTTTAATTTTTATACGTGATTGTTTTAATATGGCTGTAAACTGCCCTGAGTCCCCTCGGGGAGAAGGATGGTATATAAATGTAATAAAACTCAAACTCAAACTCAAAGGTGAAAGTGGAAGTAATATGCTCCATTCCATAATTGAGTAGACCAGGTTGCCCTGATAGACCGCTCCCGCTGGAAAAAAAACACTTCCCTTTCTGGCTTTGGTTGCATCCAGTGGCAGGATCCTGCTGGTTTAACAACAGGTTCGGTGATCGCGTGCTTCGCGCCACGCTCTGTGAGCTGTGCATGCATGTACAGTTTTATGAAAACTTACCTTCCGCATTACTGCTGGAGGATGGCAATTTGCTCTGCCGCACGAATCGGTTGAGAAGATATAGATCAGTAAAGCATAGGGGCGGGCGGACCTACCTGATCATCAAAATGAACCGATTCATTCCCAGCTGATTGTCGGAGCTATCAATTCGCCTGAACCGGGCTGAACCAGTAGAATCCCAACTGGATTGGTTGCATCTACAGCAGCAATTTCCCTACTACGTCTTCATTCAGCTAACTCTTTGTCCTGGGTGGTTCTTTTTCGTTGGCATGAATATAGAGTTAGGATACCTCCCTTTCCTTTCTTTTCTATTTTCACGGTGTGAAGAAGAATCTGAAGTGACTGGCTTAAAGAGTGTCTGCTCTTGGTTTCTTCTCTCTCTTTTTCTTCTAACGAAGTGATATGTTTCTCTAGGATTCAGATCTTGAAAGTGTTTTCATTCAAAGTGAAGTTCTGGCAGTGATTATCTGCAGGAGCAGAAGGTTTTCCTCCCTTGACTGATAATCGCAACTGGGCAATTCTGAAAGAGTCCTCCATTATCCAAATCAATGCTGGATCACAAGGAGGTGTTGGCATACATTTAATCTTAGAATGGTGAACTTGGGAAGGACCAGAAAGGCAACTTAAACCAATCTTTTATAATGTGTGGGATAATCAGTTAAACCAGGGGTCTCCAACCTCGCCAACTTTACGACTTGTGGACTTCGATATTAGACAGCACAGTATCAACAGTAGAGACCTTCAAATTTCTAGGTTCTACCATATCGCAAGATCTAAAATGGACACCTAACATCAAAAACATCATCCAAAAAGCAGAACAAAGAATGTTCTTTCTGCGCCAACTCAGAAAGCTCAAACTGCCCAAGGAGCTACTGATCCAGTTCTACAGAGGAATTATTGAGTCTGTCATCTGCACCTCTATAACTGTCTGGTTTGGCTCTGCAACCTAATAAGACAGACACACACTTTAGAGGATAATTAGAACTGCAGAAAAAAAACATGGCTACCAATCTGCCTTCCATTGAGTACCTTTATACTGCATGAGTCAAAAAGAGGACTGTGAAAATATTTATAGACCCCTTGCATCCTGGACATAAATTGTTTCAACTCCTACCCTCAAAATGACACTATAGAGTACTGCACACCAGAACAACTCGACACAAGGACAGTTTTTTCCCCGAATGCCATCACTCTGCTAAACAAATAATTCCCTCAATACTGTCAAACTAGTTACTAACTCTGCACTACTATTAATCTCATAGTTCCTATCACCCATCTCCTCCCACTTATGACTGTATGACTGTAACTTTGTTGCTTGTATCCTTACAATTTATATTGACTGTTTCCTAATGTGATTTGATTGCTTATTTGTACCCTATGACTATCGTTAAGTGTTGTACCTTATGATTCTTGATGGATGTATCTTTTCTTTTATGCACACCAAGAGTATATGCACCAAGACAAATCCCTTGTGTGTCCAATCACACTGGGCCAAAAAAATTCTATTCTATTCTATTCTATTCTATTCTATTCTATTCTATTCTATTCTATTCTATTCTATTCTATTCTATTCTATTCTATTCTATTCCCAGAATTCCTCAGCCAGCATGTGCTGGTGAGGAATTCTAGGAGTTGAAGTCCACAAGGCGTAAAATTGGCAAGGTTGGAGACCCCTGACTTTTTAACTATCCATCTGGGATGGCTGTCCAGCCTCTTCTGAAAACCCTCAAAGATGGAGAACTTGCCCTCTCTGTAGTCAGATGGTTCCAATATTGGACAGCTGCTACTATAAGGACTTCTTTCATATATTTTAATGAAATGAAAACCTTAAGCTTTTCTCTTGCTTCCCAGATGCCAGAAGGAAGGTAGAAACCTTGTGTACAGATAGTCCTGGACTTACAACAGTTCTTTTAGTGACCATTTAAAGTTACAACGGCAATGAAGAAAGTGACTTATGACCATATTTGTTGTGGCCCGTCAGCAGGCTGTGCAGCTAGTAGCTGATTCCGACAGCAAGGAGGCTGGTGTGGTGCTGCGCCAGCAGCCTGTGCAGCTGGCACTCGAGTCGGACAATGAGACTGGAGAAGATGTGGTGCCAGAGGCAAGGATTCAACCAGGGCCTTCAGAACCTCCAGAAGCTTCCATGGGTGAAGAGGAAGAAGAGGAGGAGCCTCTTCTCGATGCACAGATGCACAGAGCTGCCAAAAGGCAGGAGTGGCTCCTCAGGAGGAGGTCTCCTCGAGAGTAAGGCTTGGGGCTAATTGGCCACTCCCTTAGCCTATTTAAAGAAGAATGCCGACTGAAGCAATTTGCAGGGAACAACTTTGTTCACTCTCCTTCGCGTCCTGATCTTAGTTCTCTTATCAGGTTCCTGCAAATTGTTTTTGGACTTTTTCTGCCAATCCTAGTAAGATTAGGATTATTTATTCTTTGGATTCTTGTAGGCTGTTAAGAAAGTTAATTAACAGCCTTTGTTTGAAAAAGACTGATTTAATTTAGTAAACTAAGGTTTGTACAGACTTTGTGGGTGCTGCATTCTTTGGGATCCGTAGCTGGGGCAGAACAATATTTCACATTTATGACCAATGGTCATACGACGAAATTCGGATGCTTGGCGATTGGTTCATATTTATGATTGTTGCAATGTCAAAGGTCAAGACAACCATATTCCTATCTTAAAAATGTCAACGATTCGCTTAACAAATGTGGCAACAGTTATAAAACTGGTCAACATTCACATATCAGATTTCTCACTTAAGGACATTTTGGACTTCATTCTAGTCGTAAGCTTAGGATGTTGTAACTCTGAATGATTTTTTTTTTTAACTTCTGATAATAAAATATTAAAAGATAGAGAAACCCAGATCTTTTAATATCAAGCTTTGTTTGGGTTATTGTTAAAAATAAATTGGCTGTGTCAGTGTGGCTCTTGAAGCGGATGGATGTGTATGAGAAACACCTAAGCTATAGAAATATTGTTAGATAAAATCTTTTTTTTCCCCCTTTTAAGGAAAGGGAGGATGTATTCTTTGGTAAGTTGGAATCTTCAGGGGGCAAAAAGCTAAGAAGTGGCTTGAAAGCATTTAAATACTTTGGCTTTTTATTTTTTTAAAAAAAGTTTTTTTTTTGCACAATGCATTTTCAGCCTAGAGTGATGCTTTAAAGCGAAGTTTTCCTTTTTTCCCCTTTTCTTTCCCCATTTACCCCCCTCTCCCTTTCCCTTGAAGACTTTAAAAGGCAGGTAGGGGAGCTCTCATCAAAAATAAAATAAAAAAAAACTAATAATGGGGTATTGAACTGGTCCTTTGACAGCTAATTCTTCAAACATGATTCTGCTTAGAGAAAAAAGGCTGTGAAAGAAAAGAAAGGGGGAAAAAATGGAATTGCGGAGAATTTATATATATATTTTTTCCTTCTGGTTTGGTGGTGAGAAAGAAGAAATTCTCAGGTTGTATGTTTTTTTTTAAAAAAAAAATCCTCGGGATCAAATTGTTTTTTTTTTTTTTTAAAAAAAGAAGAAGCAGCAGCCATAAGTGGAAGGAAGAACATGGACCCAATGTGTCTTAGAAAGGAAGCGGAAGAGTTCATAAACTGGGTGTTATAACTCTCCCGGCCTGTTTAATATAGAAGACGGCAGAGATGGGTTTTAGCAGGTTGTGACCAGTTCTGGAGAACTGGTAGCGGAAATTTTTAGTAGTTCGGAGAACCGGTAGTAAAAATTCTGACAGGCTCCACCCCCATCTATTCTCTGCCTCCCGAGTCCCAGCTGATTGGGAGGAAATGGGGATTTTGCAGTAACCTTCCCCTGGAGTGGGCTGGGAATTTATTTTATTTATTTATTTTATTAAATTTATATACCGCCTTACTCCCGCAGGACTCAGGGCGGTGAACAGCCAAAGATAAAACACATAGATACAAAATACAAAAACAGTATAAAACCATATTATATAATTTGGCCCAAGACAAATTAAGAACAACCCCCAATGCGTAAGACAAATTTAAAATTTACAGTTAAAAAGTTAAAAGGGAAAAGTTAGGCCAGGCCAGTTGAAATAAGAAAGTCTTGAGGGCGCGGCGGAAGGTGCGTAGATCCGGGATCGTCCGTATCTCTGGGGGGAGCACATTCCAGATAGTAGGTGCCTCCACAGAGAAGGCTCTCCCCCTGGGGGCCGCCAGTCGACACTGTTTGGCCGACGGCACCCAGAGGAGCCCCTCTCTATGGGAGTGTACTGGTGGGAGGCTACTAGTGGCAGCAAGGGGTCCCGTAAATAACCAGGTCCTAAGCCATGGAGCGCTCTAAAGATAGTAACCAAAACCTTGAAGCGCACCCGGAAGACCACCGGGATCCAGTGCAGCTCGCGCAGGAGAGGTGTTATATGGGAACGCCACGTCGTTCACATAACCACCGGAATGGAGATTTTACAGTATCCTTCCCCTGCCGTGCCCACCAAGCCACACCCACAGAACCGGTAGTAAAAAAAATTGAATCCCACCACTGGAAGGTAGGATATCCTGTGTCTTTCTCTTATCGAAGTGCTTTGCTTCTCTGACCTCTCTTGAGCTGGTGCCAAAGACATCAAAGGTTGGTGATAAAGCCGTAGGACTGGTTATGAAGAATTTGTTTTGGACTAAGCTGAGAATGAATTAATTCTCAGCTGTTTTAATAGAATAAGATTGTTGAGGACTGAATTGTGTTTGGTAATCACTGCTTGGGCCTTGGTCACAACACTGGGTGATTTTGGGCCAATCACCAGGAGATGGTGTGTTTTAGTATCTCAGGCATGAAAGCTGGCTTGGTGGCTTTCAGACATGAAAGCTGGCTGAGTGACATTGGACCAATCACCAGGAGATGGTGAGTTCTAGTCCCACCTTAGTCATAAAAGCCAACTGGTAACTGGGCCAACCACCAGGATACTGTGAGTTCTAGTATCTCAGGCATGAAAGCTGGCTTGGTGGCTTTCAGACATGAAAGCTGGCTGAGTGACATTGGACCAATCACCAGGAGATAGTGAGTTCTAGTCCCACCTTAGTCATAAAAGCCAACTGGTAACTGGGCCAACCACCAGGATACTGTGAGTTCTAGTATCTCAGGCATGAAAGCTGGCTGGGTGACTTTGGGCCAATCACCAGGATATGGTGAGTTGTAGTTCTATCTTAGGCATGAAAGCCAGCGGAATGACTTTGGACCAGTCACCAGGAGGCTAAATTCTAGTCCCACCTTAGTCAAGAAAGCCAGCTGGTAACTGGGCCAACCACCAGGATACTGTGAGTTCTAGTATCTCAGCATGAAAGCTGGCTGGGTGACATTGGGCCAATCACCAGGATACGTTGCATTCTAATTCTGCCTTAGTTAGGAAAGGCCAGTTTGGTGAACCTTTGCATCAATCTAACCATGGCGGGTAAGGGTGGGATGGGGTGGGGTGGGGAAGCAGCCTTTTATGCTATGTTTCTCCTCAAGCATCTGGTAGCTCCATCCTCCCTTTCCCTCTTTCTGATCCTGTCACCCTTCTTTTTAATGATCTTCCTTCCTTCCAGCAAATGAAGCGTCTCTGCCACCCCCTCCTTCTCTCTTGCAAGCAGATTCTTAGCACTCCATTATCTTAATGAGGACTCTCTCAGGATCCCTCAACACTTCCTGACATCCTGCGAGCAGGTGGGGAGAGGTGGGCCAGGTAAATGTCAATTTCTATGGCTTTCATTACATCCATCCCTTTCTTCTCCCAGGATTGTAATTGCAACATTTGCTCTTAATTCAGCCAGTCTTTTGAGTAGCTCTTGCTCTTACTTTCTTAAGCTTGGAGGTCATTCTCTACATTGGAGTCAGGCTTTTTATTTATTTATTCAATAGCTATTTGGTTGTCCCCTAAATCCCAGCGACAGGTCATAAAGGCAATAAATTTCCTAAGTGTTTAATAGCCCAGAAGTGGGGGGGAAACTTCATTCCGAGAAGTCACAGAACTTCAATTTGGAAGGTTGTTTCAGAAAGTGGAGACAATTCAGGGATGGGATTGAATTGCCTCTGAATTAAATCTCCAAATTGAAATGGCGGGTTGGCTTTGGCGGTTATTCATTTAGTCATTTGTAGACGATCCATTTTGCAGCTTACAGAGCAGCTCACAGCCAAACAAATTACAGTAGCAAAGAGATAAAAAACACAGCTAGAATCTAAACACCATCAAGCTAATACAAGTCCTCCATCTGTAGCAAAACGTCTTCTGAAAGAAGACCCCAACAGGTTCCCTTGAATGCCAGGAGACAATAACAGAATAACAGAGTTGGAAGGGATCTGAGAGGTCTTTTAGTCCAGCCCCCTACTCAAGTAAGAGGTCCTATACTAGCCCAAACAGATGGCTGTCTAATCTCTTCTTAAAACCTTCAGTGATGGAGCACCCACAACTTTTGCAGGCAAGTCGTTCTCACCATCGAGAAATGTCTCCTGAGTTCTTGGTTGGATCTCTCTTTAATGATCTTCCACTTGCTACTTCGTAATGTAGGGGCCAGAATTGAGAAAACATGGTGCTGGGTCCCTAGTTTTTGCTTCTCATGTAGGGTAGGGTCTTGAAGTAGGTCTTTTCCCTGGAGACAATTTTGTAAGCCTCAGGAGGCCAAGCCCCATAGAGTTTTATAGGGAATTTTACTTGTACATTGCACAGTCTCCTTCTGGGCATTTTCCTAGATAGATAGATAGATAGATAGATAGATAGATAGATAGATAGATAGATAGATAGATAGATAGATAGAACAGATAGGATAGATAGATAGATAGATAGATAGATAGATAGATAGATAGATAGATAGATAGATAGATAGATAGATAGATAGATCTGATAGGATAGATGATTGATAGATAGATAGATAGATAGATAGATAGATAGATAGATAGATAGATAGATAGATAGATAGATAGATAGATAGAACAGATAGGATAGATAGAGGATAGAGGATCTATCTATCTTCTATCTATCTATCTATCTATCTATCTATCTATCTATCTATCTATCTATCTATCTATCTATCATCTATTGGCATGGTGGCTCAGCAGACTAAAGCATTGTGATTAACACCAGCTGTCTGCAATTACTGTAAGTTCGAATCTCACCAGGCTCAAGGCTGACTCAGCCTTCCATCCTTTCTAAGGTAGGTAAAATGAGGAGCCAGTATGTGGGGACAATAAGGAAGGATACTACAAAATCCCCATTCCCTCCCCACTCCTGGGTGAAGGGTATTGCAAAATCTCCATTCCTACCCCACTCTGGGGCCAGACAGAGGTGGTATTTGCCGGTTCTTCCAATTGCTCAAAATTTCCACTACCGGTTCTCCAGAATCTGATGGATTTCACCCCTGGTAATAACTAAGGAGAGAAGATGTAAACATTTTTGCTTGTAAGCAGTTCTGTTGTTATTCAAGGTAGACATCTTCACGTCCTTTTACTCTTCTTGAGATGGGAAGAGAAAGCCGTTGAATCTTCTCTCGCTGAATGATTCCTGACAGTTGACTATTGATAAAAATAGAGACTTCCAATCACAGCTTGTTTAGTGTTTATATTTTACCTTTTTATTTTTATCTGTAAGATATTCTGCGATTCATCATAAAGAACAGAATATAACTTTAGCAAACAACTCAATGTGTCAGGACAGGATGTTCTTGGCGTCAGTGTTTCTCAGCCATGGGGACTTGAAGATGCATAGACTTCAATTCCCAGAATTCCCCAGCCAGCAATGGCTTCATTTGAAAATACAGGTAGTCATCAGCTTCCAATAGTTCATTGAGTGACCATTAAAACTTACAACAGCATTGAAAAAACTGACTTATGACTGCTTTTCACAGTTAAAATCAGGGGTGAAATGCTCCCAGTTCGGACAGGTTCGGCCGAGACGGTAGCGGTGGCGGCTAATGGTTCGAAGAACTGGTAGCAATGGCGGTGCGAGGCTCCGCCCACCCACCCACCCGGTCATCATTACTTCCTGGTTTTAACCAGGAAGTGACTTGTTTTTCCCCTCTGCGCACACACAGAAGGGTTTGCACGTGCGCAGAGGGTCCAAGAGCAAATGTGACGCACGCCGCGTGCACTTCCAAACCGATTGGGAAGGTGAGTCGATTTCACCCCTGGTTACAACCTTTGCAGTGTCCCCATGCCCCCCCCCATGATCATGTGACCAAAATTCAGATGCTTGGCCACTGATTCATACTTATGACCGTTGCAGCATCCTGGCATCACGTGATCCCCTTTTTGCGACTTTCTGACAACTCAATTCAAGGGGGAAGCCAGATTCACTTAACAACCAGGTTACTAAATTATCATCTGCAGTGATTCACTTAACAACCGTGGCAGGAAATGTCGCAAAATGGGGGCAAAACTTACTTAACAAATCCTTACTCAACAACATAAATTTTGTAAGTTGAACTCTCCCTCTACTTGCTCTGTTCTCTACCTTTGTTTTGCAGATACAGATACATATTAACAGAGTTAGAAGGGACCTTGTAGGTCATCTAGACCAACCTCCAGCTCAGCAGACCCTACACCATTCCTGACAGATAGCAGTCCAGTCTTTTCTTGAAAGCTTGCAGTGATGAAGCTCCCACAACTTCTGAAGGCAACTTCTGTTCCATCAGTTGATTGTTCTCACTGTCAGAAAATTCCTTCTCATTTCTAAGTTGAATCTCTCCTTGTTCAGTTTCCATCCATTATTCCTTGTCTGGCCTTCGGGTGCTTTGGAAAATAGCTTGATCCTTTCCTCTCTGGCAATCCCCCAAATATTGGAAGACTGCTACCCTGTCTCCCCTGGTCCTTCTCCTCCCTAGACTAGCCACGCCCAGTTCCTGCAACCGTTCATCATATTTTTTACGATTGCCTTTTTCTGTTCGCCATTTTCCCGCATCCTTTCGGCACCCAGCAGCCTGCAAGTGAGCCCACCAAGGCATCGGACCCCCCAAAAACGGGCCAATTCGCTCGTCCAATTAAGCCTCCGGGTGACACTTTGCAAAGAAGTGGCAGATTATTTTCTTGATGCCCGGCTCTTCCACGCTACTGCATTAGTCATCATTAGCTCCACGGCCTCCTGTCCTCTGCGCCCACTCCTCGTCCACCCCCGGGAAGCACGGATGGACGGCACGAAGGGAGCAGAGTTCACTAGGACTGGCATTGTCACGGGCAGCTCATTAATATCTACTGATTTGAATGAGGTGCCTGACCCTCCTTTGTGAATCGTGGCCGACAAATGATGCCACCTCAAAGATGCTCACCAGTCTGCCGAAGGCCGCCTCCTGATTAGATTTCCAAATGTCAAGCCAGGAACAGGAGCTCATTAAAAGGCTGTGTGTATGTGTGTGTGTGTGTGTATGTGTAAAGAAAGCAAACCAAGGAGGAAGGAGATAAGAAAACCTCTTATTGTTCTTTTTGTGTGTGTGTGTGCGGGTATGTGTGTGTAATGCCACACGTAGCAAAGTGATTCTAGAACAGCTTTGATTAGTTAAGCGTGGAGAATTTCGGGACGTCTTTCGTAACGGACAAGACAGCGTGCCGATTTCCGCCTTCTGCAGCACAGGAGCCAAAAGGCCCATTTTCCACAACCGCGGATGGGCCTATAAATTTGCATTGATGATGATGATGATTTTGGATTGGCATGAAGGAGGCAGGAGGAGAACAGGGACTCTGGCCCTCTTGGTTCCATTTTTTTTTTTTTTTTTTTTGGCCAGCAACCTGTCAAGGTTTGCTGAGTTCAGCTGTCCGCGTTTAATTTACCTCCTTCACTGTGATGGAAATTTGCAAACCGGAAAGGCTCCAGACAGAGATTTGACATGCAGATTTATACACGGCGCATCAATAGAAGAGAAAGCATGTATTTTTCCGCCTGGAATGGACCAATCGGCTCAACACAACCTTTGCAAATAATTGGGCTGTGCATCATCGTGCTTTGTTCTTCTCTGCTACTGGCCCAAAACTTCTCCAGTAGACGTTGGACCTGCTGGTTTGGGGAGGAGGGACTGCGTTTGAAGTGGTGGTGGTGGGGAGGGGGCGGGGATAGAGTCAAATGGCCATGAGAGAAGGGGTAATGATGCAAAATGGATGGTGCCAAATCATACACACACATATGTCCTTCCTTCCTTCCTTCCTTCCTTCCTTCCTTCCTTCCTTCCTTCCTTCCTTCCTTCCTTCCTTCCTTCCTTCCTTTCATTTTGACTTCCTTCCTTCCTTTCATTCTTCCTCCCTCCCTCCCTCCCTTCTTTCTTTCCTTCCTCTCATCCTTCCATCTTTCCTCTCATTCTCCCTCCCTCCCTTCTTCCTCCTTCCTTCCTTTCACTTTGACTTCCTTCTTTCCTCTCATTCTTCCTCCCTCCCCCTTCTTTCCTTCTTTTCTTCTTTCCTTCCATCCTCTCATCCTTCCTTCTTTCCTTCCTTCCTTCCCTCCCTCCCTCCCTCCTTGCTCCTCCTTCCTTCCTCTCATTCTTCCTCCCTCCCTCCCTCCCTCTCATTCTTCCTCCCTCCCTCCCTCCCTCCCTCCCTATTTTCCTTCCTTCCTCTCATTCTCCCTTCCTTCCTTCCTTCCTTCCTTCCTTCCTTCCTTCCTTCCTTCCTTCCTTCCTTCCTTCCTCCCTCCCTCCCTCCCTCCCTCCCTCCCTCCCTCTCCTTCCCATGTCAGGTTGGAGAATTCTAGGAGCTGAAGTCCACCTGTCTTTGCCAAAGTTGCCAACCCCTTGGAACGTGAGTCTCTGCTCCAGCCTCCATTTTTCCTTCAGTCACATGACCAGGAAGGAAGGCTGAACATATTCAGCCCTGCCTGTATTTCCCAGCACATGTGATGAAGAAACACACATGCACACCCCACAAACTCAACACTGAGATGCCACACACTCCTGCGTAATTCGTAAAAATATTGCAGACATCTCCCCTTATAAATAC
Organism: Masticophis lateralis; assembly: GCA_030761175.1. Lineage (NCBI taxonomy): Eukaryota > Metazoa > Chordata > Lepidosauria > Squamata > Colubridae > Masticophis > Masticophis lateralis. Next base: position 10,914,815 of record JAUDYJ010000008.1, on the reverse strand, counting down.
CCCGTTAGAATTTCCAGATGCAACTTCTTTGTGTTTTCAGTATCTTTCTAAATCTTTTTGATGATGGTGGGGAGATTTCTTGTGATAGGGTTGTGAGCTTCTACTACAAAATGCAGTCAAGGATCGCTCTTCAGTTTTGTGTACAGATGCATGTGATCAGCAATCAGAAGCCAATCAGCCCTTCTTAGTTTGGTGGGCTCAATATTCCGTACCGAAGACTTGATTATGAAAATAGAGGTTGAGTTTTCAACTAAAGCAGCCAGGGTGCTGGGCTTGATTAAATTAATTTGTATTGATATTTTCTCTTCTTGATTTGTCTTTGTGCACTGTTTAAATTCTTCTTGTCACAACAGCAAAACAAAGGAGAATTCGAGATTGGCTGCCGGAGGTGGGGAAAAAAAAGAGATCTTCTTTCTACATTTCTTAAAAATAATATCCAAATATATTAAATTGAACAAGGTGGCACAGTGGTTAAGATGCTGAGCTTGTCGATCAAAAGGTCGGCAGTTCAGCGGTTCGAATCCCTAGTGCCGCATAACAGAGTGAGCTCCCATTACTTGTCCCAGCTTCTGCCAACCTAGCAGTTCGAAAGCACGTAAAAAATGCAAGTAGAAAAATAGGGACTACCTTTGGTGGGAAGGGAACAGCGTTACGTGCACCTTTGGCATTTAGTCATGCTGGCCACATGACCATGGAGATGTCTTCGGGCAGCGCTGGCTCTTCGGCTTTGAAACGGAGATGAGCACCGCTCCCCTAGAGATGGGAACAACCAGCACATATGTGCGAGGGGAACCTTTACCTTTATATTAAATTGAATGAATTAACATTAAGAATATGTGCACGCGTACACATAAAAAAAAAAACACACACACACATATATCCTTAATGTTATTTTATATATGCATACACACACAGATATATTCTTAAAGTGTCAAGCACCCCTTAATGTAAAGAAGGGTTTTGATTGAGCCCAAATCAATTTTTTCCCATATGTCATGAAATTACAGTAAACCCATCTTCCTTTTGGTGATCTATTTTCATCAGGATGGATTTAATCTATGTCTGGTCTTCCTGCTCGTTGCTTAATATTTGATGCCTGTTCAATGCATCCACTTAATTTTGGCATCCTCTTAATTTGGCAAAACAGGAAGATTATCCAATTATTCTTCACTTTCCAGAAAAGAACATCTTTTATCCTCGCTCTATTCCAACCCACTTTTTACAAAGCAGCAGCTAAATAATGCAATTGTCAAAATATTAAATGTTGAATAATAGCCAAAATGGGATTAAAATGGATAACGGCAGGAAATTGGTCTGAAATAAATCAGTATCGTGTATAAAAGAACCTTTGTTTGTTTCTTTGTTGTTCTAATAGATTGTTGTAAACTTAGAAGACAATAGGCTAAAAATAGAGCTGTAGGAAATATTCATGGACCTATGTGCATTTGTATAATGAGTGAGCTTAATTCCATTTTATGACACTTTTGCCTGTATTTACTCCATTATCTCGTTTCTGCATTAGGAATAGAATACAGCTGGAGGGGGCCTTGGAGGTCTTCTAGTCCAACCCCCTGTTCAAACAGGAGAACCTATACTATTTCAGACAAGTGGCTGTCCAGTCTCTTCTTAAAAAAAACCAGTAACAGAGTGCCCACAATTTCTGGTGGCAAACTATTCCACGGGTTAATTGTCCTCACTTTTAGGAAGCTTCTCCTTAATTCCAGGTTGTTTCTCTCTTTGGTTAATTTCCAACCATTGTTTCTTGTCCTGCCTTCTGGTTCTTTGGAGAATAATTTGACCCCTCTCTTCTTTGTGGCAGCTCCTCAAATACATATCATGTCACCCCTAATTCTTCTTTTCTTTAGACTAACCAAACCCAAATCCTGCAGCCGTTCTTGGTATGTTTTAGTTTCCAGGCCTTTGATCATCTTAGTTGCTCTTCTCTGAACTTTTTCCAAGGTCCCAACATCTTTTTTTGTAGTATGGTGACCAACATTGGTTGCAGTATTCCAGGTTTGGTCTTACTAAGGTTTTTAGGTGTATATGTGTGTGTGTTTGTTTAAAAGTACACCTAGAAAAGGTATTTTAAAATGATGACAGAAGTATAGCTTTGTTGAGTTGGAATAAATATTGAAGATACTCTTGAGCTCTGTACAACATGCAGGAAAATCTGTTAAGCCAGCGGGGAAATGTAAAATTTGTTCCTACCGGTTCTGTGGGCATGGCTTGGTGGGCGGGTAATGTGACTGGGTGGGCGTGGCCAACTTTTTTTTTTTTTTTAACTTTTCAAAGCATTTTTTCTAATGCTTTGAAAAGCCTTTGCCGATCAGGCAACTCAGCTGGGATCGTCAGAGACTTTTCAAAGAATTTTTTTTACCACCTCTTTGGCCAAGAGGTTGCAGAAAAAAATGCTTTGAAAAGCCTCTGATGATCGCAGCTGAGCCGCTTCATCATCAGAGGCTTTTTTTTTTTTTTTACTTTTAAAAGCATTTTTTCGTCGGAAGAGGTTGTAGAAAAAATGCTTTTAAAAGTTAAAAAAAAAACCCTCTGATGATCGTGTGGCTCAGCTGGGCATGGGGAGGGGGAGCGCAGGGATTTTTGCTACCAGTTCTCTGAATCACCCACCACCATCGCTAGCAGATCAGGCGATCCGGTCCTAACCGGAAGCATTTCACCCCTGAGTTAAGCCATCCTCGAGACTTCACTGTCCAATTTCTTATCAAAATTTCTGGAAAACCCTCATTCTCCATGTGAGAGTGTTCCATACTCTTTAATTCATTTTCTCAAAGTTGTCTTTGCTATACGTTCTCCCAGTGTAGGTGGTCATCTAATCCCCAATATCTGCTGGTCACACTTTCCCAGCTAGATGGAATTCCACTGCTAACTGATGGAATGTTTTTCTTGTCTTCATTCAAAAGCAGCCAATCTTCTGAACAGGGCAGGTATCCAGCAGGTATCCATGTTATCAGGCCTGTCTAAAAATATTTTCAAGTTTGCATTCCTATGCCAGTTTGTGAGTTGAAACTTCATGACCAATAGTGGGATGTTGTTGTTACTTGCGAAGTCATGTCTGACCCATCACGACCCCATGGACAACGTTTCTCCAGGCCTTCCTGTCCTCTACCATCCCCTGGAGACCCTTTAAGCTCACATCTACTGCTTCAGTGACTCCATCCATCCACCTCATTCTCTGTCGTCCCTTTCTTCTTTTGCCCTCAATCATTCCCAGCATTAGGTTCTTCTCCAGGGAGTCCTTCCTTCTCATTAGGTGGCCAAAGTATTTGAGTTTCATCTTCAGCATCTGGCCTTCTAAAGAGCAGTCAGGGTTGATCTCCTCTAGGACTGACTGGTTGGATCGCCTTGCAGTCCAAGGGACTCGCAGGAGTCTTCTCCAGCACCAGAGTTCAAAGTCCTCAATTCTTTGGCACTCAGCCTTTCTTATGGTCCAGCTTTTACAGCCACACATTGCAACTGGGAAAACCATTGCCTTGACCATACGCACTTTTGTTGGCAGGGTGATGTCTCTGCTTTTTAGTATGCTATCTAGGTTTGCCATAGCTTGCCACAGTGGGATAGACCATCATTCCTGAAGAAACGGAATAATTTAGGAGGCCAGAAATAGAGAAAACCAGGAAAGAAAGTTAAGGAGTTAGCACTACTGCCTTTCCTAGCTTTTGATGCCCAGGACAATTATTTCTCATAGTCTTCATAATGGCAAGGTTGACCCTCATTTTTTTCACCACACTGACCATGGAGGCCCATAGCCAAGTCCTACCCAAAGGGCAGATTTCAATTTTAATTTCCATAGATGGCAAGCCTAAAAATATTAGTGAAGCGGTAGAGGCTTCATCACTGGAGACATTGAAGAAGAGATCGGACAGCCGCTTGTCTGAAATGGTATAGGGTCTCCTGCAGCGAGGGTTGGACTAGAAGACCTGTCTCTTCCAATTCTGTTATTCTGAATGACCCTGAATTATGTAGAAGCATAAATTCAGCGGGCGTATCATTCAGAATGCCCGATTTGGAGAAACTTCAAAGAATTGCAGCTTTAAGGACTTAGGAGCCTTCTTAGAAGCCTCTAAATAAAGCTGACCATTATGAAATCAGAAAAAGATCTTTTAGTTGGGCCATTGATCTGATCCGGGTAGGTTTTTCTTCAGTTATAAACATTTATGAATGTAACAGCCTTCAATGAAGTCTTATCATTGTTCCTACACTTCCCTTCCTAGAATTGAAGAAACATCTTGGAAACTTCAAAGGAAAAAAAACAAACAAACCAAGAAAGTTCAATTACCTTTTGGAAAAAAAAAACACCTTTGGCTGAACCATGACCGGGATGATTAAGAATTCCCATAGACATTCCCTCCAAGAACTTTCAAAGCCAGATTGTGCTGAATCTGGTTTTGATGCTTTACTAGAGTGTTACAACCGAGTGTAACTCTTTTGAAGCCTACCAACAGGCTAAAAGTCTGCTAGCTTCCTGGGCCAAGCTTCTCATGTTGGATTTTTTTTGTTCTGCTTTCAGCATTATGCCAACAATACTATCCACAATGTTGTATTACTCAGTTGCTATGATTTGTTTGGGAACATATGCTTCAGTTAACTGCTATCCAGAACTGGCAATTGACTTTATCATTGTCATATTATTTATCATTTCCACAGCATCCCCCCCCCCCTCCAATGCTGAGACATTCTTTACAGCTCCTCTGTCATTTATCCTTCCAATGACAACTGCGTTCGGTTGAAAAATAATTATTTCCTTTAGGCTACCCAATAAGTTTTCGGGCTGATTGAGAATTCCGTTCACCAGAACAGGCAAGCATAACCAGACCTACTGCACCAACAAACTACACTTCGCCAGTGACCTTGTAGGGTGGCCATAAATAATAATAGTCTTCTCTCTTTTTACGGCCTACTTAAGAATGCAAAGGAAGATGAGATGCTCTTACACAACTTATGGAAAAGCTACCAGACACGGGTGATAGATGATGCTTCGCTCAACGAATCAAAAGTTGAGCCAGATTTTCCTCAAAGAAGAAAGATATATTTTTAGGGACACTATATTATACTACACACTGTATATCTAATTAAAAATTATGGGATTATCGATGATAAAGAAAATTTATCATCGGATGCTTTCCCCCCCCCTTGCTAAAAAAACGTAACCAGCATTCACTTTGATGGCTACACAATAATTTGTATATGAATGTTACAAGTTACTTCTACAGGTAGTCCTTGATGTACAACTGAAAATGGAATCCAAAAATTCTGTTGCTAAGCAAGACAGTTGTTAAATGAGTATTAGCAATAGCATTTAGACTTATATACCGCTTCACAGTGCTTTAAAGCCCACTCTAAGCGGTTTACAGAGTCAGCCTCTTGCCCCCAACTATCTGGGTCCTCATTTTACAGAATTTGGCAGAATTAGCCTGCAATGCTGCATTCTAACCACTGGGAAGGAAGGAAGGAAGGAAGGAAGGAAGGAAGGAAGGAAGGAAGGAAGGAAGGAGGGAGGGAGGGAGGGAGGGAGGGAGGGAGGGAGGGAGGGAGGGAGGGAGGGAGGGAAGGAAGGAAGGAAGGAAAATATCAATAGCACTTAGACTTATATACCGCTTCACAGTGCTTTACAGCCCACTCTAAGCGGTTTACAGAGTCAGCCTCTTGCCCCCAACTATCTGGGTCCTCATTTTACAGAATTTGGCAGAATTAGCCTGCAATGCTGCATTCTAACCACTGGGAAGGAAGGAAGGAAAGAAGGAAGGAAGGAAGGAAGGAAGGAAGGAAGGAAGGAAGGAAGGAAGGAAGGAAGGAAGGAAGGAAGGAAGGAAAATATCAATAGCACTTAGACTTATATACCGCTTCACAGTGCTTTATAGCCTTCTCTAAGCGGTTTACAGAGTCAGCCTCTTGCCCCCAACAATCTGGCTCCTCATTTTACCCATCTCGGAAAGATGGAAGGCTGAATCAGCTTGGCAGCCGAGAATCAGCAGAAGTTGCCTGCAGTACTGCACTCTAACCACTGCAGCATTACGGCTCACTTTTTACGATCTTTCTTGTTTGTAACATGGTTGTTAAGTGAATCTGATTTCCCCATGGACTTTGCTTGTCAGAAGGTCCTAAAAAGGGGATCCTGTGATCCCCGGGACATTGCGACCGTCATAAAGACAGTCAGTTGCCAAGCAACCAAATTTTGATCATGTGACTCGAGGGATGCTGTAACGACTGTGTGAAAAATAGTCATAAGTCACTTTTTTTCAGGGATGTTGCAACTTTGAACAGTCACTAAATGAATGATTGTATGTCGAGCACTACCTGTATTGTATCTAGAGGGATGCAGTGGCTCAGTGGCTAAGACGCTGAGCTTGTCGATTGAAAGGTCGGCAGTTCAGCGGTTTGAATCCCTAGCGCCACGTAATGGGGTGAGCTCCCGTGATTTGTCCCAGCTCCTGACAACCTAGCAGTTCGAAAGCACGTAAAAAAATGCAAGTAGAAAAACAGGGACCATCTTTGGTAGGAAGGTAACAGCGTTCCATGCGCCTTTGGCGTTGAGTCATGCCGGCCACATGACCATGGAGACATCTTCGGACAGCGCTGGCTCTTCGGCTTTGAAACGGAGATAAGCACCGCTCCCTAGAGTCGGGAACGACTAGCACATATGTGCGAAGGGAACCTTTACCTTTACCTGTATTGAAAAATATTGGATGGGAAAAGACTTAGAGAGCTAAAAAGTGCTGCTAGAGGGATTCCATCTCTTTTGTAAATCCCAGGCTCCTTTTTCAAGCAACCATGCTTCTTAGTTCTATCTATCCTTAGACAGTTGTGAGTCAAAACTCCTTCCTGAGCAACAGCAAGGCACTCCTTGATATCCAGATGAGAGCTGACTCCCTCCCTGCATTTGGAGTTTTCCAACCAGGACGTTAGTAAAGAATTCTGGCAATTATTATTTGGAGAAGTGTCAAGATGATGAGTTACAGATTTCCGATTCCTTTGTGTGCCCTTCCCTTTTCGACAATGCCTTCCTATGCTTCCCGGAAAGAGGTTTACTTATTATGTTAGATTAAATCTGCAACCTATGGAAAAAATATACTCGGAGCTGAGTTGTTGCAGGGCTGATCAATTGTTGTGCCTTCAGTATTTTAAGATCCTTATCTGGAAGGTGCTTTGAAAGATAGTTCCTTTTAGCTACTCAGGAGAGGAAGTGCCAAGACACTCTCTTTCCCGCCCCCCCCCCTGAAGGTATCCAGTAAAACGTAAACACACTTATAGATTTCATCCGATACACTTTCGTCTCTTCATCCTCTTCCATTAATAAACTTCACTGACAAGGGAGAAAAGGAAGGAAAGTACATATCTCTCTTATTTATTTTTTTAAAAAATAACAACTTGCTCTGGTTGTGTCTCTTTTGTTAAGACCAAATGCTTTCTTACTGGTAGACCAAGTCATTAAAATGCCAGGATGACTGTTTAGTAGATCTGTTGCCTCCCTGCTGTAAGAGACCTGTCTATTGGCAGCCTCTTCATGCAAAATTGGGCTCTCCTTATAGATTTTCAGTGCCAGCTTGGAGAAGTTGATAGAAAACTATGATCTGTCAGGAGCAAGAAACCAGGAACCGGGAGAGAGTTCGAAAGTCCTACGAGTTTATTTCATGCTATCTATACACAATCAAGGGATGCGGCGGCTCAGCAGGTAAGACGCTGAGCTTGTGGATTGAAAGGTTGGCAGTTCAGCGGTTCGAATCCCTAGTGCCATGCAATGGAGTCAGCTCCCGTTATTTATCCCAGCTTCTGCCAACCTAGCAATTCGAAAGCACATTAAAAATGCAAGAAGAAAAATAGGGACCACCTTTGGTGGGAAGGGAACAGCGTTCCGTGTGCCTTTGGCATTGAGTCATGTCAGCCACATGACCACGGAGACGTCTTCAGACAGCGCTGGCTCTTCGGCTTTGAAATGGAGATGAGCACCGCCCCCTAGAGTTGGGAATGACTAGCACATATGTGCGAGGGGAACCTTTACCTTTTGTACACAAACATCTGATCTACTAATGGTCAAGGCAAATTGACACTAGATAAGCGTCAATGGAATTCACCGGATTTAGTTCTCTTGTGGGAATGTAGCGATTCTAAACTGACAACGTGCTTGACCTCTCCCTCTGGCTCAACCTAGTCCTCTTCTATATGATCAAACTAATGGTTCTCTATGCATGCTTTCAGAGACATGGACAATGAGAGCATCCAGTTTGATCAGACATGAATCTAAACTGGGGTAGAAGTTAATCCTGTTAATATTATTTCACCTGCTCAACAGCAGTTACACTTTTTTGGAAGTACAAAGAATAGAAATGTTTATTCTGCCTGACATTCATTTGAATACCAAATTGGGTGCCTGACAAATCAAATGAAATGGGCAAATAAAATCTGCAAATCTTTATGCTACTTTTAAAAATGCACCACAGAATGGCACCTTGGTAGGGCAGCCACAAAGCTTGGCAAAGGTATTCAATTGCCATGCTGTGTGTCTACCTACAAAGCTCAGAGTTGTTGTAGGAAGTTAGCGTTAGTTTCCTAGAAGAATGAAATATTTTAGGAAATATTTAAAAGGCAGAATATTATGTTTCCCTGGATGAGAAATAGAGAAGCATGTTTTAAAGACAAAGCAGCTCCCACCTTCTTGCCCCCCCCCCACCCTTTGTCAATGGACTAGAGGCAGAAACCCAATCCTTTGTCAAAGGACCATCATCTGCAACAGAAACTAACACAATAGGACCCATCGAGCAACAGAAACTCACCACATGGCACCTGGGAAGATTACATCAGCCAGCAAGGCTAGCTAAGACCCCCACCCCCTGGGGGTCTGACAACCAATCAGGATACTCTTTCTGGGCCCCAGGAAGTTCAAAGTAAGAGAGGGCATAAAACCTGGGGACTCACAGCATCTCCGCCCTTTTTCTGCTCAGGAACTCAAACCATGCGATCCTGTCCACCATTAAACCATCTTTCCAAGCAGTCTCCATGTTTCCAGTGTCTTTTTCCCCACTTGGAGCTGAACCCACAAGGATATTTCTTCCTACATTGTGCAAGCCATTTTATTCCCTGTGACACTCTGTTACAAGAGTATTGCCACCTATGAACTTGAGCATTGGAGAAAACTCTTGAGAAGACCACGGACAGCCAAAAAAATGAACCAATGGATCATCAAACAAATTAATCCAGAGTTTTCTTTAGAGGCATGAATTACCAGGGTTAAATTATCCGACTTCGCACAAATTATATGAAGACTCACATTATGGGAAATACTCTAATGTTGGGAAAGGTGGAAGGCAAGAGCAGAAGAGAATAACCAACAGCAAGAAAGACAGACTCAGTTCCAATATTGATGAGGACACGATTGGTAGATTTGAAAAAAAAATAGGTTAGGGCTAGATCAGGATGGGAAAAAAAGATCTATGTGGCCGCTAGGAGTCGAAAATGACATGATGGCACATAATCCATCCATCCATCCATCCATCCATCCATCCATCCATCCATCCATCCATCCATCTATCCATTATGTTACTTGAGTTAAAAATAATTAGAACATTGAAAACCTATCTTAGATAGGATGAATTGGCTCCAAGAAATGCAGATTTCTTGCAAATGCTGATGCCTTGAAAATAGCGCCACCATTTTCATCTCAGTGGTAAACTGAGGAAATCTTATTGATATACAGTAGTGGTCAAAATTGTGAAACCTTTTGGAAAGAGTGTATTTTTGAGGTTTGATGGCTAATAACACCACTTTTTTTTTTGAGTTTTGAAATAATCATATTCCACTGCTGGAATTTATTTATTGATTTATTGATTGATTGATTGATTGATTGATTGATTCATTGATTCATTGATTCATTGATTCATTCATTCATTCATTCATTCATTCATTCATTCATTCATTCATTCATTCATCTTACATACCACCCTTCTCCCCAGGGGGACTCAGGGCAGTGATCGCCTGGGAATAGCCCAGACCTTCACTCAATTGAAAATCTATGGAGCAGACTAAAGAAACTTGTTAGTCAGAAGCGACCCAGCAATAAAACCCAGTTAAAAGAAGCAATCCTTCCATCTTGGCTTCACATGATAACTGCTGCAGAACTCAAAGACTTGGTTCACTCCATGGGAAGATGTTGAAAGGCCATCATTCATGCTAAAGGTTACCCAGCTAAAGTATTAACTGACATGGTGATCATTTTTGTACATCTCATTTTTTTCTACGGTGCCAATTTTTGTATATCTCATTTTTTCTTCGTTTCACTTTTCTTCTTTATACTGGAACTGCTATTTTAATAGCAAATCCTTCATAAAAGTTATTGCATTACATTCTTGATTAAATTATCTTTCCATTGATACTGTATATAGTTTTATGGTACTACTCCAATAATAATAATAATAATAATAATAATAATAATAATAATAATAAGAAGAAGAAGAAGAAGAAGAAGAAGAAGAAGAAGAAGAAGAAGAAGAAGAAGAAGAAGAAGAAGAAGAAGAAGAAGAAGACAGTCGACCACCTGATCAGTGGATGCAGCAAAATTTCACAAACCGACTACCTACAATGCCATGACCGTGTTGCTAAGATCATTCACTGGAAATTGTGCCAGAAGTTTGGATTTGAGTACAGCAAAAACCACTGGGAATATCAGGTTGCGAAAGTTCTAGAGAATGAGAAACTCAAGATCTTGTGGGACTTTAGGATTCAGACTGACAGGCACTTGGTCCACAACACACCTGACATAACGGTAGTTGAAAAGAAAAAAGGATGGTTCATTGATATTGCAATACCTGGTGATGCACGGATTGAAGATAAGCAGCAAGAAAAAATCACAAAGTACCGGGACTTGCAAATCGAAGTTGAGCGACTATGGAAAAAGAAATCATGTGTTGTTCTGATTGTAATTGGAGCCCTTGGAGCAATACCCAAAGGGCTACCCCGCTATTTAGAAATTCTAAATTTACCGGACTTGAACATTTTGACTCTACAAAAAACCACCTTACTCAGAACAGCTTACATCCTCCGACGATACCTTAACAGTTCCTAGGTCCTTGGTTAGGACTCGAGCTGCTGAGCTATTAACCAGCCTCAAAGACTGTGAATCTCACTACCGATTAACCAATAATAATAATAATAATAATAATAATAATAATAATAATAATGTGGTGTTATGAGCTAGTTTTAGAAAATACACTTTTCCCAAAAGGTTTCCACAATTTTGGCCACTACTGTAATAAGGTTGCTCTTCATCCACATGGAGGCTTTATGGAGGCTAATTTTATGACTAGCTTTGGTCACTGTTCTTTACGCTTGCCATGTTTTCATCATGTCATTCTTCCTAAGTCATTCACCAAATGATACTGCAATTCCCTTTCCAATAATTCTCCTTTGTCTTCTCTGTATTTCTTCATCTTCTTCAACGTTCTAACCTTATTGGAAAGAATGGCTGAATTGCGAAAAAAAAATAGGTGGAATCATTGGTTCCACAATAACCTTGAATTGATGGTTGTATGTACCGTTCATTTAGAAACACCCCTGAAGTCCAACCTCATAGTTATAATAACCAACATAGAGGCAGGATAAATATTCCCTTGTATCAGTATTTTTCTGGTTATTTTTATTTGAGGATTTCACTATCCATAATAACGTTGGTAGAAATAGAATTTGGAACTTCATAATAAAATACCCTAATTTGAAAATGCCCACCTTGGGGAAATTCACTGGAATTTATATTAATCTAATTTCTTTGCCAGATGAGTACGTTCTTGTTTTTAATTCTGTCAGACATTCCCAGCCTCTTAAGTTACAGTGTATGTTTTATTTGCTGCTGTTGTCTTATTTTTATGAATTGTTTTTAATTTTCTGGGTGATGCTTTTTTTTTAAAAAAAGAACTTTGATGCTTGCCTTAAAAGCAGCCTGAAGGGGAAAAAATGGGAGAAGAATATAATAAATCTGTGAAATAACATATTCATGATTTTCTAGAATAAAATCTGAGGTAAAGGCATCAATTCATAGGCAGAGTCCTCAGATGACTGATCCTCCATTCTGAAGGGGGCAGAGATGTGTGTGTGTGTGTATGTGTGTGTGTGTGTGTGTTTTCTGAGGTTTTCGCAGGTGTTTGTATGTAGCTCTTCGGTTATTCAGGTCTTCTCCTGTGTAAAATTGGAAGTGTCTTGGCGATGTTTCAATGAAGTCTCATTCTTCATCTTCAGGCTGGTATTCTTGGCTTCGTGCTTCCAGGAGCAATGTGAGATCACAGCTGTTTCTTCCTTTTAACTGCTAGTGGGGGTGGGAGCTGATTGGGTGGGAGCTTGGCTGTGTTCTGATTGGGTGGAGGTGTGTTCTGATTGGTTAGGGGCTTGGCTGTGCTCTGATTGGATGGGGAGTTGGTTGTGCTCTGATTCAGCTCACACCCCCACTAGCAATTAAAAGGAAGAAACAGCTGCAATCTCACATTGCTCCTGGAAGCACGAAGCCAAGAACACCAGCCTGAAGATGACGAATGAGACTTCGTCGAAGCATCGCCAAGACACTTCCAATTTTACGCAGGAGAAGACCCGAATAACCAAAGACCTACACACACACACACACACACACACACACACACACACACTCCTTGATAAACTCTCTTATTGGTTGGAAGAGAATTCAAGCCCAGTGTATTGAAATCTGTTGGTGCTTTACTTTTGGTGAAAAGGAGAGGGAAAAGGAGAAGGAAAACACAGAGAAAGAGAAGAGTAGACAGAGAAAAAAAGGAGAAGATGAAGGAGGAGGAGGAGGAGAAAGTAGAAGGAGAAAAAGAAGAAGGGGAAAATAGACAAGGGGAAGGAGATGATAGAGAGGGAGAAGGTGAAAAAAGGTGGAGGAGGAGAAGAAGAAGAGAAAGAGGATGAGAAGATGGAGAAGGAGAAGGAGAAGAAGGGGGAAATAGACAAGAGGAAGGAGATGATAGAAAAGGAGGAGGCAAAAGAAGGAGGAGGGGGAGGAGAGAAAGAGGATGAGAAGATGGAGAAGGAGAAGGAGAAGAAAGGGAAAATAGACAAGAGAAAGGAAGAAGAGGAGGAGAAAGAAAGAGAATGTGGAGGAGGAGAATGAAAAGGAGAAGGAGGAGGAGAAAGAGAAAAGAAGGGGAAAATAGACAAGGAAAAGAAGAGGAAAATAGACAAGGGGAAGGTGATATAGAGAAGGAGAAGGCAAAAAAAGGAGGAGGAGGAGGAGAAAGAAAAAGAACGAGGAGGAGGAGAATGAAAAGGAGAAGGAGGAGGAGAAAGAGAAAGAGAAGAAGAGGAAAACAGAAAAGAGGAAGGAGATGATAGAGAAGGAGGAGGCAAAAAAGGAAGAAGAGGTAAAAGAGAAGGAGGAGGAGGAGAATGAAAAGGAGAAGGAGGAGGAGAAAGAGAAGAAAAGGAAAACAGACAAGAGGAAGGAGATGATAGAGAAGGAGGAGGAGGAAATAGACAAAAAGAACGAGGAGGAGGAGGAGGAAAAGGAGGAGGAGGAGAAAAGGAGAAAGAGAAAGAGCCAATTACCTTTTTGCATCTTGAAGCAGCCTCTCCTTGACAAGAGAGCAACACTCAAATTAGACCTTACATGATGTTGCACTGGAGTGAGTAACATGACAGCCCCATTATTTTCTTCATTTGGGGATTATGTATGAATTCAGGGAGGGGCTCCTAAGCAATGCATAGTGTGCATGATTTATAGTATGTTATTCGGAGATTAGCTATTTCATGATTAATTGTATGACAAATGGCTCGGAAGCTTGGACAGATTCCATAGGGGAATATTCATTCATGGAGATTATATATATGTATATATATATAATATATATACATACAGTATATGTGCACATATTGAACTGAATGAGTGCTGAATAATATTCTCTGGCCTAGTCAGTGGAGGATGGGGAGAACAAAAGACAATCCTTAGCGGCAACAACAACAAACTCCAGTTACTGTGAGTAATAAGCTACAGTTGACTGAATAATGATAACTTTACAGCAAGTACAGCAATATGTAGTTTTGTCAGCTCCTGCTGTTCTGCCTATGACTGGGAAATATTAATTGGCAGCTGCAGTTTATTTCATAAGCTACTGATAATAAAGCTCAACGGCAAATAAAAGGAAGGGAAGCAAAATCAGGAACACCGATGGGTTCAAACCTTCTTTGCAATGTTCCCTTTTAGGATTGAATTCTGTACAGGTAGTTCTCGACTTACAGCAGTCTGTTTAGTGACCGTTCGAAGTTACAATGTCACTGAAAAAAACTGACTTATGACCGTCTTTCACACGATCATTGCAGTGTCCCCAAAATAAAATCAAATTCTCAACTTCATTGGATAATCCAGGTTAGATATAACTAGAACTGAAATTGGTAGGAAAAGTAAATGTTGCCCAAATTGAATTCCATGAATTAGTTCTTGACTTACGACACTTTGTTTAGTGACTGTTCACAGCAGGGGTGGGTTCTAATTTTTTTTACTACCGGTTCTGTGGGTGTGGCTTATTTTGTGGGCATGGCTTGATGGTCATGTGACAATTCTTTAGGTTTTAGCAGAGGTACTGGTCTACCAGGCTTTTAACTGCTTGCAGAGCTGTACTGGTCTACTCATTTGTTTTTGGAGGCACCGATCTACCCTTTTTGTTTTTGGAGGCACCGGTCTACCACCGCACTGCCTTTTAACACTGATCAGCTGTAGGGCGGCCCTTTGAAGCCCCGTCGCAAGAGTTTAAACAGTTTTTTTCCTTCTAGCTGATCAGCTGGGACTCGGGAGGCAGCAATAGATTGGGGGTGGGGCCAAATAAAAGGTAAGAATAATGCAGGGGAGGAGGCGGGGGGGGGGCAGGAGGGCCCAGCTCCCGAACAAAGAGAACCAGTTCGGTGACATCATATCGCTACTGGCTCGGCCGAACCGGGCCACCGCTACTGGCTCGGCCGAACCGGGCCAAACCAGGAGGAACCCACCACTGGTTCACAGTTACAGTGGTATTGAAAAGAGTGACTTATGCCTGTCTTTCACACTTATGACCTTTGCAGTATCCCTACATTCATGTGATTTACATTCGGATGCTAGACAACTGGTCCTTGTTTATGACCATTGTTGTGTCCCAGGGTCAGGTGATCAGCTTCTGTGATCTTCCGACATGCAAAATCAATGGAGAAGCCGGATTCACTTAACAACCGGGTTACTAATTTGACGACTGTAGTGGTTCACTTAACAAATGTGGCAAGAGAAGTCTTAAAATGGGGCAAAGCTTAGCAAATTTCTCACTTAGCAACATAAATTTTGGGCTCAGTTGTGGTCCTAAGGCAAGGACTGCTTGTAGTTACTTTTCAGGAACTGGGTAGAACTTTAATACTACTACTACTACTACTACTACTACTACTAATAATAATAATAATAATAATAATAATAATAATAATAATTCAATTACAATAATAATATTGTAATTGGAGCCCTTGGAGCAATACCCAAAGGGCTACCCCGCTATTTAGAAATTCCAAATTTACCGGACTTGAACATTTTGACTCTACAAAAAACCACCTTACTCGGAACAGCTTACATCCTCCGACGATACCTTAACAGTTCCTAGATTCTTGGTTAGGACTCGAGCTGCTGAGCTATTAACCAGCCTCAAAGGCTGTGAATCTCACCGCAGATAGAAGAAGAAGAAGGAGGAGGAGGAGAAGGAGAAGGAGAAAGAGAAGGAGAAGGAGAAGGAGAAGGAGAAGGAGAAGGAGAAGGAGAAGGAGAAAGGAGAAGGAGAAGGAGAAGGAGAAGGAGAAGAAGGGATAATCGGAACTAAATAAAAACACTTTTTTTGCATGGTGTCCATATCTTCTCTGGAATAAGAGGTTCAGCTTCATTTCCCTTCAGCCTTCCCCAAGATAGGGTCTGGTGGAATTTTAGCACAGAATTATACAGCATTAAGCTTAACTGAACATAGTGAGATTTTGCTTGTGATGCATAGGGGCTGCAGGATCAAAGTCAACGTTCATCCGAAGCCTTAGTGAAACCACGCTGATCAAAGGAAAGGCCTGTTCTGCTAGATCGTATAAAAATGTACTTTTATAAAGTAAATGAAGAAGACAAGACGTTATACCAGGAGTCAGCAACCCGTGGCTCTGGAGCCGCATGTGGCTCTTTCATCCCTCTGCCGCAGCTCCCTGTCGATGGTTGATGTCACGATTTTGAGAGGCGCTTCCGGTTAGGGGAGGAAGCCTGGTGCACCAGGAGGAGACTCTATGGCAAGGGGTGGGTTTTTCAGTTGGCTCTACAATCGATAAGGATTTCGGTTAGGACAGGTAGAGGAAAAGGGATGCCCTGCTAGGAGGAGACTCTATGGTGGGGAAACTGGACTTCTAGTCAGCTCCAGAATTGAATGGAGGGCTTCCGGTTAGGACCTTTGTGGCTCTTTGGGGGTTTAAGGTTGCCGACCCCTGCGTTATACCAATAAAAGAGAATATTTGTGGATCGGTTTGAACTCTGGGGTCCTCGATGTTCTCTGAGCCGGGTTTTTTTTCTTTCAGACATTTGATTACCCAACCAGGTAATAATATCAGTGCTAATGACGTTACTGATTACTGTACTGTTACTACAAGCATTGATGATGGTACCTAGTTGGGAAATGAAATGTCTGCTAGAATACAATCCAGCCCCAGAGAGCACAAGGATCCCCACAAAAAAGCGTTTTTCTAAGTGAGTATCAGCCTAGTGTCAGCCTAGATCAGTGATGGCTAACCTTTTTGCCATCGCGTGCCAAAAGCAGGGGGATCGTGGTGTGGTCACACTCACGTGTGTCCACATCCATAATTCTATGCACCTCAACCTCCTGTGCTCCCCCCGTTTTTGGCATGTGATGGCCCGGTGGGCCCGGTAGGCCTGTTTTTCACTCTCCCCAGGCTCCAGGGCCTTTCTAGGAGCCTGGAGAGAGTGAAAACAGCCTTCCCCATCCCCCCAGAGGTCCTCCGGAGGCCGGAAACAGTGTGTTTCCTGACTTCTGGTGGGCCCAGGAGGCCCAAAAATCAGCTGGCTGGCGCACGCATGCCTGCCGGAGCTGAGCTCACGTGCCCACCAATATGGCGTGCCACTTGTGGCACCCGTGCCATAGGTTCGCCATCATGGGCCTAGATTATATATTACTTTGGATTCCTTGCAGTGAACACTTGCAGTATTCCTATATTTGAGGGGCTGCCACAAAGAAGAGGGTGTCAATCTATTTTCCAGAGCACCAGAAGGCAGAAACAAGAAGTGATGGATGGAAACTAATCAAGGAGAGAACAAAGTTAGAATTAAGGAGAAATTTCCTGACGGTGGAAACATTTAACCACTGAAACAGTTGCCTTCAGAAGTTGTGAGTGCTCCATCATTGGAGGCTATTAAAAAGAGACTGGACAGCCATTTGCTGAAATAGTTTAGGATCTCCTGTTTGAGCAGTGGACTAGAAGACCTCCAAGGTCCCTTTCAATTCTGTTATTCCGTTAATTCTGGATGTTGGTTCACAATGTATAAAACACAGTACAACATAATGTAACATCAATAACACAGGGACTTTCCCACCTATATCTGGAGAAGCAAGGTATCAAATCTGGGCAATTTTGCATGACTGAACTATTTGGGATGGATGCTAAGCCAATCTGAATGTCTCTAACCATAAAGAAAATGAGATTGCCATGAGCTCGGGAGTGGAGATGATTGAAGAGTTAGGATTTTATGGGTTTCAGTGAAAGAGTTATGATACGAAACTTGTAGAAGACTCGTGAAGGTAGCATTGTCTGACTCTGAATTTTGTAATATAATTCCCGCAAGGTTATAAGTTATCTATGTGTCCAGTAGGAGTTAAAAAAGACTTGCTGGCTAATGCTTTTTCTTTTCCAGGAATGAATATCTAATAAATTAATCTAATATTAAATTATTATTCAATTAAAAAGACAAGAGGGACATTTGAGAAACCGACATGCAAGAAAAATATAGTCATAGACTTTCCTACCGAGAAGTTCTTCCTTTTCCCCAATCCCATCACGATTTCAAGGTCCAAATGAAGACCTACAGCAACTACTGAACTTCATTATAATCCAGTGAGGAAAGCTATTATACAAGGAGAGTTAAAGCTTAGCTTTCATCTCAATTCCATTTCCAGAGATGAATTAATGAAATGCAGGGGAGTCTGCTTCTTTGAAATCAGGTGAAATGGATTTCGTTCCAAAATGTTGAGTTTGGGATAACTGAGTTGTATGTTCTTTCATGATGTTTCAGATTCAAACTTCAGAATATCCAATCCTCTATATACTGGAGGTGTCCAACCTCAGCAACTTTAAGACTTGTGGACTTCAACTCCCAGAATTCTCTAGCCAGCATGGGGAATTCTGGGAGTTGAAGTCCACAAGTCTTAAAGTTACCAAAGTTGGGCATCCCTGCTCTATAGTCTAAGACTATTTATGAATTGGACTACATATTATATGAAATCCAGGTAATTTTCTATTCTTCTCTCTCTCCAGCAATCTCAGGATTGCTGCAGGATTACTGAGTTTATTAATACCATTCTTGGCATGTAAATGACAAAAAAATACTGCATTCATGCTTCGACATTAGAAATTTAAAAAAAATATGCTTATAATGGGGAAAGTTTATGCAGATCACCATGCAAGATGCAACTTGGATTCTACTTTCAGTCTTCTTACCATCTGACAGTTTCAGGAAGCAGATGCTTCAGAGGAAGGTACAATTAAAAAGAGACATACTATACCCAAGCTGGCAATGCTATACTATATCTTAGCGCAATTAATTACTACATGTGATAGCGCAGTATATAGTCTGGAATGAAGAGAAATAAAAGGATCAAGGGAGAAAGCCATCTGGGCGACTTTGGGCCAATCACTAGGAGATGGTGAGTTCTATTCCTGCTTTAGGCATGAAAGTCAGCTGGTGTTGTGACCCCCACTCCCAAGCCTGTCCTAACAGAGAAAGAGAACTCAGAAGGTGATGGGAAGGAACTGACAAGGCCTCCCTCTCCAGGACCTTCCTTTCTGGCAATGCCTCAGGTTCCATCCAAAAGCCAGGAGGAACAGCCTGGGATATGCCAGGAGGAAGGCATATCAGAGCACCAATTGATAGGGAGTGAGGATGATGAATCCTGGCTTCATCCCAGGCAGCGTTGGAGGGAAAAGCGTATGCAGCAACGGAAGAGACATACGAGGGCCAGAGATTGAGCTGAGACATGGAGCCACGCCCCATCAGGAATAAAAGTGGGTGGGATTCTCTTCAGGCTTTGTGACGGACAAAGTTAAACCCTGAAAGTCACATTGTGATCTCTGAAATTCGGCTTGGATATATTTTGGACTGAACATTGATTAGTCTCATGGATAATTTGTTGCTCCTGGAACAGACTGACGATAAGTCCTCTTCTGCTTTATGGGAGTGAACATGGTCTTGGCAGGCATTCAGCAGTTTGCTGCCAAAACCTTGGTCTGCCAAGAATTCTAATCTGTTTACCTAATAAAATATTGGCAGGCTTGCTTGGTGTTACATTTGCCTGTGTGAGGAAGGGGGACAGAACAGCTGGAAGACTTTGAGTCAATCATCAGGAGAAGGTGATTTCTAGTCCTGCCTTAGATGTGAAAGCTGGTTGGATGACTCTGAGTCAATCACTGGGAGATGGTAAATTCTATTCCTGCATTAGGCACGAAAGCTGGCTGGATGACTTTGAATCAATTACTGGTAGACAATGAGTTTTAGTCCCACCTTAGGCATGAAAGCCAGCTGGGTGACCTTGGGCCAGTCCCTCTCTCTCAGCCCAAACTGCTTCACAGGGCTGTTGTGTGGAAAATAGAAGGAGAAAGGAATATCAGGTATCTTCCCCACCTCAAGTTACTTAGAAAGTAAGAAAAGTGGGATTAAGAAAACTTCTAATAAAGTATCTAATAAAATAATCATTTAAGAAAGCCAACAAAATTACCAAATTATTCTTCCTCCCTACAAATTTAGGAGGTGCAGAGTGGATTAATTTAAATTGAATTCATGAATATTTAATTTATTAAGAAGTACTGTCTTCCTGTAAATTCGGTACCCAAAGTTGGAGAAACAGGCTCAGAGATGCTGTTTTATGAATTCAAAAGAAATCAGGGGAAGAGTTCATATTGTTCCCGACTATCCTTCTCTTTTCACCCTGAAAATATTATAGTCAAAGATTTAGTGTAGCCTTAATATATTTACATACCCAGAGTTATTCTTGCTTCAGCACAATGACTTCCTAACGATCTGTTACCTATTTAAGACAGATTGCCTTTCATGGTTCACTGGATTTGACGCAGGCATTCATTTTAATCAATACAGCAGTCAATGGTGAGAATAGATTTACTTGTCTCCGAGATTCTGTTTGTTTTTCTGTACCTTTAATTGAAAAAATATCAAGTGATTACCGTCGTATGCATCGTATGGATTCCAGTTTCTTTTTTCTTTTTTTTTCTTTTTTCTTTTTTAAAAAAAACAGCAATTATGGTTAAGGGGGAAAAAAAAGAAAAAAGAACAATACCATAAAGAATTTTAATAACCGAAGTAAAAGATTACGAGCAAAACAAACCTTCATATGTATTGGCTAAGTCAATAGTTAGCGAACAACTTTGTAATGTGATATACGGCTTTCCTCATCCCTGGCTTGTAACAACTCTCTTCGGAATTAATAGGCGGACACATAAGGAAAAAAACAACAATATACACACCAGTCTATAATTAACATTGTTAGGTTTTATTATCCAGAGCAGAAGAGACCCCCCCCCCCATCCATTTTGATAACTCGCTGCCACTTTGACATTAAACCTTGAAAACTCACTTACATGTCCTTCCTGATCTTGCTGGATCTCTTCTGCCCAGAGAATATCTTGGGTCAGTGATCGCCAATTGAGACGGATGTTCTAATGAACCTCTGAAGCATGTTCAGAAGTAGGTGGAATTGTGGGTCACCGACTTTGACTGGTTTAAGATGCTCTGAACACAATCTATGTAGGCTTATTTCGGGGAAGAGCAGTGGCCCATCTCAGTTTAATCTAAATGCACAGGTTTAATCGATGGGTCTCACCAGGAAAAAATCTGGCCGTTGTCTGTAGGAATACATCTCTTTTGCTGCAGAGGTCATCTAGATTCAAGACTTTATTTATTTTATTTATTAGTTGCATTTATATGCCTCCCTTCTCCAGAGACTCAGGGCATCTTACAATGCGTTAAGCAATAGCCTTCATACTTTTTGTATATACCTTTTTAGTAGGGCTTTTGCCCCCCCTCCCCTAAAAATACTTTGCAGTCATTTGCTTCTGTTTCTAATCCTTATAATAAACATGGACAATTAACTCTGTTCTCATGGACTTCAGGATGTCAGTGATTATGGGTGTGACTTGACGCACCCACGTGACACCTCTCCTGCGCGAGCTGCACTGGCTCCCAGTGGTCTTCTGGTTGCGGTTCTAGATGTTAGTCACCATCTTTAAAGAGCTCCATGGCTTAGGACCTGGATGTCTACAGGACCGCCTTTTGCCACCAATAGCCTCCCACTGACCAATAAGCTCCCACAGAGAGGGACTCCTCAAGGTGCTGTCAGTTAAACAATGCAGACTGGCGACCCCCAGGGGGAGAGCCTTCTGGAATGAACTGCCCCCCAGGATACGTATGATTCCCGACCTGTGCACCTTTTGCTGAGCCCTGAAGACCCTGCTATTTCAGCAGGCTGGACTGGCTTAACAAGAAATTGGGGATGGGGTGTATTTAATTTGTTTAATTTTTAAATTTAACGGCCGGGATATTTAATCTGTTTTAAATTGTTTTTAAATTTTATATTTTAACATTGTTTTATGATGGCTGTACACCCCCCTGAGTCCTTCGGGAGAAGGGCAGTATAGAAATTCAATAAATCTAATCTAATCTAATCTAATCTAATCTAATCTAATCTAATCTAATCTAATCTAATCTAATCTAATCTAATCTAATCTAATCTAATCTAATCTAATCTAATCTAAATTTCAACTTTCTTTATTTGCATCCAAAAATGAAGAATGTGCCCTAAGCCAAGGTAAGCATATTCTTTTCTCTTGAAAATGTGTACCACAACCCCCATAATCATGGGTCAAACATTTGGAAGTCACCAGTTTTATATTCTCATCCCAGAGATCTAGACCTGTTTATTTGTAAAAGGTAAAGATTCTCCTCACACATATGTGCTAGTCGTTCCCGACTCTAGGGGGCGGTGTTTATCTCCGTTTCAAAGCCGAAGAGCCAGCACTGTCTGAAGATGTCTCTGTGGTCATGTGGCCGGCATGACTCAATGCCAAACGGATTGCACGGAACGCTGTTAGCTTCCCACCAAAGGTGGTCCCTCTTTTTTCTACTTGCATTTTTTACGTGCTTTCAAACTGCTAGGTTGGCAGAAGCTGGGACAAGTAATGGGAGCTCACCCCGTAACGCGGCACTAGGGATTTGAACCACCGAACTGCCGACCTTTCGATCGACAAGCTCAGCGTCTTTAGCCACTGAGCCATCACATCCCCTTATTTATTTGTAGATAGACCTTTTTCCGGATTCTCCATCTTCTACACCAGAGTTTCTCAATGTTGGGCACTAGAAGATGTTTGGATTTCAATTTCATAGTTGGCTGGGGAATTCTGGGAGTTGAAATCTGCAGATCTTCAGGGGTGTGAAAGACAATTCTACACCTTTCTCTGGAACGTACATCCTACAAACCCTGGTGTTTTATCCCCCTAACCGAAAAACATCACTGCAAAACTTTCCAACAGATCATTAGAAAAATAAATACTTTTCTTCACTTGTGGAGGCTGTAATATCACAGATCTATAAATCCAAGGGTTGTTTTCCCAGGTTGATTTGTCAGGAATGTTGAATGCTAACACATGGAATATTTATTTTCTATTTTCTTTATTTCCCCACTTCACGGAAACCTCTAATGGAGACAGAAGTTCAAATGAAGCCGTTGTGTCCCTGTTCATGACTTTAATAAATCTGGGACTCTCTAAATCTTCTTATTTTGGATGAAAAGCTTTGAAGTCAAACAAATGCACTGAAGGAGGGAAAAAAAGGCTCTTAAAAATAGTCAGTGAGAGTCCTGTGCTTGCAGCGAAATGAACGTGGATTTCTTTTAAAGCTGCTTTTAATAGTGGGAATTATGGAAAATTGGTACGCACCGTTTATTAGACAGAACTGCAGTCTGACTGGTGCTCACGGTTAATAGCATTCAGGCAGATATTCTGGCAATAACCTTTAGAATTTGCTGGTCTTTTAACACATTAATCTGGCACTTGATATATACAAATAGTCCTCAATTTACAACAGCGACGGTTCAAACTTACCACATCACTGATAAAAGTGACGTATGACCATTTTTCACAGTTAGGACCATTGCAATATCTCTATGGTCATGCGATCCAAATTCAGATGCTTGGCAACTGACTCATATTTATGTCCATTGCGGTGTTCTGGGATCATATGATCACCTTCTGCAAACTTCTGATGAGCAAAATTTAAAGAAAAGTAGAATTAGGGGCAACATGATAGCAGTATTCCAGTATTTGAGGGACTGCCACAAAGAAGAGGGGGTCAAATTGTTCTCCAAAGCACCAGAGGGCAGACAAGAAGCAATGGGTGGAAACTATTCAAGGAGAGAAGCAACTTGGAATTAAGGAGAAACTTCCTAACAGTGAGGACAATTAACAAATGGAACAGCTTTGTCCCCAGAAAATGTGGATGCTTCATCACTGGAGGTTTTTAAGAAGAGACTGGACAGCCACTTGTCTGAAATGGTGTAGGTTTGCCTCAGTGGTGGGATCCAGTCAGTTCACACCACTTCAGGAGAACCAGTTGTTAACTTTCTGAGCAGTTTGGCAAACTGGTTGTTGGAAGAAATCATTAGGGCAGAGAACCAGTTGTTAAATTATTTGAATCCCACCACTGGTTCTCCTGCTTGATCAGGAGGTTGGATTAGAACACCTCCAAGGTCCCTCCCAGCTCTGTTCTGTTCTGTTCTGTTCTGTTCTGTTCCGTTCTGTTCCGTTCCGTTCCGTTCCGTTCTGTTCCATTCCATTCCACTCTACTCTATATTCTATTCTATTCTATTCTATTCTATTCTATTCTATTCTATTCTATTCTATTCTATTCTATTCTATTCCATTCCATTCCACTCCACTCCACTCCACTCCACTCCACTCCACTCCACTCCACTCCACTCCACTCCACTCCACTCCACTCCATTCATTATTCCATTCCATTCCATTCATTATTCCAGTCCAGTCCAGTCCAGTCTACTCTACTCTACTCTACTCTACTCTACTCTACTCTACTCTACTCTACTCTACTCTACTCTACTCTACTCCACTCCACTCCACTCCACTCCACTCCACTCCACTCCACTCCACTCCATTCATTATTCCAGTCCAGTCCAGTCCAGTCTACTCTACTCTACTCTACTCTACTCTACTCTACTCTACTCTACTCTACTCCACTCCACTCCACTCCACTCCACTCCACTCCACTCCACTCCACTCCACTCCACTCCACTCCACTCCATTCATTATTCCATTCCATTCCATTCCATTCCATTCCATTCCATTCCATTCTAATAGAATTCTTTATTGGCCAAGTGTGATTGGACAGACAAGGAATTTGTCTTGGTGCATACACTCTCGGTGTACATAAAAGAAAAGATGCATTCATCAAGGATCAAAAGGTACAACACTTAATGATAGTCATAGGGAAACAGTCAATATAAATCTTAAGGATACTAGCAACAAGGTTACAATCATGCAGTTATAAGTGGGAGGAGATGGGTGATAGGAACAAAGAGAAAATTAATAGTAATGCAGACTTAGTGAATAGTTTGACAGTGTTGAGGGAATTATTTATTTATTAATAGAATTATTCTATTCTACTCTACTCTACTCTACTTTACTCTACTCTACTCTACTCTACTCTACTTTATCCAACTCTACTCTACTCTACTCTACTCTACTCTAGTCAATGGGGAAGCCAGATTCTCTTAACAAGTGTGTTACTAACTTAACAACTGCAGTGATTCACTCAACAGCTGTAGCAAGAAAAGTCATAAAATGGGGCAAAATCCACTTAAAAAATGTTTCATATAGCAACAGTAATTTTGGGCTCAGTTGCAGTCGTAAGTCGAGGGCTACATGTACTTTCATTCATTCAGAAAAGGAATTTGCATAGGCATATATTTATTGTGATCCATTCCTCACTTCCTGTAAGCAAATGCTGCAACTCCAGCATCCAGCGTGAGGCTGCTCTCCCAAATCTAGATTCAATGGATGGATGCAAGATGATGATAAATTATTGCTTTGCCATGTGTCTGAGCAATTTATAGTGGAAGTCAGGTTTGATTTGCATGACACTCTTTAGCTATTAAATTTGGTTGCTCAATGCATCAGTTTAGCTCTTCTGGCACATGGCTCTTTAACTGGAGTTTCACGCTTTACCACGTCCTCCCAACCCAAAACAATTATTTTGGATGGCAAAAAGTGGACTACAGGAAATTTAGGAAAATGGGGAGGAGTTTGTGCAAACCCCAAATGACAGCTGTTGAGGGAATTGATTGACCTGATTCCTTTCCTTTCCTTTCCTTTCCTTTCCTTTCCTTTCCTTTCCTTTCCTTTCCTTTCCTTTCCTTTCCTTTCCTTTCCTTTCCTTTCCTTTCCTTTCCTTTCCTTTCTCCTTTTTCTTTTTTCCTTTCCTTTCCTTTCCTTTCCTTTCCTTTCCTTTCCTTTCCTTTCCTTTTCCCTTCCCCTTTCCTTTCCTTTCTCCTCCCACTCCCCTCCCCTCCCCTCTCCTCTCCTCTCCCCTCTCCTTTCCCTTTCCCTTTTTCCTTTTTCCTTTTTCCTTTCCTTTCCTTTTCCCTTTCCTTTCATCTCGTCTCCTCTCCCCTCTCCCTACCTCTCCCCTCCCCTCCCCCTCCCCTCCCCTCCCCTCCCCTCTTCCCTTTCCTTCCCTTTTATTTTATTTAGTTAGTTAGTTGGTCAAACATGTATGAGATAACAGGAATAAATGTAAACATGGATATGAATACAGGAAATAGGTACAAATAAATGGGGACAGTAGGACAGGGATGGAAGGCATGCTGGTGCGCTTATGCACGCCCCTTACAGACCTCTTAGGAATGGGGCGAGGTCAACAGTAGACAGTTTAAGGTTAAAGTTTCGGGGGTTTGGGAAAGAAACCACAGAGTCAGGTAGTGCATTCCAGGCATTGACCACTCTGTTGCCTCTCCTCTCCTCCTTCCCTTCTTTATTTTTACAAAGGACTCAAGGTTGGTGAACATATCCAACACACCTTCATTCTCCTTACAACATCCCTGTGAGGGCAGGTGAGTTATGAAAGAGTGACTGGCCCTAAGTCATCCAGCTGGCTTTCTAGGGCATACTTAACAAAGTGCATTTCAAATTTCTTCCATGTATCACCCGCAAACATCTAAGTGGTAGTTGTGCAGAGAGTCAGGTGGGCTACCTTGGCTTTCACCCACCCCCCTTCCCCAGATAAACTATTCTTGTCCCCAGTCCAACGCTTGCAGAGGATTAATCTCCCACCAGAGTTCAGTAATGCCCATCTGTAAATTTGCACAATTCATGGTCCAGACTGAACCAAAGCCATTGTAATTTACTTGCCGTTAATATATATGGTCACACCACTGGGAGATTGCCAGGTTAATAACCCAGAGCAGTTGGCCAACAAGAGATAATTTTTCGAGAGGGAGCTGGGGAGCTCTTAGTTGGAATTAGTTATCCATCAGAGCTTGGAGAGGTGATGATCCTTCAGCTGTGGAGAAGCAGACAAGGAAATGTTCATTGTGGATGCTTTGCATGTTGAAGTGCCTGATAGCCATTTTCCTTTCCCACCCCTTTCCTGAAAACAAGGTGGAGAGTTTGCAGAAGTCTATTGCAGTAATATCCACTTCCTTTGATTTATAGTAGAATAAAAATAAATAGAATTCTTTATTGGTCAAGTGTGATTGGACACATAAGGAATTTGTCTTTCGTGCATATGCTCTCAGTGTACGTAAAAAGACAAGATACACTTGTTAAGAATCATAAGATACAACATTTAATGATAGTCATAGGGTTCAAAATAAGCAATTGAATCATACTAGGAAACAATCAATGTAAATCGTAAGGATACAAGCAACAAAGTTACAGTCATGCAACCATAAATGGGAGGAGATGGGTGATAGGAACGATGAGAAGACTAATAGTACTAGTGACGCAGCCTTAGTGAATAGTTTGATGGTGTTGAGGGAATTATTCGAGTGATGGCATTCAGGAAAAAAACAGTTCTTGTGTCTAGTTGTTCTGGTGTGTAGTGCTCTATAGCGTCGTTTTGAGGGTAGGAGTTGAAACAATTTAGGTCCAGGATGCGAGGGGTCTGTAAATATTTTCACAGCCCTCTTTTTGACTCGTGCATTATATAGGTCCTCAATGGAAGGCAGGTTGGTAGCCATGGTTTTTTCTGCAGTTCTAATTATCTAATTATATAACCGAGTTGGAAGGGACTTGGAAGTCTTCTAGTCCAACCCCTTGCGTAGGCAGGAAACTCTACACCACTTCAGACAACTGGTTATCCAATCTCTTCTTAAAAACTTCCAACGTTGGAGCATTTACAACTGGAGGCAAGTTGTTCCACTGACTAATTGTTCTAACTGTCAGGAAATTTCTTCCTAGTTCTAAATTGCTTCTCTCCTTGATTAATTTCCACCCATTGCTTCTTGTCCTGCCCTCAGGGGCTTTGGAGAATAGCTTGACTCCCTCTTCTTTGTGGCAGCCTCTGAAATATTGGAACATTGCTATCATGTCTCCTCTGGTCCCCTGGGAATGAAATTTAGTGTTGTTGATTTGCAGGGTAGGAAATCGGTCCAGCTGCCTATTTGGTGGTTATCATTATCACTTTCAGTAAGAAGAATAAGTAGGAGGTAGGTTGTTCTCACTGCTAATTGTGAGCCTTAGTGCTGAAGATTGACTGAGAAATGTCTCCTAGAGCAGAGGTCCCCAATGTTTTGGGCCTCAGGGACCACTAAATTTATAATTTTAAATCCCATGTATCACTAATATGATCTGCCTAATGACTGGCTGGGAGGGTGTGACTAGGTGATCATGTGACTGGGTGGTCGTGGCCAACTCGATGTCACTCACATTGGTAGGTGCCTTGCCAGCCTCTACTCACCCCTCTCCTGCCAGTCACCCGTCGCCTGCCCTCCCGGGCTCCTTAGGACCCCAACAGGAAGCAGTTGTTGGAGCTAAGCAGCCACCATGAGAAAGCGTTGGCCAAACAGCTCAGTTGAAATTGGATCTGACCGAGAAGGAGGCTCAGTAGAAGCACCTCCCTCAGGACTACAAGCATAGGCTTTCCAAGCAGAGGGAAGTCCTGCAGGAGTGCAAGGCCAGGTACCAGTGCCTGGAGGCTCAGCGGGCTGAGGTGGTCATCCAGTTCCAAGCCATGATGCAAGGCCCTCTGGCTCTTCTCCACCAGTGGCACTTCCCTCCAGCCTTCACCCAAAAGCCCCACACCAGGAGGCTGAAGCAGACCCCAAATCAGAATTTCTGCTTCCTTCCAACCCACACAAAAAGACCCCAAACACAAACATTCATTGCACATATCCGGCCCAGGGGCTGTAGTTTGAGGACCCCTGATTTAGTGCAATATAAAAAAAATGGAAATAATTTTTCTGTGGACCACCAGTGGTCCACGGACCACCGGTTGGTGACCGCTGTCCTAGAGAATGGGGCTTTGTGCTGAATTGGAGGCTCTTTGAATACAGAGAACTTCTTGGTGGACCATCTGTTTGGGGCAGATGATTAATTGCTTGGTGGAAACGTTTTGTGATTTTCCACTGGTTTTGCTTGAATACCTGTAAACGAAGCAAGTGTTGCAGGGAAAAATAAAACAGGCAGGTACCTCCAATAACGTCTCATCTGAACGAATCCAAATCTTAGAAGCGTTGGGTTGCCTCCCAGCATGAAATGATGTCCCAGAGGGAGGTTCTCCTGCCCTTTTGTCTCCTCCATTGCTATGGGTAATGAGAAGTGACAGGTCCCAGCACGGAGGCAGCTGCAAAACCACCCTGCCTACTCCTATATTATCCTGACTTATTACGTAGTAATAAATTGAACCATTCCACTTCATTATTTCATATTTGAGGAGATTTATAGATTGTCTTGATGGCTGAAGAGGTGGTGATTAAAGGAGAAGCATACTAATAAGCGAGCTTGCACACAAAGCCGTTCAATTAATGTGCGACCCAAGGGTGTAGGACTGCTCGCTGGTAGCGAACTTTGCCCATTCAGGATTCGAATTGACAACTTCTTATGTGAAGAGAGCATGGGTAGAGACCTAGGTTAGGCATGCAGGTAGCAATTAGGGCTAGCAAAACCATTCCTTTTCTCTCCCTTCTTCTGTCAATAATATCTCAAGATTTAAAACAGACACCCAACATCAAAAAAGCACAACAAAGAATGTTCTTTCTGCACCAACTCAGAAAGCTCAAACTGCCCAAGGAGCTGCTGATCCAGTTCTACAGAGGAATGATTGAGTCTGTCATCTGCACCTCTATAACTGTCTGGTTTGGTTCTGCAACCCAACAAGGCAGACACAGACTTCAGAGGGAAATTAGAATTGCAGGAAAAAAAATGGCTACCAACCTGCCTTCCATTGAGGACCTGTATACTGCAAGAGTCAAAAAGAGGGCTGTGAAAATATCTACAGACCCTTTGCATCCTGGACATAAACTGTTTCAACTCCTACCCTCAAAACGACACTATAGAGCACTGCACAGCAGAACAACTAGACACAAGGACAGTTTTTTCTCCAAATGCCATCACTCTGTTAAACAAATAATTCCCTCAATACTGTCAAACTATTTTAGTAAGACTGTATTACTATTATTCTTCTGATTTTTCCTTTTATCTATCTTCTTTTCTACTTATGAGTATAACTTTGTTGCTTGCATCTTTACGATTTATATTGGTTTATTTAGTTTATTTTTTAGTTAGTTTATTTAGTTTAGTTCCTAGGACTATTTATGTTGATTGCTTATTTAGTATCCCAGGACTATCACTAAGTGTTGTATCTTATGATTTATGATGAATGTATTTTTATGATGACTGTGATCATGATATTCATGTATATGTGTGTCCAATCATATTCTATTCTATTCTATTCTATTCTATTCTATTCTATTCTATTCTATTCTATTCTATTCTATTCTATTCTATTCTATTCTATTCTATTCTATCCCATCCCATCCCATCCCATCCCATCCCATCCCATCCCATCCCATCCCACTCCACTCCACTCCACTCCACTCCACTCCACTCCACTCCACTCCACCCTACCCTACCCTACCCTACCCTACCCTACCCTACCTTACCCTACCCTACAATATTCTATTCTATTCTATTCTATTCTATTCTATTCTATTCTATTCTATTCTATTCTATTCTATTCTATTCTATTCTATTCTATTCTATTCTATTCTATTCCATTTCATTCCATTCCATTCCATTCCATTCCATTCCACTCCACTCCACTCCACTCCACTCCACTCCACTCCACTCTACTCTACCCTACCCTACCCTTCCCTACCCTACAATATTCTATTCTATTCTATTCTATTCTATTCTATTCTATTCTATTCTATTCTATTCTATTCTATTCTATTCTATTCTATTCTATTCTATTCTATTCTATTCTATTCTATTCCATTCCACTCCACTCCACTCCACTCCACTCTACCCTACCCTACCCTACCCTTCCCTACCCTACAATATTCTATTCTATTCTATTCTATTCTATTCTATTCTATTCTATTCTATTCTATTCTATTCTATTCTATTCTATTCTATTCTATTCTATTCTATTCCATTCCATTCCATTCCATTCCATTCCACTCCACTCCACTCCACTCCACTCCACCCTACCCTACCCTACCCTTCCCTACCCTACAATATTCTATTCTATTCTATTCTATTCTATTCTATTCTATTCTATTCTATTCTATTCTATTCTATTCTATTCTATTCTATTCCATTCCATTCCATTCCATTCCATTCCACTCCACTCCACTCCACTCCACTCCACTCCACTCCACCCTACCCTACCCTACCCTTCCCTACCCTACAATATTCTATTCTATTCTATTCTATTCTATTCTATTCTATTCTATTCTATTCTATTCTATTCTATTCTATTCTATTCTATTCTACTCTACTCTACTCTACTCTACTCTACTCTACTCTAAACAAACACATACATACATACCTACAATATGTATTTCTTTATACATAGGAATAGCATGTTTGCAACCACAACATAAGGAGGAAAACTGAAACCCTCTTATGGACTGCAGATTTCATGATATTTACCCCGTTGACTGATGAATGAGATAGTTGCGACTTTGTGACCTGTTGAAGAGGCAAAGTCTAAGTACCAGAATTGGGAGTAAATCAATCAGCTTTCCTGCTTCCGTGGGCAGATGGGTTCATCAGTTAGCCACTTTCCCTCAACAGGCTATAAATTATCTATGGCTGAAGGACAGCATGTCATCTGAGCCGCTGCCACAACTTCTCCAGAAAGATCGATGTGGCACCATAAATGGAAGCAACTCGGCTTGAGCAAAGCCACTCAACCCATCATCACCAGGTTTTAAAGGTAAAAGTTCCCCTCGCACATATGTGCTAGTCATTTCTGACTCTAGGGGACACAACTCATCTTCAGCTGTTTCAAAGCCAAAGAGCCAGCGCTGTCCAAAGACGTCTCCGTGGTCATGTGGCCAGCATGACTTGACGCCAAAGGTGCACAGAACACTGTTACCTTCCCACCAAAGGTGGTCCCTATTTTTCTACTTGCATTTTTTACCTGCTTTCAAACTGCTAGGTTGGCAGAAGCTGGGACAAGTCACGGGAGCTCACCCTGTTATGCGGCGCTAGGGATTCGAACCGCTGAACTGCCGACCTTTCGATCGACAAACTCAGTGTCTTAGCCACTGTGCCGCTTCACTAAATGTTTGGCGAATACACCTAATTTTTCAGAAAGCAAAGTATGTAAAACCCCTTTTGAGGGTCAAGAATGTTGGATTCTCTCTCCAGTTCTGGTTAAGAAATGAGAAACGTCACCATTCAATCAACGACTTGCCCCAGGGTATTTCAACTCATTACAAACAGAAATAAAAATAAAATCATATTTTCAATTCCGTTGGATAATCCAGGTTGGATTATCTAACTCAAACTAGCTTAACTAAAACTGGAATCAGTAGGGAAAATCAACGTTGCCCAAATCCAATCCCATGAATTAGTCCTTGATTTACGGCACTTTGTTTCGTGACTGTTCGCAATTACAAAGGTACTGGAAAGAATGACTTATGACCGTCTTTCACCTTTATGTCCATTGTAGCATACCTGTGGTCATGTGATCAACGTTCAACTGCTTGACAACCAACTCATATTTATGATGGTTGCAGTGTCCTGGGCTCCCCTCTTGCAACCTTCTGATAAGCAATGTCAGTGGGGATGTCAGATTCACTTAACAACTGGGTTCCTAATTTAACAATGGCAGGGATACAGTTATAACAACTGTGGCAAAAAAAGTCGTAAAATGGGGCAAAACTCACTTAAATGTCTCGCTTAGCAACATAAATTTTGGGTTTACTTGTGGCCCTCACGAAACGGACTTCCTGTATTGTATTTCAAGCTTGACTGACTTTGGCTTCAACATAATTATTTTTGAGATAATTAGTATAGGATTAACACACTTTTCTTTCTCGTCCCATGAATTCACTCTGGCTTGCACAGAAATCTTGATTTTCAAGTTAATTAGGAGACTGCCAAAATTAATGTTGGGATGAATTAAGGAATCTGCCGTAGGCTTTAGTCCTGAATTAAAGGAAGCTTAAGTAGTGATTCAACCGTTTTATTTTGTTCATGCAAATGATTGCATCAACACGCTTTTGTGTGTCTGTGTGTGTGTGTGCAGTTGGATGCTTTTACCCATGTCCCCATGAGCTATAGATAGAAAGAATCGCACAACAGGAATCTTAATGCTCTCACACAATTATTCTTCAGCGTTGGACAAACAAACAAATGAATTATTCTGTGATCAGCAGAATTGGGGAATAGAAATTAGTTGCTGTAGCGATGATGATGGTAATGAATTATGACTTCTGTTTGTTGAAATGTTGATTGTGTCTCTGTGACTTTGTTTCTTTTGTGCCTTCTTTTATAATTTTGTCTATTCTTCTTTGGTTTTTTTTTTTAGTTTAGTTAATAACTTTAATTTAATTAAAAAAGTGAGGTAGAGAGTCCTTAATTTATAACAGACTTTCTTCCCAATTTAAACTGAGCGGAAAAATAGAACTTTTCCCCCCAAGTCAATGGATTGTCCCTGAATTTTGATACCGTTTTCTTCGCATAGCGAGGTCTTTCAGTTTTCCAAAACTGTCAATCAAATATCTTTATAGGAGAAGTGAGAAGGAATAACACGGACCTAGGTTAAAGGCCTGACAACTGCAGTCCATAGATATGACAGGAGCCTTGAATATTGAAAGAACCTGAAGTATTATTGTTTGGAATATCATAATTCACTGGAGATCTCTCCCATCTCCAGCTTTGCTAATACATCACTGAATAGAGGCAGGCAAGTAAGCATTTTAATACGAAATATAACTTAGCCATCGACTTCTGTCAATTTTCCCAATTCTGTTCATTGTCCTTGAGAGAGGGATTGACAGAATGCAAATCCTCCCTTAAAGGGGGGATAAATATTGGCTGGTAAAATAAGAAGCTTATAAGAGCTTTCTTAGGTAGGGCTATTACTCTGGCTCAAACCAATGATCATTGATCAAAGCCCCCTTTTAAAAAAAAAAAAGATTTGTTTATCTTTTATATCTATACAAACCTGTTTTTTTAATGAATAACTCAAAGTGGGAAACATACACAATGCACCTTCCTCCTCCTGTTTTCTCCACAATAACCACCCTCTGAGGAGGTTGGGCCACCCAGTTGGCCTTCATGCCAAAGGTGGGACTAGAACTCTCAGTCTCCTGGTGATTGGTCCAAAGTCACCCGGCCAGCTTTCATGCCTAAAACGGGACTAGAACTCTCATTCTTCTGGTGATTGGCCCAAAGTCACCAGCCAATTTTCATGCCTATGTGGACTAGAACTCACTGTCTCCTGATAATTGGCCCAAAGTCATCCAGCCAGCTTTCATGCCTAAAACGGGACTAGAACTCACAGTCTCCTGGCAATTGGCCCAAACTCACCCAGAGTTGCAGAAGTTTTCTCAGGAAACCTGTTAAATGGCACATTGTCTTGCTTTTGAGCATCATACTTTTTCTCCCTCTTCATTCTTCTGATTTTGGACATCTTAACTTCGAAAAGCCTCAACATTCAATGTTGATTCAATGATCAATCTATCCCCGCTCCGAAGGCCGCAGGATCGCAACCAACAGTTTTTTAATAGAAAGCTTGGTCCACTTCCTCAGGCGTGAGCCAAACTCTTTGTTAATCCCCCAAATGCTACCCTGTTCCCGGCAATGAATAATTTGCTAATGTTTGTGGCATTCTTGGCAAGCCCTGGGTTCTAACTGGCATTATCCATAGCTACCCTGAAACATTTTGAAAGCGCTCAGGAGGTTAAACGGGTTCACCTAAAAATGGGTTGTCTTGGCAAGCCTCCATCCTTTATTTATTCATTTGCTTACAACTGTATTGATTTTTAAAATGAAAAACACAAGCAAAAGACATAACCACCACTGTATTACTTTAGAAACGTCCATTAATAATAGGCGTATTGACAAAACTGACAAGGGGAATTAAAAAAAAACAAAAAAACAGCTGGGCCATTCAATTGTTCGCGTAGAGAGTTTGCAAAACTGAAAAGTAGGCACGGTTCCTGAACCCCTCTTAAATTTTCGCAATTGAATGATTACCTCAGTGGTGAATTCCTGCTGGTTCTGCCTGGGATCGTACGAACTGGTAGCGGCGGCGGTGCATGGTTCAGCGAACTGGTAGTGGTGGCAGCACGAGGCTCTGCCCACCTGCCCGGATGTCGTTACTTCCTAGTTTTAACCAGGAAGTAACCTGTTTTTGACCCTCTGCTCATGCGCAGAAGGCTTTGCGCATGTACAGAGGGTCAAAAAATAGGTTGTGACGATGGCACGGAGTGCAAGCAGAGTGGTAGGGAAGATAAGTAGATTTCACCCTTGGATTACCTCTATTATCCCAGAGGCACATCACTTAAATAAAAGTGATATTAGACTTTCAAAGAAAGTCTTTCTCAGATCTCAAGTCACTATTCCAATGACTAGCCCAGATCTGTCCTTCAAGAAAGTGGCTATTAATTTTGTTTTTATGATTTTCTTCATCAGGCTAGATTTACAATATTCTCCCTACAACTTACTGGCACTACTGGGAGAGAAATGAACGATACCAGTTAGTGCAATTTTTCTGCTGGTTAGAGAACATGTTACATGGCTCTGAATCCTCTAAACCCCCAAAATCTTCTTCAAAGACCGAAGAGCAGTCAGGCTGGTAGAAATTTTTTATTACTTGCAATCAGGAGATTTGCAAGGGGAAATATCTTCCCCAGCTGCATTCTTCTGTCTCTGATTGAAGAAAGGAAGAAAGAGAGGAGAAATTTTGCATCTTGGATGCTCCTCGGAGAATCTCGGGATTATATCTGTAGAGC
This sequence comes from Masticophis lateralis, assembly GCA_030761175.1. Lineage (NCBI taxonomy): Eukaryota > Metazoa > Chordata > Lepidosauria > Squamata > Colubridae > Masticophis > Masticophis lateralis. The sequence continues at coordinate 10,879,059 of JAUDYJ010000008.1, read as the reverse complement.
ACAACTCATAAATCATGTGAGACTGTTTTTTTTAGTTTCCAGCTTTTCTCAAACTTTTACTTGGTAACTCAGCGACGATTTGAAAACAAGAAAACACAGAAGCCTCACATCTTGTGATAGAAAATGAGGAATTGTGGCAGCAGAAGCACCCATTATTTTTAATTGAAAAAAAAAATCCCCAAAGCAGAAATTCAGAAAGTTCCTTTAAAGAGACACACACACACACACACACACACAAGTATGACTCCCAGTTCAGAGAACTGGTAAATACCACCTCTGGCTGGCCCCAGAGTGGGGTCGGAATGGAGATTTTGCAGTATCCTTCCCCTGCTATGCCCACCAAGACATGCCCACCAAGCCACACCATATTCACCAAGCCACGCCCACAGAACCGGTAGTAAAAAAAAATGGATTTCACTACAGTAGCCTCCATGTCGACACTTTCCCTTTCCGAGCTATGATTTCATTCTAGGCCCTTCAAGGAACAGTAGATACCCTGTCAGGAGGTAGATGACCTTATCACTGAAAAAAAAAAAATTACACAGAAGTGGTTCACCGTTTTATGGCTAGATAATTCTCCGACAATGAAGTAAGTAAAGGTAAAGGTTCTCCTCGCACATATGTGCTAGTCGTTCCTGACTCTAGGGGGCAGTGCTCATCTCCGTTTCAAAGCCGAAGAGCCAGCGCTGTCCGAAGACGTCTCCGTGGTCATGTGGCCGGCATGACTCAACGCCAAAGGCGCACGGAACGCTGTTACCTTCCCACCAAAGATGGTCCCTATTTTTCTACTTGCATTTTTAATGTGCTTTTGAACTGCTAGGTTGGCAGAAGCTGGGACAAGTAATGTGGCACTGGGGATTCGAACCGCTGAACTGCCAACCTTTCGATCGACAAGCTCAGCATCTTAGCCACTGAGCCCCCACGTCCCCCAATGAACAATGAAGTAGCCCTGTCATTAACCAAAAAAACACTGTGAAAATGGGGAAACCCAGCATCTAATCTTTGTATGGATTAAGAGAGATGAGAACATATTTAAGTATCTCAATTCCATCTTTTTCCAGTTTGTTTCTCAGCCCAGTTCTCCTACAGATTAGTGGCATGTGGGGAGAGAGAGAGAGAGAGAGAGAGAGAGAGAGAGAGAGAGAGAGAGAGAGAGAGAGAGAGAGAGAGAGAGAGAGAGAGAGAGAGAGAGAGAGAGAGAGAGAGAGAGAGAGAGAGAGATTTTCCTGCATTTTGTTAACTACTTAATCTGATGAAAGCAGAATTGCTTTTAACATTTTTATCTAAGAAGTTAGGAGATAAAATGCACGTAAATCTTGTTCATAAAAATACGGCGCTCTTAAATTCTCTCTGCTTTATGCTTTAAGGTGGATTTGAGTGAGACCGATGCAAGAGAGATGCACAAAGCATGTCACAGAGATGGGTGCAGTTAGTTCATTGAAGGAGGGAGACAATTCACTCTGCCACATTGTGGCACTTCACGTCACTCCACCGCAGATAATGGAAGCCTCTTCGAGCTGTTGGAGTTGCCGGATGAGGTCTTTGGAATGACACGAAGAGAAACAATGCCATCCCCCCTTTTCCGACGTGTGGAGAGTTTGTGAAGAGCTCTGAAGCACCATCGACGCAAAGCACACTTTTAATGCTTTGCAAAGCCTTAATTGCATAGCTGTCTTTCTGTGTTTGTCGGCCATTCATGCTTCCATGAGGTGCCACAACGTATTTATTTATTCGCATCCAACCTTTATTGCTTTTACAAATAAATCAAAATGGCAAACATATCCAAACACATTCCTCCTCTTGTTTTTCCCAGAACAAGAAGTCGGTGAAATGAGTTGGGCTGAGACAGAAAGACTGGTCCAAAGTCACCAACTGGCTTTCATGCCTGAGAGTGGACTAGAACTCACAGTCTCCTAGTGATTGGCCCAGAGTCATTCAGCCGACTTTTCATGCCTAAAAACAGGATTAGAACTCACGGTCTCCTGGTGTTTGGCCCAAAGTCAGCCAGCTGGCTTTCATATCTCAGGCAGGATTAGAACTCACAGCCTCCTGGTGATTGGCCCAAAGTCAGCCAGCTGGCTTTCATATCTCATGGTTAAGGTGGGATTACAATTCAGTCTCCCATTTTCTAGCCTGGTGCCTTTGACCACTGGATTAAACAGGCTGAAATGAGGTTGAGTAGTTTGAATAAAAGTCCTTTAAGGCTGGGAAGTGGCACTGTTATGCACAGTTATGCTACCCTTGGCAAATGGTAATGGCAGATGTGCCAATGATACCAATGTAGTTATGCTACCATTTAAAAATATCTGATTTAAAGGCTTTTGAAGGACATTCAGTTTTGTTAGCGATGGAATATTTTTTTTCTACAAGTAGCTAGCAGTTGCTACATTGATTAATTTCTCTGATTTTACCCAGATCAGTCGCTCTCTTTCTGATTTGTGCGTGTGTGTGCATTTGTGTCTAGGGGAGAGAGAGAGAAAGAGAGAGAAGAGAAAAAAGAGAGAAGGGAGAAGGGAGAAGGGAGAAGGGAGAGACACACGGTGTGTGAACATGCATCAATATAGCCAGGTGCTAGTCCAAACATAGATTGTATGCATCCAAGAGGCATTTCTAAGAACAGGACAGGACAGGACAGAACAGAACAGAACAGAACAGAACAAATATTGGAATGAAGGAAGAGAATAAAGAATAAGATAGGACAGGACAGGACAGGACAGGACAGAACAGAATATTTGGCCAAGTGTGATTAGACAGACAAGGAATTTAGTTGTGAATATTATTTAAAATCAATTTAACTTTCATTAAGCACTCTAACCTTTCTTCACAAGCCAGGTAATATCTGTTTCATATAACTATCTTGGGGATTAACAAGAGTTTGGTGTTTGGAATGAACAAACAGATTCATTTCCAATCTGTATTATTGCGTATTCACTTGTAAATCAACAGTATTCTGTTCCTGCTGGAATCTGTGGGTGGATTGGTGATTATAATATCTGTAAACAGACACCCCCATACACATACTCTGTCCCTCCCCCTCCCTCCCTCTCTGTCTCTCTCTCTCTCTCTCACACACACACACAGAGCAATAGTACGTGGGAATGACCTTGGAAGGCATTTCCCAGCCCATATTTCTGTACGGGGTGTGAGATTTTGATATCCTTGCATGAGATAAGGACGCTGTAATCTCATCAGATTTGTAGATTGTGTTAGTGTAAGTTTCAGCTTTTTCAAGTAGACCACACAGAGCCTGGTTTATTTGGGAACACTTGCACACAAACCTCACAATCTTATGGGGGTTTAGGATAATTTGTAAGTACCCTGGACTCTTCTCAGGAAATCACCACCCATTTTTATTGTACTACTACTCTTACTAGTAGTAATACTACTAGTAATGCAAGTGTGAGAGTGTCAACCTTCCCTAGTAAACCAGGCTCTGTCTGATCTATTTGAAAAAGCTGACACTCAGTACTATAGTAGTAGTAGTAGTAGTAGTAGTAGTGTAGAAGCAGTGGTGAAATTCAATTATTTTACTATTGGTTCTGTGGGCGTGGCTTGGTAGGCATGGTGTGGCTTGGTGGGCATAGCTTGGTGGGCGTGGCAGGGGAAGGATACTGCAAAATCCCCATTCCCTCCCCACTCCTGGGGGAAGGATATTGCAAAATCTCCATTCCCATCCCACTCTGGGGCCAGCCAGAGGTGGTATTTGCCGGTTCTCTTAACTACTCAAAATTTCTGCTACCGGTTCTCCAGAATCTGTCAGAACCTGTTGGATTTCACTCCTGGGTAGTAGTAGTATTAGTAGTACGGTAGTAGTTATATTTTGTTTATGCACACCTTCATACAAAATTGCAGGATGGGGGTTGATACCACAAAGCATGGTTGACCTTAAATTGTTTGAGATTCATTGATTTATGCCTTGTGTTGCTGGGTGAACAGCCAAATGTTCTTGATTGAACTGACTATGGACTTAATACCACGTGAGAAGCTACCCACAGTATACAATCTCAGAATGGTATCCCAGCATCCTTCACAATATTTCAAGAAATGCTGGGATGCACGTCTTTGATGTGCCACCACATAACTGGGGCAGGGGTGGGCTTCAAAAATTTTAGCAAGGGCTTCTCTGCCCAGTTGCTGGGTGGGTGTGGCCATGGTGGGCGTGTCCTGGTCGGCCTCCTGCACCATGGTGGAGGGGGGAGGGATGTTTTTGCCCTCCCCGGGCTCAGGAGGTTTTCCTTGAGCCTCCGGGAGAGTGAAAACAGCCTCCCCAGGCTCCGGAGGCCCTCTGGAGGCCAGAAATGGGTCTTCCCAAACTTCCTTTAGGCCTGTTTTTCACCGTCCCCGAGCTCTGGGCGCGTCCTGCACTTACCTGCATCGAAAATGGGCCGCAAGGGGACTCCTGGGAGAGGGAGGGTAGGGTGGGCAGGCCAGGGCCAGCCAGGAGTCGGATTTGGGGGTTCTCTGAACTGCACAGAACCTTAGCTAGAGGTTCTCCCAAATTCCTGCGAACCCCCAGCAGCCCACTCCTGAACTGGGGGCATCACAACACATCCACAACACATTGGCCCTGTTAGAAGAAATACACAATCAGTTTTTAGCTTCTGCACGTGGTAGAAATACTGTACGTTTTAATCATTCATCATTTATGTTTGCTGGAAGACACCTTACCTGTATTTAATCCGGGAAGTTATCCATGCCCATTTTGCTTTGTAACAGAACTAGATTTGGAAGCTAGACAAGGAAAAAAAGAACAATTTAAATAACGCTCATCATTTTTTATTTTTTATTTTTTTAAAAAAGACAGCTTGTGTTATGAGGGTTACAACTATCCACGTTGCATTGATTGGCATTGGGGAAAAAGCACGAAATATAATCAGCTGAGCTGATTTGCAATAAAATTATTAGAGTTGGAAGGGGCGGAGTTAACCATCATTTTTTTTTTCTTTTTTAAAGTGCTACATTAAAGTCACAACAGCTAACAAGTATCCTGCCCGTCACAGCTCTGAATAATCATCCTTTTGGCTTCTGAATATCGCAAAGTTATTTTGCAAATAATAAAACATATGGGCAAACTGACACGCGAGTCAACAGCATGATTCTGCTTTTTAGTCAAAGGATAACTGATAAACTGTTATCCAATCAGGCTTCCCCAGTGTTAGACTCTTGCGATGAGAATGAAGTTACGCATCATTTGCACTTCATTCCCACCAAGAAATGATGCCTGGAGCTGAGGATGGATGGGAAAGCAAAAATGGAGTAATCAGAAGGGAGAATTTTGATTGGTGGAGATGGGAACGAGAGAAGCAATGAGGTGGATGCAAAGGAATGACTCGATTCGCTTCCACCCTTCCTGGTGGTTGTTGTTTTTTTTCCCTTTCTTTCCACAAGGTTCTTAATAGGTTCCTGTTCTTGTGATTCTCACTCTGACACACAAATTAAAGATGAGAAAGGGAAAGTCACAAATCACTCTTTGGTGTGCTGTTCACATGAAAGGCAGGAGTGAGGGAAGCCCTTGGCTGCTTGCCTTTTGTTCGCAGAACGTCAGAATTCCGCTTGCAAAACTCACTGTGGGCATGGAGCCAGTTACTTTATCAGGATAGAAACCAGGAAACAGGGAATTCTAGTCCAGTTATAGGCAAGAAAGCTGGCTGGGTGACTTTGGGCCAATCACCAGGTACTTTGAGTTCTAGTTCTGCCTGAGGCATGAAAGCCAGCTGGATGACTTTGGGCCAATCACCAGTGAGTGAGTTCTAGTCCTGTCTTAGGCATGAAAGCCGGCTGGATGACTTTGGGCCAATCACCAGGAGACAGTGAGTTCTAGTCCTGTCTTAGGCATGAAAGCCGGCTGGATGACTTTGGGCCAATCACCAGGAGAAAGTGAGTTCTAGTCCTGTCTTAGGCATGAAAGTCAGCTGGGTGACTTTGGGCCAATCACCAGGAGAAAGTGAGTTCTAGTCCTGTCTGAGGCATGAAATCCATCGGGATGACTTTGGGCCAATCACCAGGAGACAGGGAGTTCTAGTCCCGTTTTAGGCATGAAAATCGGCTGGGTGACTTTGGGCCAATCACCAGAGACAGTGAGTTCTAGTTCTGCCTGAGATGAAAGCTGGCTGGGTGACTTTGGGCCAATCACCAGGAGACAGTGAGTTCTAGTTCTGCCTGAGATGAAAGCTGGCTGGATGACTTTGGGCCAATCACCAGGAGACAGTGAGTTCTAGTTCTGCCTGAGATGAAAGCTGGCTGGATGACTTTGGGCCAATCACCAGGAGACAGTGAGTTCTAGTTCTGCCTGAGATGAAAGCTGGCTGGATGACTTTGGGCCAATCACCAGGAGACAGTGAGTTTTAGTCCTGTCTGAGATGAAAGCTGGCTGGATGACTTTGGATCAATCACCAGGAGAAAGTGAGTTCTAGTCCTGTTTGAGGCATGAAAGCCATCGGGATGACTTTGGGCCAATCACCAGGAGACAGTGAGTTCTAGTCCTCTCTTAGGCATGAAAGCCGGCTGTGTGACTTGTAGCCTGGTCATTTTCTCTCAGCCCAAACCATTGTGCATGGTTGTCATGTGGGAAATAGGACTAGAAAAGGAATAGTACAGTATGTTCACTGCCTTGAGTTACTTATAAAAAAATAATAATAAAGCAGCATATAAATAAAATAAAGTTAAAAAAAACACAAAGATCTCCAGTCCCTTCCAAAAACAAGAGAGAGCGTGCCAGAATGGATGAGGGAAAAGATGGACCTAAATGAAGGTTTATCAGGCGGAGATTTACCTGGCAGGTGATTTTCACATTCAGGGGAAGAAATAATGCTTTCCAGAATCAGTCACACATGACGCATAGAGGTTGGCATGCTTGAATGGTTCCTATATATTAAGAAGAAAACAACGGAGTCTGATGGAGAGGAAGACTCGGGGGGAAACGGTTAACCTTCACCTCTTAAAAGGAAGCCTAGATATCAAAGAAAATTAAGAACAGACAAAAAATTCTCAGCCATCCTGCTTTTCCCCCTTTCCAATCTAGGATGGCTAACTGAGCTAAAGCCAATGCCCAGCATCTCTCTCAAACGTCCCCACCCCCAATAAAAGTGTGCAGATCACACACACACACACACACACACACATGCAATTATATGTATATGCAAGAAGATGTATTTCAAGAGGGGGAAGGAAGAGGATAGAAATGCCAGGATAGAAGAGGGCGGGGGTGGGGAAGGGAAAGCAAGAAAAAAGAAATTATATTTATTGAATGAATAACTACTAATTAAAATTAATTGCCTGTAAAATAAGTACCCCATTTATAACATTAACGGATCCCTCATCTACATATTCCGACCATTCTCTCTTGCTCAGAAATCACTTTTTTGAATTATTCTCTCTCTCTCTCTCTCTCTCTCTCTCTCTCTCTCACACACACACACACACACACACACACACACACACACACACTGAGAAGCAAAGGAAGGAGAAATAGAGGAGAGCTATTCAATAGTTGATTTGTACGTCTGAACGAAGGCGAATATATGTGTCCCAGGATAATGTTGCAGGATCCAATCTTGGTTGGTCTCCAAAGGGTAGCCTTCTGAGTTTTTGGACTCATGCTGCAACTGGACCTGACATTATTGGTAGCCTCACACTGCAATAAACAAATGTTTGTTGCAGCTGTGAACATTCAATTTTGCAGCTACTAAGACTGTTGGACGAGCAGGTACAAAAACAGCAAAGGAAGTGATTGAAGCCTGGGAAACAGTCAATAAGAGTGCTGATTTACCACTACCCTATCACTTATAGTGATTCGGTGGCTCAGTGGCTGAGATTGTCGATGGAAAGGTTGGCAGTTCAGTGGTTTCAATCCCTATTGCTGCGTAATGGGGTGAGCTCCCGTGACTTGTCCCAGCTTCTGCCAACCTAGCATTTCGAAAGCACGTAAAAAATGCAAGTTGAAAAAAATAGGGACCACCTTTGGTGGGAAGGTAACAGCATTCCATGCACTATTGGTGTTTAGTCATGCTGGCCACATGACCATGGAGATGTCTTCAGACAGCGCTGGCTCTTTGAAATGGACATAAGCACTGCTCCCTTGAGTCGGGAATGACTAGCACATATGTGCAAAGGGAACCTTTACCGTTACCTTATCAAGTACTTAGAAGGCAAGGGCTGGGTAGCACAAGCAAACAACAGCTAACGAACTTAAAAACCAGTCATTAAGACACCCTAATCAACATCTAAAAAGCAGGCGCTATAGAAACCACACAGAACAGCATACATTCTGCTAGAGAGAAGTTCCCGGAAGATGGGTACCAGCTAGATGTGGGTTTCAGCAGGTTCTGACCACTTCTGGAGAATCGGTAGCGGAAATTTTGAGTAGTTCAGAGAACCGGTAGTAAAAATTCTGACTGGCTCCGCCCCCATCTATTCTCTGCCTCCCAAGTCCCAGCTGATGGGGAGGAAATGGGGATTTTGCAGTAACCTTACTCTGGAGTGGGTAGGGAATGGAGTTTTTACATTATCCTTCCCCTGCCACGCCCAACAAGCCATGCCAGGCCCACCAAGCCACACCCACAGAACCAATAATAAAAAAATTTGAAACCCATCATGGTTCCAGCACGAGTTCTGGAAGCTCATTAAGACAAAACCTCTGGCCCTGGTGACCGACCCCGATTGGATCCTGTACTTCTTAACTTATACTTTACAGTATAATTGATCATAATCGATCCAAATATTTTGATCGTATGAGCATGGGGGTGTTTTGCCAGTTGCAAGTGGTGAAAACTGTTAGTCAGTCACTATTTTCAGTGCCGTCGTAACTTGGAATGGTTGTTAAATGAATGCCTGTCAATTGAAGACTCTCTGTTATAGCAATTTTATCTCTTTAAGTCCGGATCAGATACAGCAGGGGTGTCAATCTCAAGGCCTGGGGGTCGGATCCAGCCTGCAAAGTTTTTTTTTAAATTAGATTTATATGCCGCCCTTCTCCGGAGACTCAGGGTGGCTTACAATGTGTTAAGCAAAGTGCTTAGTGTCAGAATTCCAAGTAACACCCCTCATTTTCATGGCAGCACACGTGACACAGCTCTTTACATAGCATTCCACATTTGCTTCCATTTTTAGCCACCAGAATTGTGGCCAAATGTGTCAGGCCTGAAGGTCCAAATGTAAAAGATGGCTTCCAGGTCTGACACTTAGATCTGGCCTGCAGGGCTGTCCTGGAAATAGCAAAGGACCGGCCGACGGCGCCTCTGTTAGCAAAAACAGAGCTCGGGATGGTTGTGTCTGGCCCTCCCAAGCTCCGTTTTTGCTGGCAGAGGGTTGCAAGAGGCTGTCGCGGCCGAAAACGGAGCTCAGGAGCCCATTTTTGCTGGTAGTGCACTCGGGCTGCCACAGGCACCCCCGACACTAATGATATTGAGTTGGCCATGCCCACCCTGGCAGGGGTGAAATCTACTTACCTTCCTTACTGGTTCAGGAAGTGCACGCGAAGCGTGCATGCGCTCACTTTGCTTGTGTGTGCGGGTACCACATGCACACACATATCCTCTGCTCATGCGCAAAACCTTCTACACATGCACCGAGGGTAAAAAACACATTACTTCCTGGTTAAAACCAGGAAGTAATGACACCCAGGCGGGTGGGCAGAGCTTCGCGCCGCCTTTGCTACCAGTTCTTCGAACCACCGGCCACAATCACTACCAGATTGCCTAATCCGGTCTGAACTGGGAGCATTTAGAGCCGAGGTGGCGCAGTGGTTAGAGTGCTGTACTGCAGCTCCATCAGCTGACTGCTAGTTCAGCAGATCAGTGGATCGAATCTCACCAGCTCAAGGTTGACTCAGCCTTCCATCCTTCCGAGGTGGGTAACATGAGGACCCAGATTGTTGGGGACAATATGCTATTTAGTATGCTGTCGATTGTTGTAAGCCGCCTGGAGTCCTCGGAGAGTGGGCGGCATAGAAATATGATTAATAAAAAAAAAAAAATCACCCCTGCACCCCAGCCACCCAAAGTCAAACACAACCTTGATGCGGCTCTCAATGAAATCAAGTTTGACACTCGTGAGATACAGGATCGGTGTCGAACCTACATCCAACCCAAACCAGGGAAGGTAAGATAGATTTCATCTGAATCCCACACTTTTATTTTCACTGAGAGTTACTAACTGGTGGAATTGCAGCCTTTGTCTTGTACCCTACAGCTCGTGGTTGGTGAAAGAGACATGATATGTAACAGAGCAGCAGGGATGCTTAAGGAGCTAAATTTATTTCATTTTTCAAGCTGCAGCTGCATGAGGAGAGGAAAAAAAAAATAAAGGACCATTAGGCTGTCAGTCACCGGAGATCTTTATAAGAACATCAGCAGTTCATGTTTTTAGAGAGAGAGAGAAAAAAAAGACATTAAGCATGTCAGGTACGGTGTTGAATGTCTAGATCAGATGGGGGGGGGCTTGGAATAAGGAGGAAAATGAGAAAGAAAAACAGTTCAGGATTTTGTGTAAAATAAAAGGCATGGTGCTTCAATCCTCCAGTTGCCGCTATATTCTTGACTTTTTTGACCTTCTTTGAGGATGTTTCTGGAGTGGATTGTACCTTATTAGCCTACAAAATGTGGGATGCAGGATTTCAAACTCTTCTCCCCATTTTTTTTAAAGCTCTCTGCCAGTCTCTCTGGAAAGCTCACGATTAAAACACGAAGTTATACAGCCTATTTTGCAACCTCAGGCCACAATTGCTTGTTTATTGTGTCAAAGCACGCACAGGAACACAAGCCGTACACTGGTTGTATTCAGGGTGTGGTCTTCAAAAATTTTAGCAAGGGGTTCCATGCTGGTTGCTGGGTGGGTGTGGCCTAGTCAGCCTCCTAGTCTGCCACCGATAGCCTCCCACTGCCCAATGCGCTCCCACAGAGAGGGGCTCCCGTCAGCTAAACAATATAGGCTGGCGACCCCCAGGGGGAGAGCCTTCTCTGTGGGGGCACCCACCCTCTGGAATGAACTACCCCCTGGGATATGTATGATTTCCAACCTCCGTACCTTCCACTGGGCCCTAAAGACTCTGCTATTTCAACAGGCTGGCCTGGCTGAATAAGAACTTGGATGAGATATTTTTAAATTATGAGTTTTTAATGGACAAGGCCAAATTGTTTAATTCTTTTTTACTGGTTTTAATTTTTATATGATTCTGTGTTTTATTATGGCTGTGCACCGCCCTGAGTCCTTCGGGAGAAGGGCAGTATAAAAATCTAATAAACTCAAAACTCAAAACTCCTGCACCACAGCGGAGGGGGGAGGAATTTTTGCCCTCCCCAGGCTCCAGGGGATTTCCTCGAGCCTCCAGGAAGGCAAAAATGACCTCTCCAGGTTCCCGAGGCCCTCTGGAGGCCGGAAATGAACTTCTGGTAGGCCCATTTTTTGCCCTCCCTGAGTGTCTGCATGCGCCCTGCACTTACCTGCATCATGGAGACTTCTGGGAGGGGCAGGGCAGGGTGGATGGGGCCAGCCAGGAGTGGGATTTAGGGGTTCTCCAAACTGCACAAAATCTTAGCTTGAGGTTCTCCCAAACCCCTGCAAACCACTAGCAGCCCTCCCCCTGGCTGTATTCACATCACCCCATTAATTCAGTCACTGAATTTTTATGAATTAGCACAATGCAATGAACCCTAAGAATCAACACTATGCTACAAATTCACCCAGATGCAAATATACAAAGACCTCTAAGCAAGATTAAAATGGCACTAATGTAGTTGCCTTTGATGCTCTCTGAGCTTCATTGTTTGCTTGTAGACATTTCATTACTCAACTAGGTAACATTATCAATGTCAGGGAATGGGGGGTTTGTTTGTTTATAAACAGTAGTGTGTCCTGTGCTTGTTGTGGTGAAGGGTGGTTTTTTTCCCCCCATGGTAGTTCCTCAGTTAGGATATTCTTTTCTGCATGATAGTTTGTCTGGTGTTAATTCCTGCTTATCTCAGTCTTGGGTGCTCCTCCCAATTGAAATAAAACCAAAGCTTATTTCCAGACAGAACTTTTGAAAAGTTTCTGAAGGAAAGTTAAAAAAAGAAAAACCATTCAGCTAGCAATATGCTCAAGGGTTTTCATAAATCCCTAAGAAGGAGAAGAGAATGTTGGACGGAAATGGGCTTTTGATCTCCCTTCAAAAAACATGGCCTACAAGATTGCTTTTTGATGGAGAAGTCAAGGGGTGAAGGCAGGAAAGTCAGGAAGAAGGGAGGGAAAAGAATAGAAAAACTAAATGAGGAAGATTATCAGTTCACAGTCAGATTGGGACTCCATTTTATACTGGAGTCTGCATGAGGAATCGTTCTTCAAAACCTCTGCTCAAGAGCATTTTGACAAGATCTGAGTCTCACAAGTGATAATTACACATTCTATTTCAAGACTTCGCTTCCCCTGAGTTCCAGTTCTCTTAGGAAATTCCTTTTTCTGGAACTAGAACTCCAAGGAGCCTGTTTCGAAAACCCAACATGAGACAGCTGTCTCTGAAACAAACATGTGAATGCCCCAACACTGGAAATTTTAAAGAAGATGTTGGATAACCATTTGTCTGAAGTGGTGTAGAGTTTCCTACCTGGGCAGCGGGTTGGACTAGAAGACCTTCAAAGCCCCTTCCAACTCTGTTATTCTATTCTATTCTATATGCCACACTTGATCTATGGCATTCTTCAGGGATTGGACCGGTAGCTCTGTGACTTCATCTGCTTTGCCACTCAATTCAAGGGCTTCTTGGATGGAAGCCTCTGTGAACTCATGTGTAGTAAGAAGTCATACTTAGAGGAGCAAGCTTGGTTCAATGCCTGGTGTTGTCGATCCAAGTAATGCACCCACAGAAAGCAAAACTTTGAGGCAGTCAATAGAATAGAATAGAATTCTTTATTGGCCAAGTATGATTGGACACACAAGGAATTTGTCTTTGGTGCATATGCTCTCAGTGTACATAAAAGAAAAGATACATTCGTCAAGGATCATAAGGTACAACACTTAATGATAGTCATAGGGTACAAATAAGCCATCAAATCATATTAGGAAACAATTGATATAAATCATAAGGATACAAGCTTACAGTCATACAGTCATTAGTGGAAGGAGATGGGTGATAGGAACGATGAGAAGATTAATAGTAGTGCAGACTTAGTAAATAGTTTGACAGTGTTGAGGCAAATTCCTCAAAGAATGGTTTATTGCGCACATCATATTGGCATAACTGGTGAAAGCCGACTCTGAAATTTTCTATGGCTTTCACCTGATTAAAAGTAAAAGTTTTCCCTTTCCCCCATCCCAAGTCACTGGGCACACTGTCCAATCCAAGTGCTGGCCGGTTGCTTGGTTACTGGCTCCTCCTCTGATCAGCCACCTGAGCGAATGTCCTTGGTTCCCACAGGAAAACCTTATTGTTTTGGCTACAAAACCCCATCTAATTATCCCCCCCCTCCCACCATTGTGTGGTAACCCTGGAGCCTCCAAGATGGCTTCAGCCAGGCTCACTTCAGGGTTGACACCTGGGTGAATGCATATTTATGGCACATCTGGGCACAGAAAACATAACATTCACTTTTTCCAGTTTCCATGGTCATCTGATTCTCATAAATGTCATAAAAGTTGTGGGTGCTTCACAGGGGTGAAATCCAGCAGGTTCTGACAGGTTCTGGAGAACTGGTAACGGAAATTTTGAGCAGTTCAGAGAACTGGTAGCAGAAATTTTGAGTAGTTCGGAGACCCAGCCAATTCCACCTCTGGCTGGCTGCAGTGTAGGGAGGGAATGGAGATTTTATTATTTATTTATTTATTTATTATTAAAATTTATATACCGTCCTTCTCCTGTAGAACTCAGGGTGGCTCACACGATAAAAACAACAATACAATGTTAAAATCCAGTCCAAATTTAAAATCCCCAAGTTAAAACCCCATAATCGGTCAGGGAATTTGGTCAAAAAGCCGATGCGGAATGCGGGGAGGCCGATGCGGAATGTGGGGAGATCGGGAGCCATCCGGAGCTCGGTGGGTAACCCATTCCAGAGGGTCGGTGCGGCCACAGAGAACGCCCTCATCCTGGGGGCCGCCAGCCGACATTGTCTTGCCGACGGCACCTGGAGGAGGGGAGTTCTATGAGAACGCACAGGACGGTGGGAGGTAGGAGGTGGTCCTGCAAGTACCTTGGGCCCATGCTATGAAGGGCTTTATAGGTAAGTACCAGCACCTTGAAGTGGATCCGGAAGGCCACCGGCAGCCAGTGCACCTCGTGGAGGAGAGGTGTTGCCCGGGAGTAATGGGAAGCTCCTGTAAGAACCCCGTGGCTACATTTTGGACCAGCTGGAGCTTCTGGGTGCACCCCACCTGGAGGCTTTTTGCAGTATCCTTCCCCTGCCACTCCCACCAAGCCACGCCCACAGAAACAGTAGTAAAAAAATTGGATTTCACCACTGGTGCTCCATCATGGAAGATTTTTAAGAAGAGACCAACAGCCATTTGTTAGAAATGGCATAGAGTTTCCTGCTTGAGCAGAGTTAGACTAGAAGACTTCCAAGGTCTCTTCCAACTTTGTGATTCTGTTACTGTCTCTGTGGTCAACTAAAGATGTTAGTTGGAGCTGTGAAAGTCTTGGCATCAAAACTCTTTAACTTTTAGGATGCCCTCTTGGATGGTATTGGTAAAAAAGCAACAGGAAAGGAGATTAGATCGAAAGAATTCAAAAGAGGAAGGGGTTGCATCATTCAATTAGCTTCTCTTCTGTTCTCCTTCCCCTTATCGCAATGTAAACCCTGCTTTGGCCACAACACTTCTGATGGCTGGCCATTGGTACTTGAATAGAAAAGAATGGAATAGAATAGAATAGAATAGAATAGAATAGAATAGAATAGAATAGAATAGAATAGAATAGAATAGAATAGAATAGAATAGAATAGAATAGAATAGAATAGAATAGAAATTAGAATAGAATAGAATAGAATAGAATAGAATAGAATAGAATAGAATAGAATAGAATAGAATAGAATAGAATAGAATAGAATAGAATAGAAGCTGTCAGGAAACCCTACACCACTTCAGACAAATGGTTATCCAATCTCTTCTTAAAAACATCCAGTGTTGGAGCATTCAGAACTTCCAGAGGCAAATTGTTATACTGATTAATTGTTCTACCTGTCGGGAAATTTCTCCTTAGTTCTAAGTTGCTTCTCTCCTTGCTTAGTTTCCATCCATTGCTTCTTGTCCTGCCCTCAGGTGCTTTGAGCTTGACTCCCTCTTCTTTGGGGCAGCCCTGAGATATTGGAAGACTGCTATCATGTCTCCCTTAGTCCTTCTTTTCATTAAATTAGACATCCCCAGTTCCTGCAACCGTTCTTCATATGTTTTAGCTTCCAGTCCCCTAATCCTCTTTGTTGCTCTTCCCTGCACTCTTTCTAGAGTCTCCACATCTTTTTTACCTCATGGCGACCAAAACTGAATGCAGTCTTCCAAGTGTGGCCTTACCAAGGCATTATAAAGTGGTATGAACACTCCACGTGATCTTGCTTCTTTGCTCTGGGTCTTCTTAAAAGTAATTTAAAAAGTTAACATTATTTTCCATGGCTGTTGCAGACTTTTATTTTTTCTCTCTCTCTCTCACTCTCTCTACGGCTTCTCCCCATCCCTCCATCCTCAAAATGTCTTGTGCATTCCCCAGGAGTTCCCTTGCTCATTTCAAGGATGTACATAAAAGTATCTTATTATATATTCTCCTTGGCTGCCCTGTTTATTAAGGGAGCTAATTCCCTCGCCTTGTCGGAAGAAAATATCTTTCTTTTCTGTCATACTTCACTCAATCTTTGTCCTTTTTGTTTAGGATGAAGAGGCACCGCAGGCTTAGAGCTGCTTTTGATATTCTCAAAGTCAATGTCCCATACCAGTAAGAACAAGATCTAATCTTAGTGTCTGCAGAGGAGGCATTAAGTTACCTGAATATAAAAGAGACTTGCATCTCTCGTAGGGAACGAGAGAAAGATTGGGTAAGCCAATTTTTTCCCCTTATCGCTCACATGCGAAATGTTTGTCCTAACTTTCCAGTGCAGAAATAACACATGGGCCAGTCTCGAGGGTCCAAGGCTGGACCTGGGTAGAACTGAAGCAATCATGCTCAGGGAACTGTTAAGCCAACAAAACTTTTGCTCAGGCTGAAACCTTGATATTTGTTGTGGCCCGCCAGTAGCCAGCAGATCTGCCAGCAGATTTGGACAGTGAGGAGGTTGGGAAGGAACATGGGCCAGTCCTGGAGTCTGGGGAAGGCTCTGATGAGGGCCGCATGCCTGTTATCAGCTGCCTTTAGAGTCAGACATCGGTAAGGCAGATGAACAGCTGGAGCCTGTTCCCAATGTGCGCATGCACAGAGTTGCCAAACAAAGCTAAAGAAAAAGGGTCGACTTGGGAGTAAGGCCACAGGTGGACGATGAATGGCCCCTCCCAGAGGGAATAAAAAAGGAGCGAACGGGGAGTGGAGTTTGCAGGAGACAATTCGTTCATTCCTGCATTCTTGCCAAATATTGCGACGTTTGAAAGATATCGGCCTGGCCACTCTCCAACTATCTTGTGAACTATCTTGAAAGATTGTGGGAGAGGCAAAGCTTTGCTGGAGAAGAATTCACTGTAAATTAAATAAAAGGGGTTTATCGGGAAGAGGACTTGGCTTCATGCTGCTGGGAGCAAAGTCTGTTGCAATGTCAGTGCTAGGAACTTCTATCTCACAGCATGCTTTATCAGCAAAGGTCCATTCCCTCCAGCTGGCCGGACGTGCCCCCGCATTGCAACCACCATCCAGTACATGTTCCAGGGCTCCGGAAATGCTAAGCGTCCTTAGGCAGGATGCCTGAGGAACAGCTCAGCTCCATCAACTGCAGTGGCGCTCCTTGCTGATCATCAACACGCTCACCTTGTCAGAGCGGCAATCAGCCCCATGATCTTGGTGGGGTAATTGCCCTCAATTAGAGGTGGAATCATGACTTTCTCCTTGTGTATACTCTTGAAAAATAAAACCGGAATACTTCTTCTAATTAAACTCATATTTATTGTAAAGGAAATAAAACATCTGACTATCTAAATTAGTTACATTTTGGCAAACGTCCCAGCCTGACTTTAGCTGGCTGGAGAACAAAGAAAAGTTTTCGGAAGAAGAGAAAGAATGCGGACATGCGCAGTGGATCAGAGATAAGGACTTGGCTAGGAGCCTGGATAGCTCAACAGGCTAATAAGCAGACTAAAGCCTGTTATTAACATCCAACTGTCTGCAATTCTACCAGTTCGGGTCTCACCAGGCTCAAGGTTGACTCAGCCTTCCATCCTTTCTAAGGTAGGTCAATTGAGGACCCAGTTTGTGGGAGCAATACGCTGACTTTGTATAAATATACAAAAAGTATGATGGCTATTGCTTCACGCATTTTAAGCCGCCCTGAGTCTTTGGAGAAGGGCGGCATATAAATCTAATTTAAAAAAAAAGCTATGGTAAGTCTGACAGTCCAGAAATAAAAAGCTCTGCTGGTAAATACAAAAACGCAGTGACACACCTGGCAGTTGGGTGGGCTATGGGCCTCTGGGCTGCCCAACGACCAGATGATCAGCAATGCCGGATATAGGTCAGACACCCAATGAACAGATAGCTGTTGCATCTGGAAACAGCCACCCTTGTAGTCTCTCCTGCTGCTTGCTCAGCTGTCCACAATGCTCCTGATGCTTTGCCATCCATCCACCCCCACCCCCACTTATGGCGAACTCCGCAGTGGGGTTCGACAGCTGGTCTCT
This sequence comes from Masticophis lateralis, assembly GCA_030761175.1. Taxonomy (NCBI): domain Eukaryota; kingdom Metazoa; phylum Chordata; class Lepidosauria; order Squamata; family Colubridae; genus Masticophis; species Masticophis lateralis. Next base: position 10,861,287 of record JAUDYJ010000008.1, on the reverse strand, counting down.
GGCACATTTCCATGCTCTGTTGAGATCTGACCATGTATCCATCATACCACAATCACACAGTGGCCCCAGGAAGAAAATAGCAATAGCCCTTAGACTTATATACTGCTTTACAGTGCCCTCAACAATTTGGGTCCTCATTTTACCCACCTCAGAAGGCTGGAAGGCTGGTGGGATTTGAACTGACAAATTGCAGGAAGCCGACAGTCAGCAGAAGTAGCCTGCAGTACTGCACTTTGAGCACTGCACCACCAAAGAAAAGAATTCCACTTCTTGGACTTGAAGACCTCCAAGGTCCCTTCCCACTCTGTTATTCTATATTTCTGTATAATTACAATTCAAGGTGGTAGTTATCACCTTGAAAGTCCTACATGCCCGAGGCCAGGTTACTTGAAGGACCACCTCACCTGCATCCACCTGACCTATCAGGATGGGAAGGTAGGGCCCCATTAACTAGGGTTGTACATCTGGTGGGACTATGAAACAGGACCTTCTTGGGGGTGGCCCCTTCTTTATGGAATATCATCTCCCTCAAAGTATGGTTGGCCCCCATCTTGTTGCTCTTCTGAAAGATGCGTTTTTGTCAGTGAGCTTGGGGACCACGAATGGAGATGGAACTGATCAAGTAGCTGATTTGATTGTGTGGTTGCTGCCATGAAGGATGGAGTGGGTTTTGACATGGGTCTTTTACCATCTGGTGGATATTAAAAATGTTGTAAGCCTTCCAGACTCTCCTATGTGTGAGGTGGATAGCTGTAAATTTAATACATAATAAATTATTTGAGGTTGGCCTCTGTTCCAAAACATTTTATGGCAATCTTCATAGGATGGCAAAATCCCCCAAAACCTGAGCCTTGAAGGTAGCAACCCAGAGTGGGGTGTACTGGATAATCCAGTAACCTAGAAGGTCTGTAGCCTCAAAATATATAAAACTCAAAATATTTTAAGGTATGGGACAAGGGGTACGATTGGATTAAGCGAAGATAAAATGGATAAGGATATTCTTAACAGAATATAGAAGATAACTTGGATGAGTAGTAAATGTTACCTTGTTTTTAGTGAGTTTCAAATTAAGAATGAATAATTGGAAAGGTATTTTTATGTTTACTTTATATAAGTACCCACGATGACTTCACCGTCATGAGGATGAAAGCAGGATTAAGTAATGAATTATATAATGTGTATGTATATAGATGTGTATGTATATATATATATAGTAATTATATATAGAAATTTAAGAGAATAGAAACGAATTTCAACATAGGATATGATGTATGGATATGGACATTTTAACATGGTTTTAAGTGTTTTTGTAAATATTTGAAAGTTAAATAAAGTTTGTTTTGAAAATTAAAAAAAAAAAGGATGGCAAAATACCCCAAAACCTGAGCCTTGAAGGTAGTAACCCAGAGTGAGGTGTACTGGATAACCCAGTAACCTAGAAGGTCTGTAGCAGGGGTGAAATTCAGCAGATTCTGACAGGTTCTGGAGAACCGGTAGCGGAAATTTTGAGTAGTTCGGAGAACCGGCAAATACCACTTCTGGCTGGCCCCAGAGTGGGGTGGGAATGGAGATTTTGCAATGTCCTTCCCGCTGGAGTGGGGAGGAAATGGGGATTTTGCAGTATCCTTCCCCTGCCATGCCCACCAAGCCATGCCCACCAAGCCACACCATGCCCACCAAACCACACCCACAGAACTGTGGTAAAAACAATTGAATTCCATCACTGGTCTCTAGGATAATCAAATCTTTCACCCAAAATAATCAGGTGGCATCTTTAGCATAGGGTAACCTAAGGGTAAGGGTGGCTCAGTGACTAAGATGTGGAGCTTGTTGAACAGAAAGTCGGCAGTTCAGTGGTTCGAATCCCTAGTGCCGCGTAACGGGGTGAGCTCCCGTTACTTGTCGCAGTTTCTGTCAACCTAGCAGTTCGAAAGCAGGTAAAAAATGCAAGTAGGAAAATAGGAACCACCTTTGGTGGGAAGATAACAGCGTTCTGTGTGCCTTTGGTGTTTAGTCATGCCGGTCACATGACGTCTTCGGACAGCGCTGGCTCTTCAGCTTTGAAACGGAGATGAGCACTGCCCCCTAGAGTCGGGAATGTCTAGCACACATGTGCGAAGGGAACCTTTACCTTTACCTAACCTAAGGGTAGTACCACCACTGGCCTTCCAGCCCCTAAGAGCTTCTAAAAATGACAATTTCAGATGGAGTTTGGCTTATTCATGTCAATTATTTCGCAGAGGGCTCCTGCTGTCTGCCATTTTATACCAACTTGACTGTTCCCGGTTAGTTAAATTTATCTGTTAGTTTCTTGTCATCTAAGAGTCCATAGATGTCAGCAGGCCTGCATAGTATTTCTATATTGTCACCGAATCTTGCCGCCTCGGGAAGTGATTTTCAAGATGGCAAAACATTTTGATTTCTTTCTTTCTTTCTTTTTTTTAATCAGTACCATTTCTCAGGGGGGTTTCCAGAGATGCCTATCACACACTACAGAAATGAAAAGGAGCTAAGTAGCAAAATCCATGTAGAAATAACTAGAGACAGAGAGAAATTCAGCTTCCTGATGAATAGAAATCTGGAATCTCTAGAGGCTGGTGGGGAGGGGTGTGTGTCTTTTTTGTCTTCTAACTTGGAAGATTCCACATCACAGCACAAGCAAATGTGCTCACAGACATTGTGAAGTCAAAAATTGCAGCTGTGCCGGAGAACTCATTTAGAAGAATGATGTTCTGAGGACGGGGGGTGGGCGGAATAAAGCTTACCGTTTGAATTTTTATTATCCAAACAAGCTGCCAATTTTTACACGGACAATCCCATTCAAAGGACTCTCTCACCTGTATTTTTTATTTTTTTTTTCATTTAGCTAAGTAGGTTTATTAACCCAAATATCAGCAGCGTAAATATTACCTGCCTGCTAATGATTCAATAATGGGTTGCAACGGGATCATATAACAGTGGAAAAGTCCATAACTTATCATTGCTTTCTTTTTCTATCCCTGAAGGATTATGATTTTGCTTCCTCATTAGTGTGGAATAATACATTAGCTTTCTGCTGTTACATCACTTATCCAACCTGCTATTTTTTTTAAAAAAAAAATAATAATTCTAAGGCAGATTTTAAATTGCATTGCTTCATAAGACTTGGCATTCAGTCCTTCACACTGGCCCATACTGTGCGCTATATCGATACAATGGGGAGAGGCAATCCTTGATTTATGACTATAATGAAACCCAACATTTCTGTTGCTAAGTGAGACATTTGTTAAGGGAGCTTGGCTCCCATTTATTGATTGATTGATTGATTTGGAAATTTGGAGAACCGGTAGCAAAAATCCCTGTGCGCCCCCCCCACTCCCCCCATGTACAGCTGAGCCACACGATCATCAGAGAGTTTTTTTTTTACTTTTAAAAGCATTTTTTTTTACAACCTCTTCCAAAAAAAAAAATGCTTTTAAAAGTTAAAAAAAAGCCTCTGATGATCGGGCGGCTCAGTTGGGATTATCAGAGGCTTTTCAAAGCATTTTTTTTTCTGCAGCCTCTTGGCCGAAGAGGTGGTTAAAAAAAATGCTTTGAAAAGTCTCTGACGATTAGGCAACTCAGCTGGGATTGTCAGAGAGGTATTTTTTTAAAAAAATACCTCTCTGACAATTTCAAAGCATAGAAAAAATGCTTTGAAAGGTTTTTTTTTAAAAAAAAGTTGGCCACGCCTACCCAGTCACTTTACCCCACCACCACCAAGCTATGCCCACAGAACCAGTAGTAACAAATTTTACATTTCACCCCTGTAGCCACAACAGAGAAGGCCCTTCTTCTGGGTCCCACCTCAGGGATGGGACCCGCAACATTCCCTACCTCCCCACTCTGATGGGTCAGGTAGATGTGACTGGCAAGAGATGGTTCCTCAGATATCCTGGTCCCAAGCCATGAAGGGCTTTAAAGGTGACAAACAAACTGTTGTAAGTCAAGGACTACCTGTACATCACTGTTTGGAACCCTGCTTAGATAGACAAAGACTACCCTAGTTAGATAGACAAAATGCTGTCAACTTGCAAAGCATCCCTAGTCTGCTTTCAAGTTGCCATAGGCAAGGGGGATGGGAAAATGGCGAAGCAGCACAGCAGCCAAAAACAAAAGCACATTCCAGACATATCTTTCTCAAGGCTGTCTCCTAGGGTTACCCACAGCAGCTGGAAGGGAGGGAAATTGTTCCATTGGTGATTGTGACTGATGACACACCCTGGGGGAAAGAGGAAAACAGGGTCATGATTAGAGCCATAAATTATGTGGGGTCAGAGTTGACTTCACTTGGAACGTGCCAACATGAAGCTCCTAATAAATAACTGGATTTCTTCTGAAGCTTGGCTAGAGGCTCATGATTTAATTAGGGCATTCATCCGAACCATGAAAAGTGCACAAAGTCATTTGTCCCTAAGTTATGGTCCTAAGGATGCTATCCTTTTCTTTTAAGTCATGATCAGAAAAGATCCAGAATAGGATTGAAGATTTCAATGGAAGAGAGCCGCCATTACTAATATCACTCTGCACTGAATCTATTTCCCTGGTCCTCTGAAGCAGAATGGAGATACACCAAAGATAGAAGAGAATATTGTTGGGTTGAACTTTGGGATCCTTGATGCCAGACATCAACAAGCACATTGAGATAAAACAACATTTACATGCTATTCAAAAGAGACAATCAGAAAGGCAAAAAGGAAACAAAAAGATCTAATCACCAGCTAATAAATACCCCAATGAGCAGAGATTAACACTAAGATTAATACCAGAGCAACAATCGAGCAGTAAATAATACCCCAATCAAAGAACTACCAACTCAGCCAAACAAGCTTTAAACCACAGTCTAATCAAGGAACCACCAAGAACATTCCCATCAACTATGAGAGGGCAAGCCATTTGTACAGGTAGTCCTCAACATATGAGGACTACCAATTAAGCTTCTGTTTCTGTTGCTGAAGAAGAATTGATAAAAAATAAATAAATCCTAGAATGTGCCGAGATGGACAAATTAACAACAGAGCTCAAAGAAAAGGAAGATACGGAATATTATATAATCTGGAACAAATGGTATTAGTGGCTAGAGACTCGAAATAAGGGATAATAAAAATAGGGGTGAATTTGAAAATGGAAAGAACGAATATGATAATGTATAGAATGTAAAAAAATCAATATGATTGCTAAGAAGTATAATGTAATTAAAAGAGAAAGAGACAAGAAGAAAATGAAATAGTATAAAGGGAATTAGGGGAGAACCAGTGGTGGGTTCCTTTGAGCCGATAGCGGTGACGATATGGTTGTTAATAGTTGTTTAAAAAATGGTTCTAAAAGAAAAAAAAAGGCCTCTGATGATCAGGCCACTCAGCTGGGATCATCAGAGGCTTTTAAACACATTTTTTATAACCTCTTCAGTCAAAGAGGTTATAGAAAAACTGGTTTTAAAAGTAAAATAAAAAAAAGTTGGCCATGCTCACCCAGTTACATTACCCCCCAACCCACCAAGCCACACCCACAGTTAGGGGCTCTCCTAACTTTGCATGGTTGCTAAGTGACCAGTTGCTAGACGAGAACTACCTGTAATTCTTATATTTCTTTTTCTCCTTTTTAGACAAGAGTCTTGCATGAGTGGGTGACCAGAAAACCTGAAATTATTTATAAATAAATCATAAAATAAATGAAGTGACTTCCTGTCTCATCTCAGCACAGTATGTTTTTTCTCTGCAGGTACGAGCAGGGAACTGACTATTTTTAAGCCAAGCTCCATCCTGTTAGTTATTTAATTAACGGCTGATTCATCGTGTCTCCTGGGCTCGCAGCATAAGCTTATTGAATGGGACATAATAGATATTTTAGGTAAATGCCAGCATAGTCCAGTGTGTGATCTTTGTCATTACACAGTGTCCGTCCCCAAGATGAGTGGCGTGTATTCTTTACTGTCGCTAATCTTCCCATTTTTACTCGGCCCCACCCTTGATGATTGTCCAACGATACAAACAGGGATTTAGATTTGTATCTTGAATCCTTTAGGCCCGCTGCTATCACTGTCTCTGTTTTGTCTCCAATCCTTATTCATGATTTGCTTTTAGGTAATTTCAGACTCTCAAGATTTCTGAGCTTTTTATTTGAATTGCATTCTTCTTCTTTCCTTTCATTTCAGTAATGATGTGAGATTTTATTATGTATATATATAAATGTGTGTGTGTGTGTGTATGTGTGTGTGTAAAACGATACTGAAAGAAAATGTATTGAAAGCCATATTGAGATAGATAGATAGATAGATAGATAGATAGATAGATAGATACATAGATAGATGACAGATGATAGAAAATAGATGAGGATAGATAGATAAATAGATAATAGAGGCAGATGATAGACAGACTGACTGATAGATAATAAAGAGATAGCTAGAGGATAGATAGATAGATAGATAGATAGATAGATAGATAGATAGATAGATAGATAGATAGATAGATAGATAGATAGATAGATAATAAACAGATAGATAGAGATAGGTAGATAGATAGATGATAGCTAGAGAGAGAGAGAGAGAGAGAGAGAGAGAGAGAGAGAGAGAGAGAGAGAGGGATAGGGATAATAAACAGATGATAGAGATAGGTAGGTAGGTAGGTAGGTAGGTAGATAGATAGATAGATAGGTAGGTAGGTAGATAGATAGATAGAGATAGAGATAGAGATAGAGATAGAGATAGATAGATGATAGATGATAGATGATAGCTAGATAGCTAGATAATAAAGATAGCTACAGTATCTAGATGATAGATAGATACCTAGATAGCTAGATAATAAATAGATGATAAAGAGATTAATAATAATAATAATAATAATAATAATAATAATAATAATAATAATAATAATAATAATAATAATAATAATTTTATTTCTATACCGCCCTTCTCCCGAAGGACTCAGGGTGGTGCACAGCCTATTAAAAGCACCAAAACAAACATCAGTTAAAATTAATTAAAATTAATAAATAATTTAGGCTCAGATTTAGATAGATAGATAGATAGATAGATAGATAGATAGATAGATAGATAGATAGATAGATAGATAGATAGATAGATAGATAGATAGATGATAGATTTTTAAGGAAGGATATATTTGACACCAATACATTTGGGATGACTTGTATCTTGTTAAAATAGCTCATACTTCTACATCCTTTCAAGTGTTTGAAAAGTGGATCTTATCAGAGGTGTGATGTTGCATGAATGTGGATTAGGAAATACAGTGGATTGTTTATGCATCATTACATCACACAGTTTCTGTTTGAAGGTCAGGTTTCTGAATGTGTTTGTCTTAGCTCCTCGCATTCATTAACATTATTGTGCATATAGAAACCTTTGAGTAAATAAAACCATGCTAACTTTTCGATAAGACCCATCCTAGGTTTATTTATTCTCTAGTGGTCTAAGACAGCGGTCACAAACTGGTGGTCTGTGGACCACTGGTGGTCCATGAGATAAATTTGGTGGTCCGCAGAAAAATTATTTGCGTTTTTAATATTGCACTAAATCAGGGGTCCTCAGTCTATGGCTCCTGGGCTGGAAGCATGCAATGAACATTTGTGTTGCTGCAGAGACTCTCCCCCTTTGAGGTCTTTTTATGTGGGTTGGAGGGGGGCAGAAATTCCAACTTGGGGTCTGCTTCAGCCTCCTGGTGTGGGGCTTTGGGTGAAGGCTGGAGGGAAGCACCACTGGTGGCAAAGAGCCAGAGGGCCTCGTTCCATTGGGACTGCATCATGGCCTGGAACTGGCTGACCATCTCAGCCCGCTGAGCCTCCAGGCACTGATACCTGGCCTTGCACTCCCGCAGGTCTTCCCTCTGCTTGAAAAGCCTATCCTCCTAGTCCTCAGTGAGGTGCTTCTGCTGAGCCCTCCTTGTCAGTCAGATCCAATTTGAAGTGAGCTAGTTGTTTTACCAACTCTTTCTTGTGGTGGCTGCTAAGCTCCAGCAACTACTTCCTGTTGGGACCCTAAGGAGCCCGAGTGGGGAGGCAAAGAGTGGCTGAGAAGGGACTGGTCAGTAAGAGGCTGGTGAGGTGCCCTTCAACATTAGTGACATCAAGTTGGCCATGCCCACCCAGTCACATGACCACCTAGCCACGCCCACCCAGCCGGTCATTAGGCAGATCTTGCTGCCTCATCCTGCTATGCCAAGGGACTCCAGGATATTAAAACATCAGATCATGGGTTGGTTCCTATTTTTAGAAAAAATGATATATTTTTCTTCATAAACCCAATAGGAGGTTTGGATTTGAAAAAAAAAAAAAAAGCATGAATGTAGGATAAATTTTTAAAACGTTAGTCCATTCCTGCAGAAGACTTTAACGGCTTAACTGCTCTCCAGAACTGGATGTGAATCCCTGCACACCCATCCAGGTTTCTGGCACAGGTTCCTGGAAACTCATTTTAACTTTAAGACTGAAAATATAATTGTAGACTCTGAATGAACTCATATGTGCCCTGTGCTTTAATTATAAATGCGGGCTATTTGTATCTGTCACAGTTTTGATGAATGCTTAGATTTTAATAAAACATGCTAGTCAATCCAAGAAACCCACATCCTTTTTACCTCTACTCTAATTCATCGGCTACATCCATATTAGAATTAGGATGCTGCTCTCAGGTTCTTTAGATTTATACATTAGGCTCTCTCATCTAGTCTCCGTTTGTTGAAGAAGTCTAGAATAGAATAGAATAGAATAGAATAGGATAGGATAGGATAGGATAGGATAGGATAGGACAGGACAGGACAGGACAGGACAGGACAGGACAGGACAGGACAGGACAGAACAGGAGTAGAATAGAATAAATATTAGAATGAAGAATAGGATAGGATAGGATAGGATAGGATAGGATAGGATAGGATAGGATAGGATAGGATAGGATAGGATGGGATGGGATGGGATGGGATGGGATGGGATGGGATGGGATGGGACGGGACGGGACAGGACAGAACAGGAGTAGAATAGAATAAATATTAGAATAGAATAGAATAGAATAGAATAGAATAGAATAGAATAGAATAGAATAGAATAGAATAGAATAACAGAGTTGGAAGGGACCTTGGAGGTCTTCTAGTCCAACCCTCTGCTTAGGCAGGAAACCCTACGCCACTTCAGACAAATGGTTGTCCAACCTCTTCTTAAAAACTTCCAATGTTGGAGCATTCACAACCTCTGGAGGCAAGTTGTTCCACTGATTCATTGTTCTAACTGTCAGAAAATTTCTCCATAGTTCTAAATTGCTTCTCTCCTGGATTAGTTTTCACCCATTGCTTCTTGTCTTGCCCTCAGGTGCTTTGGAGAATAGCTTGACTCCCTCTTCTTTGCTGTAGCCTCTGAGATATTGGAACCCTGCTATCATGTCTTCCCTAGTCCTTCTTTTCATCAGACTAGACATATCCAGTTCCTGCAACCGTTCTTTATATGTTTTAGCCTCCAGTCCCCTAATCCTCTTTGTTGCTCTTCTCTGCACTCTTTCTAGAGTCTCAACATCTTTTTTACATCATGGCACCAAAACTGGATGCATTATTCCAAGTGTGGCCTTACCAAGGCCTTATAAAGTGGCATTAACACTTCACATGATCTTGATTCTATCCCTCTGTTTATGCAGCCTAGAACTCTGTTGGCTTCCCCACCCTCTCCAGTTTCACATATCATCTAAAGCTGGAGCCAGACAAATGGAGGTTAGAGAATTCATGTAGCCTTGCTACTTTTTAGAGTGAGAATACAACTCAGAGATGACATGTGGCCCTTGGCTTCAAAAGAAATGAGCTTAACCATGCTTGTGGTTTATTTATAGGGGTGTATAAATCACAATGTCAGGATTCCCACAGAGGTCTAGGTCAAAGCCAAATATGGTTTAGGTTGACATGTTTGCAAAGCCAGGGAGTCTGCTGAATAGCTCAGTCAGTCTTGATAAGTGGTATGCACCAGAGGTGGGTTTCAACAGGTTCTGACCAGTTCTGGAGAACCGGTAGCGGAAATTTTGAATAGTTCGGAGAACTGGTAAATACCACTTTTGACTGGCCCTTCCCCCATCTGTTCCCTGCCTCTGGAGTCCCAGCTGATTGAGAGGATCAAATCAAATGGGGCTTTTGCAGTAACCTTCCCCTTGAGTGGGGTGGGAATGGAGATTTTACAGTATCCTTCCCCCACCACGGCCACCAAGCTACATCATGGCCACCAAGCCATGCCCACAGAACTGGTAGTAATTTTTTTTGAATCCCACCACTGGTGTGCACGGAACAATGATCCTTAGAAGCCTGAAATGCAATTGGTAATAATCTGAGATTTGCTAATTATCTCGAAATTTGAAGATTATCCTCACTTCTGAAAGTGAGGCTGAAATCCATCATCATCGGAGGACATCTGATTGGAGAAATCCTCATTAACACATCACATGGATTGACTGCCTCTTGGAAAGAGAAATAGAAACTCTATTTAAGTTCTTCACCTTGTGTATTCACAGCTAACTTCATTTGATGATTGACTGGGAAAGTAATCAAAATCATACAGCAGTGCTCCCCAAACAATTTGAATGAAGGTGTGTGACATTCTTGGAATTACTTATCTACAGTCAATAACACCTTCAGTTTTGAGTTTCTGGTCAATTTTTTCCCTTTCTGGTTCTTTGGCTCTAAAGAGTTGTAGTGCTTAAGAAAACAGGGGAAAAGGAAGTCCAGAGGACCAAAAAATTACAAAGGACAGTAGGGTATAATTACATAAAGATTTTTCCCCCAATGCAGGAATGAAATCCATCAGGTTCTGACAGGTTCTGGAAAACTGGTAGCGGAAATTTTGAATAGTTCAGAGAACTGGCAAATACCACCTCTGGCTGGCCCCAGAGTGGGGTGGGAATGGGGATTTTGCAATATCCTTCCCCAGGAGTGGAGAGGGAATGGAGATTTTGCAGTATCCTTCCCCTGCCATGCCCACCGAGCCATGCCCACCAAGCCACACCCACCAAGCCATGCCCACAGAACCGGTAGTAAAAAAAAAAAATTGGATTTCACCACTGCCCCAATGGATATGATTGATGCATGCTTAAAAAGAAGAAATGACCTAAATTGTGTCAAACAATTGTGTCAAACAATTTAGGACCCTTGACCAGATATTTGACCTGTAGGCAACACATAAAGTCTAATTTCCTCAACTGCATGGTCTTGGATCCCCAAAGCAGCATTGGTAATTCTGATTTAACACTACCAATAACACTTAGATTTATATACTACTCTATAGTGCTTTACAGTTTTTTCTGGGTGGTTTACAGAGTTAGCATATTTGCCCCCCAACAATCAGGATCCTCATTTTACCGACCTTGGAAAGATGGAAGACTGAGTCAACCTTGAGCCAGTCAGGATCGAACTGCTGGCAGTCAGCAGAATTAGCCTGCAATACTGCATTTGAACACTGCGCCACCACGATTTGACAGTCTTCCTTCCAGATTTTTTTTAATTCTTCCACACCTATTTGTTCATGTGATTCATTTTGTTTCCATTTCCAGCAACCAACGATATGGATGTGGAAATGTGGAAAATATCATGGCTTGAGGAGGAACTAATGCATATTTTGCAGGAAGGACTTCAAAAAGTGGTGTAAGTTTCTCTCAATAGCATTGAGTTTGCACAATATGATGGATGGGACCAAAATAGGGTTGGGCATCTTAAATTGTTTAGAGATGTATTAAATTTGTACCTTGCTGTTTCGTTCAAGGTGACGTGCGCAATATTTTCCCTTCCAACATTTCCCTGCATTGACAAGCTGGTGAGATGAATTGAATAGAGAAACAATGATTAGCATGAAGTCACCTTATAATTTAAGGTGGACTTGAACTGGGTCTATTAACCACTATATCACACTGGCTGTTATACATTGCTTATTCTCTGAACGTGTTGTGTGAATTGGACCCTTATGTTAATGTATCGTTAGGTTTATTGGTTGGGCATTAAATTTTATATGAGTAGAGCAGTTGGGTTTTGATCACCAGACTTTAGGGTTTAACATCTTGTGTGAATCCTCCAATGTGTAGATTTATATATCTATAGCAATCTTACCTATCATCTGAACATGGATTGCTAAAACATTTACCTGCAATAAATCTGGAAAGGGAAGGAAAGCTATACAAGTTGAGATGCTAACTCTAGAAGTTAATAGTTTTTGATGATTGGGGAATGAAGTAGAGGTGAAGTGTTGCTTTCTCATTCAACTTCCATTTTTAGGAGTAAGTGACATGGCTAAGCCATCCATAGCCTTTCAAATTCCACCAGAAGTGATGCAAAGTTAATACGTCTTCATGGCCCTGGTGGAAATTTCTATGCTTCAGAAGTTAGGTTTCTAGGAATTATCTCCTTCTCCTTCTCCTTCTCCTTCTCCTTCTCCTTCTCCTTCTCCTTCTCCTCCTCCTTCTTCTCCTTCTCCTTCTCCTTCTCCTCCTCCTCCTCTTTCTCCTTCTCCTTCTCCTTCTCCTTCTCCTTCTCCTTCTTCTCCTTCTCCTTCTCCTCCTCTTTCTCCTTCTCCTTCTCCTTCTCCTTCTCCTTCTCCTTCTCCTTCTCCTTCTTCTCCTTCTCCTTCTCCTTCTTTTTCTTCTTCTTCTTTTCCTTCTCCTTCTCCTTCTCCTTCTCCTTCTCCTTCTCCTTCTTCTCCTTCTCCTTCTCCTTCTTTTTCTTCTTCTTCTTTTCCTCCTCCTCCTTCTCCTTCTCCTTCTCCTTCTCCTTCTTCTCCTTCTCCTTCTCCTCCTCTTTCTCCTTCGCTTTCTCCTTCTCCTTCTCTTTCTCCTCCTCCTCCTCCTTCTCCTTCTTCTTTTCCTTCTCCTCCTCCTTCTTTTTCTTCTTCTTCTTTTCCTCCTCCTCCTTCTCCTCCTTCACTTTCTCCTTCTCCTTCTCCTTCTCCTTCTCCTTCTCCTTCTCCTTCTCCTTCTCCTTCTCCTTCTCCTTCTCTTCCTCCTCATTGGTGCTTCTTGGAGCGTTATAAATCTGCCCAGCTTCATTTCTGCTTCACGGCACCCATCCTGTATGCTAATCTTTGCCGATATGCATGTTCTAAGAAAACGCCGACCAAATTGCCTATATTAACAGGTCCTCCTAAAAGTTAGCACTAGTGTTAAAGTTAGCACTGAGGGAAAGGGAGGCTGGGAAAAAAGAGATGACTTATGCCTTATGGATTCCATTGATAGCCTGGTTCTAATTGTACATTAATGAATTTTCTCCTAAAAGGTGGATTTATTGGCATGATGATAGAGAAGAAGCTCTTCAACTGCTGCTAATTTTATTTAAGGATTTATCTTTGCTTTACCCAGCTTTGCCAAGATACAGTTTTGCTAATGCCAACTGATCCACAAAAGAGGAGGGCTTCCTGAATAAAAGAGGTTTTATAGGATGAGATTTGCATATTTCTAGGATGGTTAAGTAAAGCTAAGAAGGGCGGGGCTTACATTAAAGAAGACAGAAAGGTGAATTTTATTTTTTTGCTTCTGTGTCTTGCAGGTTCTGAGAAGGGCAGAAGAAAAGCCCATCACATCTTTTTAGGTCCAGGTGAAATTTCGAGTTGATTGAAGAGCTTCTTATCTGGAAAATGTCAAAGAATGTCTTAGGAAGAAAGAAAGAAACAAGGAGGAACAAATCAGCTTTGATCTGATACAAACCGACGATTCAATTTGGATCATTAATTCACTTAAATCAGTCCAGATTGATCTGGAAAATCAAGTCACTTGATTTTCTCAATCTGACATATAGAAGGGAAGGGGCTTTTTGCATACCCCTACATATGTGGGGACAAATGCTAGGGGGCATAGTGGCTCAGTGGCTAAGACGCTGAGCTTGTCGATTGAAAGGTCAGCAATTCAGCAGTTTGAATCCCTAGCACCGCGTAATGGGGTGAGCTCCCGTGACTTGTCCCAGCTTCTGCCAACTTAGCAGTTCAAAAGCACGTAAAAAACGCGAGTAGAAAAATAGGGACCACCTTTAGTGGGAAGGTAACAGCCCTCTGTCTGCCTTTGGTATTTAGTCATGCCAGCCACATGACCAAGGAGGCGTCTTCGGACAGCACTGACTCTTTGGCTTTGAAACGGAGATGAGCACTGTCTCCTAGAGTCAGGAATGAGTAGAACATATGTGAGAGGGGAACCTTTACCTTTACAAATGCTAGATCTGGCCAGAGTCAGTCCCTCCATCCCATTCATGTCGGAGGTACCATTTAAGGCACTTCTGGGTGGAAAGGATTAGCTGGTGACATCACTGTGATCTGACGGATGCCCTTGAGGGCTCCTTTCCTGCTCCTGTCAAGGAGCTGGAGTGAATGACAGGAGCACACCCTGCCCTGCAGCAGCACACAGGTCTCGAACGCTAATCTCCAGCCCAGAGTCCTAACTAAATGGACCACCATGCTCCAAAACAGATTCAGTAATTGTGGTATTTGCAAATTCAGTCTCTGTAAATCCAGAAGTCCAAGTAGTTGAGTTATTAGATGAGAAGCCAAAACAACAACAACAACAACAACAAAAACACCACCAGACCAACTAAATAAACTTTCTCTGAAATCCTACGTTCTCTGTAGCCCTCAAAGTGAAGCTGAGGGGGCGATGATGCCAATTCTCAGCGCATGGATGAATTCCAGATGTAGTGAACAAGGGATTACATTTACGGATCAATAGGAAGCATTTTGGAATAATTTAGGTATCCACAAAAGGTATGAAATCCATTGGCACAAGCAACAGCTTTAAAATTGAATCATGACTCAATAGAAGTCAACTGGAGCCAAGCAGAAACCAATAGAAGCTATCCAGTCCAGATGGATTTATTCCTTGGGGGTAAAAGTGAACCTGTTTTTGTTCCCAGTTGCCACTGGCAGGGAGAAGGCTTCAGAACACACATTTTGCGCGTGACAATTGCCAAATTGAGTCCCCAGCACCTGCCATTCAGACGGCAGGAGGATGAAACGATGCTTCTGAATTCTGGAGCGACTCAAGATCTTCCTTGAATGACAACTTCACCCCAACATATTGCAAAGCTTCTGGGCAAACTTACACTCTCCCATTTCTGCAAGGTGTCACCAAGCTGGCAGCTATAAAACACAGGGAGGAGAGAAAAGATCACACAACCATCAGGGCCAGTGGGTGGGTGTGACGATGTGTGTGCGTATGTGTGATAAGTGCCACTTCCTTTAGACAGGATGCCAGTTCCAAAGCTGTCAGTTCAAGTGTCTCACTGTGTCTTCGCAGTAGCATCTGCTTGGGAAACGAAACCCATGTTTTACATCTCCTTGGAGGCAATCCAGGCTATTGGTAAACTTGCCTGGGGCAACTCTGGTGTGTGTGAGGGGGTAGTCACATCATTCCTCCTTTTTCAGCCTTTTAACCATTTTTGCTGCTTCTGAGCCTGAGAAGAACTTAGGTGTGTTTGGGGGAGAAAGTGATGGCTTTTCTGACCAGCCAGAGGTGGGTTTCAGCAGGTTCTGACCAATTCTGGAGGACCGGTAGCGGAAATTTTTAGTAGTTCGGAGAACCGGTAGTAAAAATTCTGAGTGGCCCCACCCCCATCTATTCTCTGCCTCATAATTTTCAGATGATTGGGAGGAAATGGGTTTTGCAGTACTCTTCCCCTGCCATGCCTACCAAGCCACACCCACAGAACTGGTAGTAAAAAATTTTGAAACCCACCACTGTGACCAACCTGGTGTGTTCATGACTTGATTCTTAGGGTTTGGTCTGATTTGGGCAAGGCAAATCTTCACGTTTCTTGTGCCTCTTTCTTTGATCTGCTCTACCTGAAGAGTTAGAAGTAATTCTTCTTCTTCTTTTTTTTTTTAGTGAGGGAAGAAATACAATCCTTGGTTTGGTAGCAACATCATCTAGTTCAATAATACTTCTCAGAATTCCCCAGCCAGCAGGTTTGCTCAATAAAGTTTTGCTACCTTGTTCAATAGTAGTAACCATGAGAGGGATCTTGGAGTCCTAGTGGACAACCATTTAAACAGGAACCAGCTGTGTGCAGCAGCTGCCAAAAAAGCCAACACAGTTCTAGGCTGCATAAATAGAGGGAGAGACTCAAGATCACATGAAGTGTTAATACCACTTTATAATGCCTTGGCAAGGCCACACTTGGAATACTGCATCCAGTTTTGGTGCCATGATGTAAAAAAGATGTGGAGAAAGAGAAAGAGAGTAGAGAAGAGTAGAAAGAGAGTAGAGAAGAGCAACAAAAATGTTAAAGAATCTGGAGCTAAGTCTCAAAGATGTGGAGAGATAAGTCTAGAAAGAGTGCAGAGAAGAGCAACAAAGATGATTAGGGGACTGGAGGCAAAAACATATGAAGGACGGTTGCAGGAACTGGGTATATCTAGTTTAATGAAAAGAAGGACATGGGGAGACATGATACCAGTCTTCCAATATCTCAGAGGCTGCTGCAAAGAAGAGGGAGTCAAGCTATTCTCCAAAGCACCTGAGGGCAGGACAAAAAGCAACGGATGGAAACTAATCCAGGAGAGAAGCAATTTAGAACTAAGGAGAAATTTTCTGACAGTTAGAACAATGAATCAGTGGAACAACTTATCTCCAGAAGTTGTGAATTCTCCAACACTGGAAGTTTCTAAGAAGATGTTGGATAACCCTTTGTCTGAAGTGGTGTAGGATTTCCTGCCTAAGCAGGGGGTTGAACTAGAAGACCTCCAATGTCCCTTCCAATTTTGTTATACTATTCTATTCTAGTCTTAGGACATTTCCTTTTGCCCACGTGAAAGCTAATTTTCTCAACTTTGGCCAGGAGTGAAATCCAGACGGTTCTGACAGATTCTGAAGAACCAGTAGCAAAAATTTTGAGTAGTTTGGAGAACCAGCAAATACCACCTCTGGCTGACCCCAGAGTAGGGTGGGAATGCGGATTTTGCAGTATCCTTCCCCTGGAGTGGGGTAGGAATGGAGATTTTGCAGTATCCTTCCTCTGCCATGCCCACCAAACCACACCCACCATGTCAGAGTGGCAATCAGCCCCATTACCTTGCGTGGGGTAATTGCCCTCATTTTGAGTTGGATCGTGACTTTTATCCTTCTGTATACTTTGATCAATAAAACCGGAATATATCTTCTAATTAAACTCATATTTATTGTAAAGAAAATAAAGACATCTCACTATCTAAATTAGATTACATGTTGGCAAAGAATCCCCAGCCTGACCTTAGCTGGCTGGAGAACAAAGGAAAGTTTCTAGAAGAAGAGCAAAGGAATGCGGACATGCATAGTAGGTGCTGATAAGAAATTTGGCAAACTACGGTGAGTCTGACAATTCAGAAATAATAGCTCTGCTGGTAAATATAAAAATGCAGTGACACATCAAGCCACACAGAGCCCACCAAGCCACACCCATGGAACCAGTAGTAAAAAAAAATTAATTTCACCACTGACTTTGGCCTCTTTTCTCTGTGCATTTGAGAGATCTTTGAAGACTTGTAGAAACCTATGTTTTCTCCACTTTAATTATTTAAATTTAACCAACAATTTCAGCTCACTAGTATATATCTACTTATCAATCACTTACAGCAAGGATGCCCAACCTTGGTAACTTCCATACTTGCTGGCTGGGAAATTCTTAGAGTTGAAGTCCACAAGTTTTAATAGTTGCCAAACACCCCTGAATTAATGCAACCAAACCAAACACAAGGTTGGAGCTGAAGTTCCTTCAGGCTGATTCTTGGCAAACAACTCTGATCAAGATGGGCTCCTCCGATTGCAAATCAATTTGACTGATGGATGAGAGAAGAGTGAGCAACTCATACTCCTGGTTCCAGCCTTTTATATCTCCACTGGAAGGCCAAAATCACAAAACTGCATCACTTTTTCATGCAAGGAAATTCGCTGGAGAAAGTAATTATGTTTGGAAGAGATAGTGATAAAAGGAAAACAGGCCACCGAAGACCATGAGGGCTGGACACCATCAAAGCTGACACTAGCCAGAGCATAGAACTCAAAGAAGTAGAACAAGATCAGAAGATGTGAAAAGTCCTCACCCACAGAATCGGCAGAAGTTGGGCTCAACTAAATGGACATCATCATCAACATGTGCAAGCTCCTATGAATGCCCTAATTAACTCATGAGTCTTGAGCCAAGTTTCAAATGAAATTCAGTTATTTATTAGGAGCAACTTGTCGGCAGCTTTCCAAGTATAGTCAATTCTGCTGCACGCAACTATGACCCTGTTTCCCCCCCTCCTCTCAGGCTGTGTCATAAATCACATTCTCCAATAAGGCACTTTCGTGGGCTGTAGAAACCACGCCTCACAAACTGGCTCTGGTAATCTGAGATCCAACCTTGGAGGAAGGCATGCGTGGAATGTGCTTGTGAACGTGGCTGTTGAACTGCTCTGACAGATCTCCCCCCCCCTTTCTGCCCATGACAACTCAAGAGCAGACTAGAAATGCTTTGCAAGTTGACACATCATCATCATCATCATCATCATCATCATCATATCTCCACCTTCTTCCCTGTTTTAAAAAAAATGTCAGTCCTTCCTTTTGCAGCTGCAAAGCCATGAAACCCAAACCTTGAGGTAGCCCATAGCTGCCATCTGGATTTTTTTGACTTGCTCCATGCATTTGTCCCTTCCAAGCACCCACAACTCTGAACAGCCTGAGGAGGTCTGAGCAACAATCTTTTGCAGGAAATAAGAGACACGTAGCTTTAGCAAAGCTATATCTATTAAGAGTCAAGGCAGATCTCCAGGGTGTCTGCTAGAATTTAATATCTTTCAGGAACAGAAGCTTCTCTGGTTATTGGTGCCTTTGTTCCTTCAATCTGCCTCTTCCTTCTGTATATTGGAATTCTTCCTGACTCCTTCTCTGACTCTTCCACTTAGTTGCAAATCTGTACATTCAGCCTTCAGCCTCTGCTATTTTCCCCCTGCAATTTTTCTCCTCTTCCTCCTCTCTCTCGTTTCTCCCTCTCTCTAGTCTAGAGGGAGAGCTGTGGATGGTTGGTTTGGTTTCATTGCCCACCTGAGCAAGATTAATGAAACTCTCAAGTGAGCTGAGCATTGGACAACATTCAGATGACTCTGGGGTTGGCATTTTCTTTCTAAGCTCAACTTTGGCAAACCTGGATGTCTCTCTTCTTGGCCTAGTCTAACCTTGGGAAAGCTTGTCTTTCAGGAGAGTCCTGATCAGGAGGCGAGATTGTTTTTTTAGCCTTTCATTTTCAACTAAGCAAGAAAACCTTCTGTGATCCTGTTGCACAAAGGGTGCCTCTGTGTCAGTGGACTCAAAGAATGTGTGATGTAGATTTTGGACAGAACAAGAATCCTGAGGTTTCTTTCTGCTGCCTGGTACACAACCCATCCCCCTGTGTGTGGCACTCACACACTTGCTAGCTCATAGGTTTTGTTTGTGCTCACGATAATGTCCAACTAGAATACAAGCCTGTCCCCTGGGACAACAGAAGGTTGAATGTTACATAGATGACCATGGAAAGGAGACAAAGAAACAACGGGTACACAATGCAGGTCTTATGTCCTACTGTTGACTTCCCCCAAGACAGATCAACCTGCTGCTGGAGGTTTTCCTACAATACCATATCTATAGAGATGATGAACCAAAGCTTAACTTAAAGCTTATAGAGTCCTCGTGGCGCAATGGTTAGAATGCAGTATTGCAGGCAAACCCTGCCCACAGACTGGAGTTCGATCCTGACAGAGCTCAAGGTTGTTTCAGCCTTCCATCCTTCTGAGGTCGGTAAAATGAGGACCCAGATTGTTTGGTGCAATACAGTAGTGGCCAAAATTGTGGAAACCTTGTATTTTCTAAAACTGGCTAATAACACCACTTTTTTTGGGGGGGGACTAGTACCATAAAATTATATATCAATAGAAAGATACTTTAATCAAGAATGTAATGCAATAACTTTTATGAAGGATTTGCTATTAGAATAGCAGTTACAGTATAAAGAAGAAAAATGAAACACGTAAAAAAAAAAGATATACAAAAATGATCACCATGTCAGTTAATACTTAGTTGGGTAACCTTTAGCATGAATTATGGCCTTACAACGTCTTCCCATGGAGTGAACCAAGTCTTTGAGTTCTGCAGCTGTTATCATGTGAAACCAAGATTGAAGGATTCCTTCTATTAACTGGGCTTTATTGCTGGGTCGCTTCTGACTACCAAGTTTCTTTAGTCAGCTCCATAGATTTTCGATTGGGTTAAGGTCTGGGCTATTCCCAGGCCATTCCAGCAGTGGAATAGGATTTATCTTGAAAATCCCCCCAAAAATAGTGTTATTAGCCATCAAACTTCAAAAATACCCTTTCCCCAAAAGGTTTCCACAATGTTGGCCCCTACTTTATGCTGATATTTGTAAACCACTCAGAGAATGCTGTAAAGCACTATGGGGGTAGTATATAAGTATTATTGCTATTGCTATTAACAGAGACTTCTTGTTTCTTATCACAAGTTGGACACTTGCTGGACATTTTCAGTATGTTGTCTTGGGTTGACTAAGTATCTCCACCATAGTGGATCCTGGGGAAAACTGGTGACTTTTTATAAGTCCTGAGATCACATAATTTATACTGAGGTTGAAGAGGAAAGGCATCTCTCCATTAAGGCATCATAACCATAAATAATTATGATTATTTATATGAAACAAAAATAAAACCACTTTTCAAGCTTTGGATGCATGAGAGCTAAAGCTGAGTTTCCATTGAAGCAAATCTGCTTGTTCATCTGCAGAAGAGGAGAATGATTTAGCCAGAGTTAGGTTCTTTATTTGCTTAACATAGCAGACAGAATCTTGCCAGACTAAACCCCTGTGACACCTATGGATATAACCTATGATCATAATAGCGAACCTATGGCATGCGTGCCACAGGTCGCACATGGAGCCATATCTGTGGGCATGTGAGCATTCCCCTAGCTCAGCTCTAGCATGCATGTGCATGCTGGCCAGCTGATTTTTGGGCCTTCCGGGGTCACCAGAAGTCAGGAAACGGGCTATTTCCAGCCTCAGAGGGTCACTGGGGGTAGGGAAGGTGTTTTTGCCCTCCCCAGGCTCCTAGAAAGCCTCAAGAGCCTGGGGAGAGTGAAATATTTATTTATTTATTTATTTATTTATTTATTTATTTATTTATTTATTTATTTATTTATTTATTCATTCATTCATTCATTCATTCATTCATTCATTCATTCATTCATTCATTCAATTTCTATACCGCCCTTCTCCCGAAGGACTCAGGGCGGTGAACAGTTAAAATGACATACATATAGAATGTGAACATAAATAATTAAGCCAGTTTGGCTCAACAGTTAAGAATCTTCAGCATAAAGATTTAAAAAATTAGAAAAGATTTATGCCAGACCGGCTTGGTGAAAAAGAAAGGTCTTAAGTGCACGACGGAAAGTACGAAGATCTGGGATCATTCGTATCCCCTGGGGGTAACCTGTTCCAAAGGGTAGGTGCCCCAACAGAAAAGGCTCTTTCTCTGGGAACCAGAGGAGGTTCTCGGGAGCGTCTATCTTTATTCTGATCTTCCAGGACCTCTCTAGGATTTCAACTCTGTTTCGGCACCTGCATCAGAAGGTTAATCCTGCATCACCCATCATGATTGTTGACACAATACAGCGAACTGGGGCTTAGCGTGGAAAACTAACCCTTCCCGATGCCATGATTTTGCTAGCGTGCTCTTCTTCGATTTAAATTCAGTTAAATCTGTTATGCGAACAGGGTCAGTAGTAGATCTTTGTTTATATGAATACAGTATTCAGTCTTACAACACTCCAGACACATGGCACCACACATTCAATATAGCCGACAAAGAAGCGTTTAAAAACATGAATTGACTTTAGCTAGCAGGGGTAACGATTGTGCTGAGCTTGGGCAATTTTTGAGAGACTGTTGGTGCTGAGGAAAGGTATGCAAAATTCATTTGACCAAGCTGTCTCTTCCTGAAGAGCTTACTCATACCTCCTTGGTTTCTACTTACCTTCCCCAGGTTCCTAGGATGAAGACTCCTAACAAAAGCACTGCATAATCTTCAGGATTTGCGCAGATGCATCATAAGGTACCAAATTTCTAGCTGAGGATGTCACCTAGTTCGGTTGTGAAATATCTGTAAGCAAATAACTAAGCTCAGAGAACACCAAGTAGAGGGGGGTTTCAGCAGGTTCTGATCAGTTCTGGAGAACCGGTAGTGGAAATTTTGAGTAGTTTGGAGTACCGGTAAATACCACCTCTGACTGGCCGCACCCCCATCTATTCTTTGCCTCCTGAGCCCCAGCTGATCAGGAGGAAATGGGGATTTTACAGTTGTTGTGGCTCCGACTCTCGAGCCTGTATTATCAGCAGGAGAGGACTCCGAAAGTGAAGGAGAGGAGTTGGCAAGGCCTCCCTCTCCAGGACCCTCCTCTCTGACAATGCCTCAGGTGTCCTCCGAAGGCCAAGAGATAGGCCAGGGGCCAAGCACTTCTGAGCTGCCGCAGGTGGACCATGATGATGGTAATGAGTCTTGGCTGGACCCTTGACAACGTCGCAGAGATAAGCGTGCGCAGCAGAGGAAGAGGCGTGCCAGGGATTAAGCTGAGTCACTGGACCACACCCCACAGGGGATAAAAGGTGGTGTGGTGGCCGTTCAAGCTCTGTGATGAGCAAAAACTGACAGTGTTACTGTACTGTATTTGCCTTGCCTGGACTGACTTCTTGAACTAAATCTGACTATTCTCTTAGCTGCTGTGTTTCTGTTTTGATGTTCCGGACGGAGGGAAAAACCCTCCCTTCGTAAGTAAAAGACTCTTGGCAGCCAGCCACTGCATTGCTGCCAATTCTGCTATCAAATAAACTCTTGTCGGCTGGATTATTTAACCCTTGGCTGTCTGTGGGGGTGCGTGTGTGAGACGGGGACAGAACAACAGTATCCTTCCCTGGAGTGGGGTGGGAATGGAGATTTTACAGTATCTTTTTCCTGCCATGCCCACCAAGCCACACCCACAGAACCGGTATTAAAATTTGAAATCCACCACTGGCATCAAGATCTTCCCAGTTCCACCCTGAGCTATATTTACTGGCTTTTACAGTATCTGAGTCTTAAATCTCTTCAACTTACTGTTTAAATGTTGTGCCTCTATTAAGAGCACCCGAGTAGGTGAGCAGCCAGTGGTCACAACTACTGATTCACCCGAATCAGTCTGAACCAGCAGCAACCCACCTCGGCCTGGAACACTGAAACTAATTTTGGTCACCATACTACAAAAAAGATATCAAGACTTTGGAAAAAGTTCAGAGAAGAGCAACTAAGATGATCAAAGGCCTGGGGACTAAAACATATGAAGAATGGCTGAAGGGTTTGGGTCTGGCTAGCCTAAAGAAAAGAAGAATTAGGGGTGACGTGACAGCACTATTTGAGAGGCTGCCACGAAGAAGAGGGGGGCAAATTGTTCTCCAAAGCACGAGAAGGCAAGGCAAAAAATAATGGTTGGAAACTAATCAAAGAGAGAAGCAACCTGGGAGAAACTTCCTAAATGTGAGGACAAGTTTTCTTCCAGAAACTGTGGGCGCTCCATCACTGGAGGTTTTTAAGAAGAGACAGGACAGGCACTTGTCTGAGATGGTATAGGTCAGTGATGGCTAACCTTTTTGACATCACATGCCAAAAGTGGGGGGAGGGGGGGTCACACGTTCAGGTGCCCACACCCATAATTCTATGTGCCCCGGTGGGACCGGAAGTTGGCAAATGGGCAGTTTCTGGCCTCTGGAGGGCCTCCGGTGAGGGAAGGCTGTTTTTGCCCTCCCCAGGTTCCTAGAAAGGCTCTGAAGCCTGGGGAGAGCAAAAGAACAGGCCTTCCCCACCCCACTCCATCTTTAGGCCCTCTGGAGGCCTGAAACAGCATTTCCCTGCTTCCTGTGGGCCCAGAAGGCCCGAAAATCAGCTGGCATGTGCACAGGAGCTGAGCTTGTATGCCCACTGATAAGGCTCCTCATGTCACCTCTGTCACCCATGCCATAGCTTCGCCATCACAAGTATAGGTTCTTCTGCTTGAGCAGGGGGATGGAGTAGAAGACTACTGAGGTCCCTTCCAGCTCTATTCTATTCTATTCTATTCTATTCTATTCTATTCTATTCTATTCTATTCTATTCTATTCTATTCTATTCCATTCCATTCCATTCCATTCCATTCCATTCCATTCCATCTTCTGTTCTGTTCCGTTCCGTTCCGTTCCGTTCCGTTCCGTTCCGTTCTATTTCTATTTCTATTTCTATTTCTATTTCTATTTCTATTTCTATTTCTATTTCTATTTCTATTTCTATTTCTATTTCTATTTCTATTTCTATTTCTATTCCTATTCTATTCTATTCTATTCTATTCTATTCTATTCTACCCTACCCTACCCTACCCTACCCTACCCTACCTTACTCTAGTCTACCCTACCCTACCCTACCCTACCTTATTCTATTCTATTCTACTTTACCTTACCCTACCCTACCCTACCCTACCCTACCCTACCCTACCCTACCCTACTCTACTCTACTCTACCCTACCCTACCCTACTCTATTCTATTCTACATATTCTCCTTTATTGGTACTGTTTCCTGAACTAGGAAAAAAACCCCAATAATCTTTTCTTAACTTTTGATTTATAAACCAAAATCTCAATACTTTCCAATAAGAGAGAGAGAGAGATCAACTTGATGCTTCCTTATCTTAAATAATAACACAAGGAAACATCTACTCACATGATAATCAGAGGAGATTCATGCTCCATAATTGTTCTTCAACTCCATGTACAGCTTGAAGAGTAATGGCTGCACACGCCCCGTAAACATCTAATCCCAATCTGTGAGTTACAGAGCAAGTTCTCAGAGATAATTGTGCCGACTCAAAATGATAAATATGTCAAGATTATGATTTCTTCTCCTTAAAAAAAAAAAACCCGAAATGAAGATGCAACTGGAAAGGCTGTGCTTTGGGACTCCACTCATATTCCCATGATCAATCTTCTAAATTGGTTTATAATTTGAATGTGTTCATATTTATGGGTATTATACCAAGCCAGCCGAGATGTAATAGCCTGGGATAATACATGCATTGTTTCCTTCATACTACAATCTCTAGATGATTCCCCCCACCCTCCTCCCAATTCTTGGCTTGGCTATTTTCTTGCAAATGTTTCATTACCCAAACTAGGAAACAAACTAGTTTACTTAATTTACTAGTTTATTGGTTACCTAGTTTAACAGTTATCATCATCAGGGAACATACTTTTTCCACGGATGTATTCATCACATATTATATGTTGTTGCATGTTTTGCAATAACATTGAGCATTGAGAAATTCCAAGAACGATGGATTATTTGGGAAGCTGAGATTGCTTTGAAATCATACACTGAGTTTGCAATACTCGCTTTAGTTTCAAATATACAGGAAGAAAATAGATAACGCAAGCAGATTTTATTGTGCATTTTTTATCCTGCATTTGGGAATGATGGGTAGCTCTTTCAGACCTGCTAAAGTTTTATAAAAACATGATACACATTCAGGTTTTAAGAATTCTTTTCACATTGGGCCAGAAGGTAAGAGTAGCTAGCCAAGAATTTCTTCTCCATTTCTGTCTCTAAATCATTCAATGAAAACAGGACACTCTGTTTGGGATATTATGCACTTTGGACATCTGGATATTAAATAAAAATAAAAATGTACATTTAGCAGGGTAGGTCCCTTTAGTTGTTTCCCAAGGAGGTTTTTTCTTTTTTTTAAATGTTGGTTTAAAAAAGAGGTAGCAATGGAAAGCAAAGTGTTTGCCACAAAGGAAATAGAGAATTTTTAAGCAGTTGGGTGACATCTGGTGCCTTGATAAGATCAGTTACAGAGCAACAGTGAACTCTGCAACAGACGTTTAATTCCAAGGCTTTCCATCCAGGTTTGAAGCCAAGCCAATTATGCAGAGAATTTTAAAAAGCGATGCGCTGGAGACAGGAGCAGTAGTAAACTTGGAGAGAAAAATAACCAACGATGAAAGGTTAGTGAAATCATGTTGCTATGACCTTTCTGCTTAACTGTTCACAGCTAGTTTTTGTCCAGTAGATGGAATTAGGAAGATGCCTTATAGAATATAGAATAGAAGATAGAATTCTTTATTGGCCAAGTGTGATTGGTCCGAACTGGTATTTCCGACGATCAGCTGTGCCGCACGGTTTATATTTGCTAGAAAGCAGGAAATCCTGTTTTCTAGCAAATATATATCGTGCGGCACAGCTGTTCCACCCTTGCTGTTCTACTTACCTTCAAATGGCTCCTTTTTCTGCACGAAGTGCACATTTGATGTGCACTGCGCATGTCTGCTCATGCAGCGTACAACTGGTGCTCACAGTGCATGCGTGAGCAAGCAAACTGGTAGCGACCCACAGAGGATTTTACCATTGCACACTAGGAATTTGTCTCCAGTGCATAGGCTCTCAGTGTACATTCAAGCAAGCAAGTGATAAATCCCGATCATAATCATAAAACACAATTATCATAAATCACAAGATAACAAACTTGGTGATGGTCATAGGATACTAGATAAGCAAATAACATAAATCATAATAGGATACTAAATAAAGGCAATCAATATAAATCAGGAGATACAAACAACAAAGTTATAGTCATAAGAAGCTAAAGGAAATAGTTAATAGGAAAGATATTCAGAACAATGAGCTCTTAATCGTAAATTGCACATCATTCCATCATAGCAGGCTTCCTCATAATTAATCTCCAAATGCCAGGATTTGCACAAGATACTAAGCTCTGAACCATGGTTTATAAATCACAATATGTTAAGCTTGAGACAATACTCTATGCCAAAATCACGGACTATATTGGGGATTATGAGAAAGTGTGGACCCTATTATTTTGATGTGGTGATTTTGCTTATTACAGATCAATCCAGAACATGTTTATTAAGCAAGAATATATGGCAAGATTGTTTGTTTTCTGTCTATCTATCTATCTATCTATCTATCTATCTATCTATCTATCTATCTATCTATCTATCTATCTGTCTCTCTTTCCCTCCCTCCCTTCTCTCCCTCCCATATCTATCTATCAATCTGTCTGTCTATCTATCTATCTATCTATCTATCTATCTATCTATCTATCTATCTATCTATCATCTATCTATTATCTATCAATCTCCCTTTCCCTCTCTCCTTCCCTCTCCCATATCTATCTATCTATCTATCTTTCTTTCTTTCTTTCTTTCTTTCTTTCTTTCTTTCTTTCTTTCTTTCTTTCTTTCTTTCTTTCTTTCATCTATCTATCATCTATCACCAACTCTGTGGGTAAGGCTTCAATTTTGAATGGAAGACTAGGAACTGACCTTCAAAGGTGGCTGGTCAAAATGAAATCAAATTAATTTACATTTTATTAAAGTTTTATTACATTATACTTTATGCAAATTAGAAATGAATTTATCTAAGCTAAATTCTCTACGCACCTCCTTTCCTTCCTACTTCTCTCTTCCGTTTCACTGAACATTACAACATTAGGATGTGTTCCAAATTTTGGGTTTAGATAGCAATCCATGCAAACTGATAACAGAAATTAGAGGAAATTAAGTTTAGGTCAGGAAAAAAAAATGAAACTTTTTTTGCGTTTCTCATCGTAAAACTTCAGAGAGTTTCCGTAAGTTCTTTTTTGACTACTCTACAGTCGCGTTCCGTATCAGAGATTGATCTTGCTAGTCATCTCATCTGGCATGCTAATTCTTGTGGGATGGAAAATAATTTTTTTTTAAGAAGCAACAGAGACAAAAAAAAATGTTCTTTGAACATCAAGCAACAAAAAAGAGAAACTTATTTTGTATACCTGGCCTTATTTTTTCCCCCCTTTGATCAATTATGCAGTTGTGATGTTTTGTGTTCTAGAAAATCATATCCAGGGTTGTTTATTTAGTTCTGTTTGTTTTATGATCTGTGCATATGTATATATTGCTTTGTATACAGCTCGGTATCTCAACTGGGGTTACCGTTTAATCTTTCCAGAGGAAGCTAACAAAGCAAAGAAGAAGAAGACTTAATTCCAAGGGAAATGAAATGAAATGGAAATAAACCCAAATTGTTAACTCATTGGGTCTCAACTGCCAACTGTTCCTACTGATTCACATTATTTCCACTTATAAGCCAAGTTTTACTGACATGGGAAATAAACAAAACAAAACAGATTGTTGCTCCTCTTTAGATGTTCTGAAGCAAAATTTCAAAGGAAGAAAAAACCTAGCAGATCGCCACTTTTGTCCATCATGTTTTAGAAATTAAAAACTTAACAGCGTAACCTAGATTAGTTAGATAAAAGGTGAAGACACTAAGCCCTTTTTAAGAGTGGATGTTGATTGGCTAGAATAAGGAGAACCAAAATCTTAAGACTACAAGACTAACTTTCGTAAAATATCAGATGTCAGGTGCAAAATAGCAAAACACCTCAATTAGGTTGCAGTATAGAAGAATATAGAAGATTATAGAAGGACCATAAGGAAGGCTGAGCGCCAAAGAATTGGGGCCTTTGAACTCTGGTGCTGGAGAAGACTCCTACGAGTCCCTTGGACTGCAAGTGATCAAACCAGTCAGTCCTAGAAGAGATCAACCCTGACTGCTCCTTAGAAGGCCAGATGCTGAAGAGGAAACTCAAATACTTTGGCCACCTAATGAGAAGGAAGGACTCCCTGGAAAAGAGCCTAATGCTGAAAATGAATGAGGGCAAAAGAAGAAGGGGACGGCAGAGAATGAGGTGGATGGATGGAGTCACTGAAGCAGTCAGCATGAACTTAAATGGTCTCCGGGGAATGATAGAGGATAGGGGTCGCGATGGGTCAGACACGACTTCGCAACTAACAACAACATAGAAGATTTAAGCCTATATACAAGAATCTGGTCAACCCAAATTCAATACTAAATTGGCACCAGATAAGGGTCAACAGTCCAGGGATGTAGTGGCTCAGTGGCTAAGACGCTGAGCTTGTCAATTGAAAGGTCGGGAGTTCAGCTGTTGGAATCCCTAGCGCCGTGTAACGGGGTGAACTTCCATGACTTGTCCCAGCTTCTGCCAACCTAGCAGTTCGAAAGCAGGTAAAAAATGCAAATAGAAAAATAGGGACCACCTTTGGTGGGAAGATAACAGCATTTGGTGTTACTTTCCCACCAAACGCCTTTGGTGTTTAGTCATGCTGGCCACAGGGCCATGGAGACGTCTTCGGACAGTGCTGGCTCTTCGGTTTTGAAATGGAGATGAGCACTGCCCCCTAGAGTCAGGAACGATTAGCATATATGTGCAAGGGGAACCTTTACCTTTGAAGGGTCAACAGAATTCAGGAGTGATTGGATCTGGAACACTTCTGGGAATGCAACAATTCTAAGCTAATGACATGCTTAACTCTGCCCCCTCCTCCAGCTCTGCCTGTCTTTCTCTTACACCAGATCTGAATAAAGAGCAAAGTTCTTTTTACTGCTTACTCAACTGAGTGAATTTTGTTTTGGGTTGTGTGATTTTTTTTTTTAATGGGAACTATCCTTGTATTTTTAAAAAAACCTTTAAAAGTAGACTTTTTCTACTGTAACTGTTGTATTCCAGCAGGACTCTGCTTGCTGCGGCATCGAATTTGCTTCCTAAGCATTTTGCCCCGCTTGTAAGAAACAAAAATAAATTGCTGAAGAAATATTACAGTGCTTAGAAGCTGTTGTAGAAATAAACATCAATATTTTGCTTACATTTTCAACATTCAATAAAGAGATTACCAGCTTCTCCCTTATAAAAATAAAATAAGTTATAACATTTTTTTCCCTTTTGAGTTGCCTACAGCTTTACCATTTCTATGAGTTAAAGCATATGTGCTCTACAGCTCATTGACTTTAACTGTTTCTTAGCAAATATTGTGTACCCGTCTATTTATGGAATTTAAATCCCACCTCTCTTCTAGAAACACAGTTTGGTGGATGTCAAAGATGTCTTCTCTAGTTTTGACTGCAAAATAATCTCATGAGATAGATCAGGGTGAAGGAAAGGAACGGGCCCAATGTCACCCAGATTGACCTACCAATCATGGGGTTGGACATCCAAAATCTCTTCCTCCTTTCAAACCAGGAATGCTATTCAGAAGGTTCTGACAGGTTCTGGAAAACTGGTAATGGAAATTTTGAGTAGTTCGGAGAACTGGCAAAAACCACCTCTGGCTGGCCCCAGAGTGGAGAGGGAATAGGGATTTTGCAGTATCCTTCCCCGCCATGCCCCCCAAGCTACACCCATCAAGCCACACCACACCATGCCCACCAAGCCATGCCCACAGAACCGGTAGTAAAAATTT
This sequence comes from Masticophis lateralis, assembly GCA_030761175.1. NCBI lineage: Eukaryota > Metazoa > Chordata > Lepidosauria > Squamata > Colubridae > Masticophis > Masticophis lateralis. Next base: position 10,830,946 of record JAUDYJ010000008.1, on the reverse strand, counting down.
TTGAATTCCACCACTGCTTCAAATCAACTCCATTTTTTCAACATCTGAAAAGTTGTCACTGTAAAATGGTGAACAGAACATCTATTCCCTGCAGTCCATCTATTGCAGGGGTCCTCAAACTTGGCCGCTTTAAGACTTATGGACTTCAACTCCCAGAATTCTCCAACCAGCTATAATGGCTGGAGAATTCTGGGAGTTGAAATCCACAAAGCCACCAAGTTTGAAGACCTCTGATCTATTGGTTTTATGTTGTTGGCCATTAGAGCAGGCTTCGGAGTACCACCTCCAGCATAAAATCAATAGCAATTACAAATTCTCTCAGATTTGCTCCCATTCTAGTTAATTGAGCTGATCTAAATAAAATCTTTATCACAACTCTAATGTTTGCAACTTCTGTTTTCTAGATTTGGGGGAATTTACAGAGAGACAGGGAGACGATAACCTTCTAAACAACTCTACCTTGTATACACAACGGAGAAGCATGCTGGAAAGTGTAGTTAATTGGTGCCTAGAGGGGATCAAATTTTTCAGGGTGGGTGAGGTTTCAATCATGGTTTTTCCTTCTAACATCATAGGACGTTCGTTTATTTTTTTTAAAAAATGCAGAAGAAATTGGCAAGGGGAGAAATAATCAGACTGGCACCAAGAAAATGGGTAATTTATTCTCCCAGATTATTGTACCACTATCGAATTTGAGAGGTGAATTGGAAGGAAAGTTTACTAGAAAGGGTTAATTCTTCAGTTTGGGTCATCTTAATATACTGTATTTTTCGGAGTATAAGATGCACCTTCCCCCCCCCTAAAAGAGGCTGAAAATTTGGGTGTGCCTTATACTCTGAATGTAGCTTTTTTGAAGCTTTTTTTCAGCCCTAATGAGGAGCTAATGAGGCGCTAACGAGTGAAGCGATCTCCATGCTTTGCTCCGACTTTCAGCTGTTCTTTAGAAGCTTTTTTTCAGCCCTAACTAGGCGATAGCCGAGTGAAGCGATCTCCCCATGCTTTGCCTGCTTTTCTCATTGCTGCCTCTCAGCTGTGCCTTAGAAGCTGTTTTTTATCCCCAAGCAGGGGATAAAAAAACCCAGCAAACTAATGTGTTGAAGCTGACCTGACTAAGGATGCTAGCCAGATGAATACCTGGTAGGCAGATATTCTTTTTCCCCCAATTTTCCTCCCCAAAATCTAAGCTGCGTCTTATACTCCGCTACGTCTTATACTCCGAAAAATACGGTACACCTCTTTTGCAGACCTTTAAGTAGGACAGCAAAACCCAATTATCCTGTTGCGGAATAGTATCTGGTTGTAGAAAGTTAACGTTTTTCCTGAAAAATTCACCAAAAGGTATGTAGCCACGCTTACCAACTTCCTGTTTCTTGGCCAATCTTATTTCATGAGAACCCCCCCCCCCTTTTTTTGCAATATTTCCTATTTTATATTTATTGATGGCTCTGCAGCTTTTCATGCACAACTGGTGAAAATCAAGGGCATCGCTGAGGCAGCCAACATAGGAAAAACGGCATTTAATTAAAATCGAGGAAATTCTTATGCTGTCATTCTTCTGCTCCTTCTCGAAACCACACCAAAAGAAGAAGAAGAAGAAGAAGAAGAAGAAGAAGAAGAAGAAGAAGAAGAAGAAGAAGAAGAAGAAGAAGAAGAAGAAGAAGAAGAAGAAAAGGAGGAGGAGAAAGAAAAATCCAGTAAAAGCTCTTTTTGGAATATTTTGCGTCCTTATCATCCAGCAGAGATAAGACCCCCTATAATAATAATAATAATAATAATAATAATAATAATAATAATAATAATAATAATAATAATAATAATAATAATAGTAATAATTCACTTGCTTTAATGTTTGTTTTTTGCCCTGATTACACAACACATCAAATAGAAGGAGAGAGAAAATTACAAGATCGCCCAATTGGCCAGAATGCGTGAAACATGCAATGTAGGAGCAGATGGCTTAGCAAAGCACTTTCAAAATATCATGCAATACCATTTTAAGAGACGCATTAAAGGGATATGCCCTAGAAGAGATGATTATGCAACATATAGAAAATACTTGCAGCGCAGAACCCAGGAAAGAAAGAAAAAAAGTAAAATCTCCTTCAAATCCAGATCAATTTCTGATGACTTGATGGACAAGGACATTTAATTTTCTTGCCTGCATCATCGTTTACCATGGCATTCTTCCTCCATGTTGTTTTGACTTCCTATGTTTCATTACCCAACTAGTTAGTATCATCAATAGAGGTGGTGTGGAATTTCGCTCCCTCTATATGTACAGTAGCTTATACTTATGGTTTTGGTGGGGTTGTCATTTTCTTCTGACATTTGTTCCTGGATTTGGATATTGTTTTCTGCTTAATTGCTTGTCTGGTGTTAATTCCTGCTTATTTGGATATTGGCTGTTGGAGAGGCTGGGCTCCGGTCTTTTGGTTTCCTTCCTAGCTTTTTTGATTGCCTCTTTTCAACAATGTGTGAATATGGTTTATTTATATGTGTCTCTTGGTGGTTGATATGTCTCAATCTTGATCTTCCAGGAATTGCCTAGCCATTTTTGGATTTGATTTAGTCTAGGATGCTCAGTGTCTTAATCGAACCTATGGTTCAGTAGTGGGTTTCAAATTCTGGTGCTACCAGTTTGCTATCGGGAACACGTGGCGCGTTCACTTTGCGGGCTCGCAGAGCCTTGCAGGCCCGCAGTGCTTCATGGACCCGCAGCACTTCGTGGGCCTGCAGAGCTTCTGCGCATGCGCAGAGCATTTTTGATGACATCTGGCTGGGTGGGTGGAACTTCCCACCCAGCCGAACTGGTGCAAACCGATAGCAACCCACCACTGCTATGGTTGCATCTGTCTAACCTACTGTGAAATTAAGGGATTTTCATCATGTCTTCTAATGGTTGTGGTTCATGGATGTGCTGTGCTAGTCTTCTGCTTCTCTGTCCTACATATTGGAATGAATTACCTACCGAGCTCCGGACGGCTCCTGATCTCTGCTCCTTTCGTCGGGAGCTGAAGACTTGGCTGTTCAAGCAAATAGGCTGACTCTGATTCTGGGTTTATTATTTATCAATAATTAGTTATTTGATTTAAAGTGCGATTTTATTGTACATGTTTCTTAACTTGTGTTTCGCCTCCCTGAGTCCTTCGGGAGAAGGGCAGCATATAAATACATGTAATAAATAAATAAATAAATATTGCAATCTTTACGCTGCTATTTTGTAGTTGACTCTTGGTTTTGTTTTTTCAGTTTGTGCTACTAGTTTGGGGTTTTTTTTTTTTTTGGTTAACTTAAGATGTTTTGGACAGCTTTAGTTTAGATGGTTTGTGTGCTATGGCTATGTGGTTGTAATAGTTTGATGGTTGTTTATGAGATGTTTGTGATGTATGGTAATCTTATCCTTTAAATATCCTATGTTGCACAGGTGAAATGGTACTGGTTCAGGTCAGTTCACCCGAACCGGTTCGTGCAGCACAGCTGATTGTCACAGCTGATTGTTGGAACCTCTTTTTTTTTTACTTTTTTAAAGCATTTCTTACTACCTATTCACCCGAACCGGTAGTAAAAAAATGCTTTAAAAAGTTAAAAAAAAAGGGGGGGGATCATCAGAACCCTTTTTCCACTTTTGAAAATCATTTTTACTATCTATTCGCCCAAACCAGTAATAATTTTTTTTTTTGAATTTCAAAATTTTTAAAAGGTTCTGACGATCATGGGAACAGCTGATTGTCACAGCTGATCGTTGGAACTTTTTAAAAACTTTTTTTTACTTAAAAATGCTTTAAAAAGTAAAAAAAAAAGTTGGCCATGTCTACCCTGTCACATGACCCACCCCCACCAAGCCACGCCCACCAAGCCACACCCACAGAACTGGTAGGGGAAATTTTTTTTTTGAATTTCATCACTGCTGTGCTGGTTATGCTGTCATAAACTGTGTTGGTTGCACCCTAATCAAGGAACTACGAAGGAAAAATATGACACCCCCACCAATGCTGGCAGGCCCACTACTCTATATAAACAGGGAGTAAATGCCACATTCACCAGCACTGATGATGTTATATTTTTGGATTAGGAACTGTTGGTATGCAAACACAACCAAGCTCAGAGAACATCAAAGATTCCACAGTTCAACCTTGAGCTACATATTCTCATCTACTTTGACTTCCCAGTTTAATACAAGTCTGCTATTCCCAGTGGTGTATTATGCCTGCATGGGGCCTAAGGCATAATAAAATTTAGCGGTCCCCAAAGTTCATTAATTTCTATTAATTATGTATCACAAATAATATTTAAACAATGTGAAACAAATGATTATCTACCTGTTAATTACACCTCTTGTTGTTAATAATACATTGTTAATATCCTTACAACAGTTCCATTTATATATATATATATATATTTAAAAAATACTATGCTCTTACATGATTAAAGAAGACACAGTCACAATAAATCTCAGAGAAATATAATTCTCTCACTTTATGTGCATAAATATTTAATATTTTGTATATACATACAGTACAATAGTATGGTTTGGGATGTAGACTCCCCTTTTATGCACAAAATGGTACAGTCTGATCACAGTTGCAGGTGAATCTTCTATTGGTCCTTGGGCTATAAAAATTCAAGGGCGGAATTGGTATGCATAGACTGAAGCCCTGCTAATCTGAGGGCCCAGAGGTTGCTTGTGGAAATTCTCACTGATTTATGAAAATCAGAGATCCTTGCCCTGTCTTTCATGTCTCATTACTGGATCTTTGGTTTTATGGCCCATTCTCTGAGGGGATGCTCAACATTAGAGCAAAATTTATTTTGTCTTCCAGCTCATGCTTATCAAAGTCCAGCTTTCTGACTTGAGTCCATGCTCCCAATTCCTCACTTTAAATCTTCCCTTCCCTTCCCTTCCCTTCCCTTCCCTTCCCTTCCCTTCCCTTCCCTTCCCTTCCCTTCCCTTCCCTTCCCTTCCCTTCCCTTCCCTTCCCTTCCCATCCCATCCCATCCCATCCCATCCCATCTCATCTCATCTCATCTCATCTTATTTATGAATCTATTTTTCCGAACACCATCACTCTGCTAAACAAATAATTTCCTCAACACTGTCAAACTATTTACTAAGTCTACACTACTATCTTCTCATCGTTCCCATCACCCATCTCCTCCCACTTATGACTATATGACTATAGTCTATATAGACTATATAGTCTATATAGACTATATGACTATATCCTCCCACTTATGACTATATGTAACCTTGTTGCTGGTTTCCTTATGATTTATATAAAACTATATTTATATTGATTTAATATAAATATATAAAACTATATTTATATTGATTTATATTGATACTGTTTCCTGGTTGCTTATTTGTAACCTATGACTATCATTAAGTGTTGTACCTTATGATTCTTGATGAACGTATCTTTTCTTTTATGTACACTGAGAGCAAGACAAATTTCTTGTGTGTCCAATCACACTTGGCCAATAAAAAATCCTATCCTATCCTATCCTATCCTATCCTATCCTATCCTATCCTATCCTATCCTATCCTATCCTATCCTATCCTATCCTATCCCATTCATCCTGTTAGCATTTTACTAGAACTAGTTAAATTATCTGAAAATCTAATATAATAGACAAGAAAAAAATATTGGAGTAGAAGTGTAGAAGAGACTGGAAAAACATTTCTGGCTTGTCTTATTTTCCTTTTCAGTTGTTGCTGCTGATATTTAGGAGAGGCACCCCATTAAAAAAAAAAGGACACTTAAATTAATTATCTTTGAAAATAGATTGCCAAGTTATGGAACAGGAGCTGTGGCTTTCTGTAAATTCTCAACCTTCTCCCTGGTGTTTTTCTGGACACCCACACATGACATTTTGATCAACGCTACCCAGACAAGAGTCATTTCTCACAATCCCATCACAGTAAAAGGAAATGGAAATTCTGCTCTCGGTGACAATGACTAAGTGCTGGGATGAGCTAAACTGGGACCGGCAGATCTGAACTGCAAAAATCCAGGCAGCCACCAAAGGGAAGCAAACAGTAATCTCTCAGCTACCATTTGAGTGATCATCTTGGATATTTGCAGCCCATGCTTGGTAGCTGAGGTTCTACGGTAATGCAAAGGGGAAGAAGAAAGTTCCCCTTGATCTCAGAAGAACTTCATGGCATAGGACTGGATTGTTTAAGAGTCCAGGTCTCCCCAATTTCATCAGATCACCAACCAGATCCAACAGACAGGGCATGTTATGGTTTCTATTGACCAAGGAGTTACGTGTGGTAGGACTTGCATGGTTACTCTTCTGTGGCATCCATGCTGTGGAATCGTCTCTTCCCTGAAGTAAATATGGCCTTGTCATCATTGAGCTTCTAATGTTCCCTCAAGACCTGGTTATACTAGCAAGACTCATGAACTTAGGAGATGGTTGAATGAGCCATGTAGCTTTTCTGTCATTAGCATCCATTTATCTATTCTTATTTGTTTTAGTTTGTTTTTTATAATTTTTAATGTGATTAACACATATTTTGAGCGCTACTGTACACCACCCAGAGTCACTTGTTAGAGGGATAGATGACTATATAAATAGATTTAATAAATAAAACTTCCAGACATGTAAAATGACTAGAAAACAGGACTATTTTAATTTCAAATAAGACGGGACCCCTAAAATTTACCCAAGGTTAACTAGCTGAACCAATTAATTTTGACTTCAATTACAGGTTAATCCCAGTGGTTCTCAACTTTTTCTTCATCCTTTAAAACCTTTTGTGGCCACAGACCATGGCCATGGACCACAGAGTCTTAACTCAAGATTTAAATCATAACATTTCTTCAAATCTTCAAGGACCCCTTGTGATGACATCACGGCCCCCAAGGCAGGGGTGAAATCCAGCAGGTTCTGACAGATTCTGGAGAACCGGTAGTGGAAATTTTGAGCAGTTCGGAGAACTGATAGCGGAAATTTTGAGTAGTTCGGAGAACTGGTAAATTCCACCTCTGGCTGCCCCCAGAGTGGGGTGGGAATGGAAATTTTGCAATATCCTTCCCCCAGGAGTGGGGAAGGAATGGGGATTTTGCAGTATCCTTCCCCCAGAGTGGGGTGGGAATGGAGATTTTGCAATATCCTTCCCCCAGGAGTGGGGAAGGAATGGAGATTTTGCAGTATCCTTCCCCTGCCACGCCCACCAAGCCATGCCGACAGAACCAGTAGTAAAAATTTTGGATTTCACCACTGCCCCAAGAGGTCCATAAACCACAGGTTGAGAACCGCTGAGTTACCCCTTTCTCCACCCCAAGCAATCTGTGTGACACGGAGAACAGAGTTATGGAACCATAAATTGGCTAGGTGATACTAGATTGTTCTATCTAATCATGGACTAACCAATTACAGTTCAGGAAGAGTTGCGTGACCATGCCAGAGGAGGAAAGAAATCCCCAAAACTAGTTTAGAGCCAACCTTCCAAATTCTTCACTAAATTGTGACTAGAGAAAGTCATAATTTAGTTTTGTTTTGCTTTTTCCCCCCTGGATTTTTCTGGAGACCTTTCCCAACCATTTCTCCAGGGCAGGGGTCTTGTTGAACAGAAACATTACTGCTGTTTAGGAAAAAGTCCCATCCGATATTTTTCTCGGGAACTTTAATGGAAGCACGGAAAGCTTGAAAAGCTTCATACCAAATGGAGAGATGACGCTGTAAGACATTCATGTCTATCCTTTATCCATTGTGCAACAAAAATAAATGTTAAAAACACCACCTTCTAACCATGGGAGCATCGCTGAAGTTCTTTTTCTCCTTTGAATTACTTTCTGAAGTAATTCTTTTCTCTTCCTCGAGTTGAATGAAAGCTGGCAGGGAAAAAATATTGCATGAAGAGAGAACAGAGGGAGGGAAGCTAGAGAACACAAACCAAAATCTTCCCTGCGAAAGGAAGGAGGCCCATTTTAGAGAAAAGCAATATTGCTCAACGCTCAAAGAACAAGCCATTTGGCTGGATTGAAAGGATTAAGGACTTTTTAAGCAGCGGAAGAGGATAAAGACATAGGTTGAAATGCAGAAGAATATACACCTCAGTGTATTGTTCATGCCTCCGAATGCCAGGATTGAAAGTGTTTAAGAACATTATAAACTGGTTATGTTTCTTTCTTTCCTAATCTGTCTGCGTTAATCTGTATGCAGATCTCCCATTTGCTATGCCTGCTCGGAAGTCTAGAAGCATTTCCGAAGTTAGTCTTTCAGTTATGGCAATAACTCTTTCTCTGTGTGTATGGATTCATGTTTACACACAGCACTTCAGCCTGCAATCAGTTTGGCTCGGTTACTCCCCAGGTTGTTCATTTATAGTTTAAAGTGGCATATAAAGCCAGCCAGTTGTTTTTGGAAGAAATATCCTTCTGGGTTCAGTTCAGTGGCGAACTCCTCCGCAGATTGCCAGCAGTTTGCTGCATGCCAAAAGCAGGCTCTGTTCACACATGCTGTTCGCACCTGTTTGCAAGAACCAGTAGTAAAAATTTATAGTAGTTCGGAGAACCGGTAATAACTGGCCACGCCCCCAAATTGTACCCCAGCCTGGTTGTTGCTCGCTTACCCCGCCCACCTGATCAGAGGCTTTTTTTTAAAAAAAAAAAACTTTTAAAAGCATTTTTTCTACAACCTCTTCAGCTGAAAAAATGCTTTTAAAAGTTAAAAAAAAGCCTCTGATGATTGTGCGGCTCAGCTGGGATCGTCAGAGGCTTTTAAAAGCATTTTTTCGACAACCTCTTCCGCCGAAGAGGTTTTATTTATTTATTTTATTTTATTTTATTTCAATTTATATGTCACCCTTCTCTGGAGACTCAGTGCGGCTTACAATGCGTTAAGCAATAGCTTTCATAGTTTTGTATATACCTGCTTAGTAGAGCTTTCAGGTCCCACATAAGCAGTGTTGTTTTTTATACAAAGTCAGTTTATTGCCCCCAAGATCTGGGTCCTCATTTTACCTACCTCGGAAGGATGGAAGGCTGAGTCACCCTTGAGCCTGGTGAGATTCGATCTTGCAGTAATTGCAGGCAGCTGGTGCTAATTAACAGCATTTAGTCTGCTGCACTCTTCAAGGCTCTTACAACAAGGTTGTAGGAAAAAACAATGCCTTTAAAAGCCTCTGGCGATCCTTATCATCAGAGTTGCCTGATCATCAGAGGCCTTTAAAAGCAATTTTTTTCTGCAACTTCTTAAGGTTGTAGAAAAAATGCTTTTAAAAGTAAAAAAAAAAAAGTTGGCCATGCCGACCCAGTCACATTACCTCCTCCAAGCCACACCCACAAAATAAGCCACGCCCACAGTACTGGTAGTAAAAAAATTTAGAACCCTTGGCGCACTGCGCTCCAAACACGCACTTCACATGGAAAAAGGATTTCCTGCTTTCTAGCGAATATAAACCGCATGGCACGGCTGATTGTCAGAAATACCAGTTGAGACGAACTGGTAGCTTTTTTTTAAACTACCTGCTCTCTCAAACCAGTAGTTTTTATCACTACTAGTTTGCCCAAACCAGTGTGAACTGATAGCATTTCACCTCTGGTTCAGTTCCAAGTGGGGAGAAAAACACTGGAAATATGGTGGCTGATTGGAAAGATGTTTTTTAGATGGTAGACAGGATCACATGGGTTTGAGGTCCTGGGCAAAAAGCACATGGTTGAGAACAAGAGATTTATACGCTCTCTTAGTGAGATGCCTTGGAGCTTTCTGTTCCTGTATTCTGATTGGTTGTTGGACTCCCATGGGGCCATGCAGGGGTAACTTTGTAGTGTCTTGAGTCCCAAGCTTGGTTGAATTTTGCTGGGTGATGTAATCTCCCCAGGTGCCATGTGGTGAGTTCTGTTGCTAGATGGGTAGAGGGCTAATCTTATCAAGTCCCGAGGACAAAGTCTTGATCCCATCACCCTGGAGCTGAAGTGGGGTGGGGGGGAGGGAGCTGCAGGGAGCTGTTTTGTCTTTAAAACATGTTTTTCCTTTTCTCATCCTGGGAAATATAATATTCTGCCTTTTAAATATTTCCTAAAATATTTTATTCTTCTAGGAGTGGGTGGTGGGTGCTAACTTTCTTCAGTTGGGCTAAGGTAAACCACAATTAGGTGTGTTCTGAAAACACAAACAATAATTATCTTCGCCCCCACAAGGTTTCCTACTCAAGCAATGGTTTGACCATAAGGGACGGTGGCCTGTTACCTGGTTAGCCGCTCATCTGGCTTGCCCTGCCATCATGTTCTACAGTATTTATCCCTTAGGTAAATTGTAAATTTGGAGAACACCTTTTTTCATTTAAAAAATGAAACTTTTCTTTGTCTCATATGAAATGAAAATGAATTGAAGCTGTATTCAACTACGGGTCCCCAAGAAGTGTAGCACACACACACAGTTAGAAAAACTCCATTTAATACAAACAGACCCCTTTCAAAATGCAGGCTTTAACCACCAATGTCCTTATCAGCCTGCTATGAATTACAGAGATTAAATAATGAATTACAGAGATTAAACAAAAACAAGGGTTGGCAATCAGCCCAGAAACCAAGTTGTAACAAAAAACTCACTCTCAGAATGCTCTGCGGAGGACCAAACGTTATTTCCAGCAACATTTGCCAGCTGTGTATGAATTTAAATAGGCTAAGGGAGTGGCCAATTAATCCCAAACCTTACTCTCGAGGAGACCTCCTCTTGAGTAGCCACTCCTGCCTTTTGGCAGCCCTGCGTGCTCAAGCATTAAGGAGAGGCTTCTCCACTTCGCTCTCTCCACTTGAAGGAGCCTCTGGAGGTTCTGAAGGCCCTGGCTGAGTCTCTGCCTCTGGCACCACATCCTTTTCTGCCTCCTCACTGTCTGACCGAAGCACCCCAACGAAAGAAAGACTCCAAGGTTTGAGTTTCCTCAAAGTTCCATTTTATTAGAGATGTCATTTTGGCACATCTGGGATAACCCTAATCTGAAAGCTCCTAGGTTTTCCTCACTCAAAGGAAAGTCCAAGTCCCTGCCCAGCACCCACATGTCCATCACGTGGTCCAATCCAACCACCATTCCAGCTGGAGATGCCTTCCAGTTTCAGCCTTCCAAGTGCAGGACAAGATGTCCTTGACTCCCTGAGAAAGGAATGTTATTATGACTATATATCACCGTAGTTCCATGCAATCCCCCCTCCCAGTTTCCCACAGCAGTAAATGTGGCAAGCCTTAAGGCCTAAGGCAAAAATGGCTTCCAGGCCTGACAGGATTTTTCACAGCAGCTCCTCAAATGATTACGAGAGTCACTTTTCTCACATAATTAAAACCACTGGTCTCCACGCAAAGGCTCGCTCCTAAATCTAAATTCGAAGGAGCTTTCTCTTTCCTTCCCATGGCTCAGCTTGAGTCCCTCTGCAGTGCAGCCCATTGTGAGTTTGGCGTTTTCAAGGAAGCTTTTCGCCAATTAACTTAGCTCGGATCAAGAGTGTTGAGTAGGGAGAACTGGTATACCTCTCCCTGTTAAAAAAAAAAACAAACTAAATTATGACAATCATTTGCAAACGTGGAGACAGCATGCAAGATCTTCATCCAGCTCAAAGGATCCATGCCAAACAGAAATCAAATGGGGTTACTGTTTTGTCTGCTTTCCTGTTTTAATAATTGATTTTGTATTAGCATAAGTTGCATGAGCACTCAATAGAAATGTAACAAGGTGATATTTCAAGACTGCATTATCTAGAAGTTCTGTAACAAATTAAATACTTTCCCATTGTGCTCTCCAGCTTATGCCTCATATGTCAGCGTTCCAGAAAATCCCAACTTCAATGAAAAACTCCAAAGCAAGCATTTCTTCAAAGTTCCATTTATGAGAGTAGGTATTACTGGCACATCTGGGAAAACCCGAATCTGAGAGTTCTGGCTTTTCTCTCAGTAAATCAAACCCCCCAAAACCATCCTCTCACTCATCAGTCGATCACATGCTCCAATCACCACCCGTCCCATCTCAAGAAATCACTCCAACCACTCCTTCTCCAGATGCAGGATTGTCCGGACTTTGACCGAAGGGAAAAACGCTATTTTGTCTAACTACATTCCCTCTACTAAATCCCCCCCTCCTACTTTCCCACCCACGAGAAAGTGGCAGCATGGAAGCTTCTGGCCTAATATGGCTTCCAAAGCTGACATGATGTAGACTACAAAACAGAACCCAGTTCTTACAAATAGTTCTCAATCCTATTTCATGAATATGGCAAAATGAAATAATCTATAAGCACAAATGTTTTGTCTTAGTATCCCTGGGGAAAAAAACATGTAGTGAAAATTCTGTTTTATAGGCACATGTGTGAAAAGGATGGTCTATTTCAGACATTGGATTCACACATTGTGTCGTCTCATTTTTCTTAACTAGGATTTACTGAATAGATTAGGGCAGGCTGGGTTGAGGCATTCTGCAGATTTTTCAAATCATGGTAGACATTTAGACTTATATACCACTTCACAGTGCTTTCCAGCCTTCTCTAAGTGGTTTTCAGAATTGGTATATTGCCCTCAAACAAACTGGGTCCTCATTTTACCCACCTCGGAAGGATGGAAAGCGGAGTCAGTCTTGAGCGTGGTGAGATTTGAATTCACAAATTGCAGGCAGCCGGCAGGCAGCAGATGTAGCCTGCAGTACTGCATTCTAACCACTGCTCTGGTAAGTTATGAAACCCAAATGAAGCCAGTATATTTTGGTTTGTAGGCAAAATAACATCAGAAAGAAAGCTGAAGCCATGGAAGATCTATACTAGTGGGCACCCAACCTTTTGGGCACCAGGGACTGGTTCTGTGGAGAGAGATTTTTCTGCAGACCGGAGGTTTCACGGGCTGCCTGCATCCTGTGGTTGGGGCATCACATGTTTGTATGGACCAGTTTCTGGCATGTAGGAGGAAAGCACGGACTGGGGGGTTGGGGATCCCCTGATCTATACAACAGTGGAATTAACCAATTGGCATTTTAAGAACTTTTAAGAGTTCTTTTAAGAACTCTGAATGCTACTGGTGGTTTCTTCTTCTTCCTTCTTCTTCTTCTTCTTCTTCTTCTTCTTCTTCTTCTTCTTCTTCTTCTTCTTCTTCTTCTTCTCCTTCTCCTTCTCCTTCTCCTTCTCCTTCTCCTTCTCCTTCCTCTTCTTCTTCTCCTTCCTCCTCCTCCTCCTCCTCCTTATTCCTCTCCTCCTCCTCCTCCCTCTTCTTCTCCTCCTCCTCCTCCTTATTCCTCTCCTCCTCCCCCTCCCCCCTCCCTCCTCCTCCTCCTCCTTCCTCTTCTTCTTCTCCTCCACCTCCTCCTCCTTCTCCTCCTTCTTATTCCTTTCCTCCTCCTCTTCCTCCTCCTTCTCCTCCTTCTTATTCCTTTCCTCCTCCTCCTCCTCCTCCTCCTCCTCCTCCTCCTCCTCCTCCTCCTCTTCCTCCTCCTCCTCCTCCTCCTCCTCCTCCTCCTCCTCCTCCTCCTTCTTCCTTCCCAAGGCTTTCTCTTGGGCAGCCAGTGGCTATCCTTGTAAGGATGCCCAAAAAATGTTTTGAAAAACATATTGACCTTGGTTACTGAACTGATCCATATTCTGGATGCACACGATACATTGGATCACAAGGTGGCTTGGGTTTATCCAATTCATTTCTTCTCACCAAGATTAAGAATAATCAGATTTAGCACATCATGCAAAAGAGGGAATAGTTATTTATGATAAAGTTGTATCAGTAAAGCAAATGCATTTGGATTATTTTCTTGTACTTTGGGTTGTCAAAAGCCAGTCCATTTTTTGGCTCACTCAACAGTCATGGTACAACCTGTACTTAGCTTATTTTGGAAGATTTGGCAAAATCCAGTCCCATGTTTTTACCATCCATTCATTCCATTTTCATCACCAGTTTTATCTGGATGGCATGGAGTTTTCCTGGCAGAAAGGAACAGAGAACATAAAACTGTGCTGCTGGTGTGATGAAGCAGGCCTGGCATGGGATCACAATGAATCACCTGGAATGCAATCAATATTATGACCTCCAATGCGGTTCTAGGTTATTGTTTACAGAAAGATGGAGGAAAAAAAGCGGGTCTAGATGAAGGCATGGAAAGCAGTCTGGCATTGCTGCTGGATCTCCATGTTCCTTCGAAAAGGATGCATGTATTTTTCTGTGGGTAGAACCTTGGCGCATTTTTTCCTCTCCTATAGAGCCTACCCACTCCTACTTTTGAAGAGCTTCATGCTAAAAACATAATTGTGATTGTGTTGTTGGGGGCACAGCGAAGAGTTGGACCATGAAACAGGGAACTGGCACAGAGTCTGCAGCCAGACATGCCTGGCAGTGCCTCTGCCACTTCCAACAAGTTGCATTTTTCTGTGATATCTGTCTGGAGCCAGCACCTCCAATCCCTTCTCTGTCTGTCTGTTTGAATGTATGTGCATGAGAGAAGAGAGACAGAGGGTGGGAGGGGGGGAGGGAGAGAGGGAGGGAGGGAGGGAGAGGGAGGGAGGGAGATGAGAGAGAGAGAGAGGAGAGAGAGAGACAGAGAGAGACAGAGAGAAAACTAGCAGAAACAACCATCCAATGCATACCCCGTTCCTTCCTTCCTTCCTTCCTTCCTTCCTTCCTTCCTTCCTTCCTTCCTTCCTTCCTTCCTTCCTTCCTTCCTTCCTTCCTTCCTTCCTTCCCTCCCTCCCTCCCTCCCTCCCCCTCCCTCTCCCTTCCCACCCCCTCTCCTCCTTCCTTCCTTCCCTCCCTCCTCCCTCCCCCCATCTTTCCTTCCCTCCCCCTTCCTTCCTCCCCTCCCTCCCCTCCTCCCTTCCTCCCTCCCTCCCATCCCCTCCTTCCTTCCTTCCCTTCCTCCTCCCTCCCTCCCCTTCTTTCCTTCCCTCCTTCCTTCTTCCCTCCCTCCCTTCCTCTTGCCTCATTCCCCATCCTACCAGAGATCTGGTCTTCTTCACCCACCCTCTCCTCCCCTTCTATCACTTCTTTGAGAAGCTCTGCTTTGGGGCCGGGGGAGGGGGGGAAGGAATTTGGAGAGAGAGAGAGAGAAAGAGAGAGAGAGAGAGAGAGAGAGAGAGAGAGAGAGAGAGAGAGAGAGAGAGAGAGAGAGAGAGAGAGAGAGAGAGGACCCAAAGAAGGCCACCAAAGGAGCAGTTGGCTGCCTTGAGTTGAACTTTCAGTGGTGTCCAAGACCTCCCAAACAACTAGGGTGTCACTCAGGAGATTGGAACCAATGAATGCTTGGTAGGAGGTCTACTCGGCTTCCCATGCACCAGCCTGGTGATGCCGGGCTAAGGTTTCTCCAGCTAGTGTGTTATGTGCAGGGTGGAAAGAGAGGGAGAGGGGGAAAGAGAGGGAGAGAGGGGAGGGGGAGGGAAAAGCGGAGACATTGCCTGTCCCCATCGCTCTCTTTCGCTCCTTCTAGCTCACTAACTCGCTCGCTCTCTCCCTCCCTCTGCAAACCTTGGATTTAAACCTACTCAGAATTCAGCACGGAGGAAAGCAGCGAGCCCGGCAGCTCCAGACAACTGCAGCTCCCACCCACCCCCCCCCTCCCCAAAGATGTATCAGCCTGTCTGCTGGATCGTCTTCACGGCCACCACTGCCCTACTCTTCCTTCCAGGTATGTCACGCAGAGCTGGGGAGCCTCCACCCGTGGACCTCTCCCGGGGATGGGCAAAACCTGATGCCAGCCAGGAGTTGATGCGAAAGGAAGCACGTTGGGCTGGCGGAGGGTCTGGACTTGAGGCTCTCTCTCGCCCAGATGTGTGCGTGATGACAACTAAATTGGGGGAGAAGGCGGGTGTGGGGTGGGGGGAGGAAGGAAGGCATCAGTCGCCAGAGAGATGACCAGTTCTGGCGGCCCCCCGGCAATTTGGTTTCAAGACAAGCTGCTTTGTCCTGCAGAGGTTCTGCTTTGAGGAGCGGATGGTGATGAAGGACCATCATCACCCCTTGGTGGCTTTGGATAGCCCCCAGCTGCTCCTAGGTAGCACGGAGAGAAGAGAAGGTGCTCCTTCTTGGATTTACGCTTTCCAGTCACACACTGGGTGTGTGGATGTGCAAAGAGAGGATTTGGGGGTGGAGGTGGGGTGGGAAGAAATCCCTCCCCATCCCATCTCTGCTCTTTGCTCTCTCTCTCTCTCTCTCTCTTCTCCCTCCTGTTTCAACACCATTTTTCCCAGCCCTGTTTTCTCTAAGTTAGACCTCCCCCCACCTTTCATATTTCCTTCTCTTCGCTCCCCAATATCAAGAAACACCAGGCTCCCTTCCTCAAGGGATGTCCAAACATCTGGCTTTGATGCAGTGGTGACAGCAGAAAAGAGGAATGGATGTCCACCCAATCTTCAAACTGGATGGACTAGAAGGGTTGAGAACCCTGCCTGGGATTCAGACACTGGAGTCTCTAAATCCAGACTGGGTGTTTTGAGTTCCCTTTACCCTTAAGAGAGTCCTCCTTCCTTGGTTCCTCCCTCCCCCCCCACCCCCTTTCTGGATAGCTGTTTTGCTGCAAAGTCGCCTCTGAATCGGTATATTGTTAACGGGTCTCTAACTGGCTGTCTTTAAGAGTTTCCACAGATAGGCAGGCAGTGTGCAGAGCTGAATGCACATCGGTATATCTGTCCCAATATAAAATGAGTGGGTGGGTGGGCTGGAGAGGGAGGTGGGTAGGGGGAAGCGGTGGTTGTGAGCCAAAAGGTCCAACCGAAGGAAGGATTTGCCTTTGGGGTTGTTTTTTTTTACTAAGAGCTGGGGAGGTTTGAAGGGATGTCTGTCCAGGACTTTGAAACTGAGACATGGCGCTGCAATAGACCTTTCACCTGTTTTCTTTACCTTGGCAATATGAAGCTCAATATCCTTTGCATTTTGGAGTCAGGAACATAAACACCTCCTCCTCTGTCTCAAAAGCCATATGGGCTTCTCGGTGCCAAAGTGGACTCCAGTATGACAATGGAGCTTGGACCATAGGAAAGGTGCCACCTGCGTGTGTTAAGGTTTCCACCAGAGTGTGTAAGGAGGAGGAGAGGACTAATCGGTGGTAAAAGCAGATTAGAGCAAAACCTGGGGGAAAAAAAAGGAACTTTTTTCTGTAGGTTGAGATCCCACATACAGGAAGATTGCAGGAAGGGGGGGGGGGAAACACCTCAAGAGTGGAACAGGCATATGTTTTATATCGGGAAGTCATCATGTCTACCATTTGAGAAAAAATGTTGCTCAGCACTTAAGCCCCAAGGGAGAAATGATGGGGAAAATACACAACTTTTTTGGTTTGGTGTAAGGGGTTCTTCCAATTTTTCAGCTGGCTAAGGTGAAAAACAGCTCAATGCTTGCAGGGTAGAATATGGTTTATAACTTATTCCCCACTTGAAATCTTGATCGCAAGCTGTTTTCCTAAACCGGAGTGATCCTTTAAAACAACAACAACAACAACACGCAAGCAATTGTGTAAGGTTTAGATCATGAAATTCTGTGACCATCCAAGTGCGGATAAGAACTCTGGCTTAGAAGAATTTGTAAAACTGTGTTTCCTTCTTCCCCACCCACCTACCCACCCCAATTTTAAGCTATGATTATTGAGAAGGAGGGGTTTTGTTATCTCTGGGTGAAGAAAATGCAATCTGCTGTTTTTAAGATCCTGGGGGAAAAATATATATGAAATAAATAAATTGGTTGGGACTTGCTTGCTCTTTCAGTTCTGTGTTTTCTGCCCAGGATCACATATAATTTCATGGATTCTCTACTTGTGGTTATGCATCTTGGAGCTTCAAGTTCAACTTTTTTTTAAAATTTGCATGTTGACCAAGAGTGAAGAGAAGATTCACCTGGTATCGATGTGTTTTACAAGCTCTGACTTGCGAGCTTGTAAAGAGCCTCTGACTCTGTTGGTTTAAATCTTCTTTCAGCCGTGGGTTCAGCAGCATCTCTTCCCTCTGTAAAAGGGAAGGCGGTCTTAAATTAGTAGCCTACTCTACAGGGCTGTTGGACAGGATCACTGTTTTACTGATACCTTTGGAATAGATGCAAGCTTGCCAATGGAGCATTCTGATCAATGCAAACTTTTAATCTGAAACTGAGTTATTAGGAGAGTTTAGGGCCAATTTAGGAGAACGTATTACCCAGGGAACCTGTCCTGAGTAATTTCTTCTGCCCCCTGGTGCCATCTAGATGTGATAGATCTATGTTTTCTAAATTCACATTTTGTACTGAGACTGCAGGTCCCAGTATGCTCAGGATACTTCTTTGAGTTGTGAAATTCCCGTAGGATATCCAGTCATTGATTTTTTTTCAATTTTTTCCTTCAGTTACATCTGGAAGGTTGGCGGAGGTGAATGAAATAAAAAAAGCAAATAGATATATATTTCTTTAATATATACATATATAAAAGGAAGAATGAAGGGGATCTGACATTTCAAGTAGAAAATTCCATCACAAAATTATTCGTTAACCTTAACGGCATCCTTTGTGATCTTTCCCTTCCCTTGTCATTCCTTGGTTATTAATTATCTTTCTTCACTGTTTGGCTGATGTTTTTAACTCCCCTCTTCCTTTCAAAAGAACCTCCTCTTTCTCTCTCTTTCTCTCTCTCTGACAATTTACTTCGGCAGAATCTAAAAACCTGGAAGGTTAATGTAATAATGAAACCTTTGATCACAGAAAGCATTTTAACACCGCAGGTCTGTGAAGGCAGAGGGGATTCTGTCTCCAGAAAATGGGAGGTTAAATCTTGAGGAACCGTTCAGGGAAAGGGTTGGCTACAGCCAGGAGATTTTTCCAGACAAAAATCTGTCTGGTGGCTAGAGAGAGAAGGAAGCATGTGTGAAGAACAGCAAGGCCATGAGAACAAGGCAAAAAATCGGAACAGCTGAGAATTAATCCTTCTAATTCCCAGGAAATGACTTGCGTGCAACTATTTTTCTTGTTTTATCCCTCCGGTACTGCATGTTAGCGAGATGAACCCTGTCAAAATAGGCATGTTGTTGTCAAATTCTTCTATTTGGAAAAGATGAGATGGTTGGTTGGGGATATGAGATGACAACATCTGTAGCAATCTAGCTGTCAGTGGTGAAGTTGCTTCAAGGAACGTAGAGATATCTAGTGCTAGTGCTCAAACCGATACCTTTTGGTGAAGGCTGAGGATGTTGCAATGATGTGCAACAACTTCAAATCTCCTCCAAATGTGACATCCTGGACCATGGAAGTCCTACCAAGTGGGACACTCAAGTTAATATAAAACCAGGACTAACCTTGAGTAGCTTCATGGTTTTCTTTGCCACCATTGGTTACCCAGTCCTCCTTGGCTGAAGACACCAAGGTTTATACTGGTGAACTGGAGCAAATGTACTATGCAATGTGTTTAAAGCCATGTACCATCCATGGTAAAGCCATGTACCATGCAATGTGTTTAAAGTCCTCTAATGCATTTTTTTTTTTTGATGGAAGGTGCAGATGGAATTAGGTTTATTGTTTTACTCCTATTTTTCAGCCATCCGTTTCATGGTTCCAGAACAATGAAGAGTTCCAGCAGCATTAATGGATGGTGGATATTATTTATGGACATGTTACCTCAGGTCATGTCTGGCACAAAAGACCATGAAGGTCCAGTTAAATTGATTTATTGCTGCAAGAATCTTCTCAACTAACAATTAGCACCAGCTTGGGGTTAGATAAGGGTCAATGGAATTCAAGGGAGGTTGGATTTTGTTTGCTTGTGTCTACATAGGGATTCTAGGCTGATCCCTCTTTCAATTCCACCCCAGGTTCTGCTACTCCTTCTCCTACATGACATACTTCCTACAAGCAATTTCTACCCCACCCCATCACTACTCAGAATAAGTGTCTATTTAGTTGGGTCTAATTTGGGTTCTGCTGTTGATCTACCACTCTTCCGTACAACCATGTGATACTCAGGCAGATATCAGGAAACAATTTTTTCTTTTACCAAGTTGATTCCTAACACGTCCTATGTAAAGTCTACCTTTGCAGTGCTTGGTTTGTTTCCTTTCATGAGTCATCTCGAGAAAAAAATGATCACCTTTCAGCTTTGTATCTCTTTCTGGCATATTAATAATAATCATAGCATGATGTTCTGCTACAAAGATGCACAGCATTGGAGTTAACGTCAGCACAAGTAACAGCAGGGTAAAGAGGTCCTTCCTCAAAGGAGCTTGCAAAGTTAATTCTGATGGGACAGAGATAGAAAAAAGAAGGTCCTGTGCTAGGCCCGGATTTTCCCATAGACTTTGGGTGTTGATACTCAGCTCAAAAAAACTCTTTTTCAAATGCCAGTCTGACATTCAGCAAAACCATATAGGAGAGTGTTTATTAGAATATACCACTATTGCTGTAAAGGTAAAGGGCTGGGATTAGATGATTTTTTTCCAGGAGTGGGATCACGGGTGGGTTCTACTTATCTTTACTACAGGTTTACAACAGGATCGGGCGTGCGCGCTCGCATCGCTCGCATGCCTTGCTTCTGTGCATACGGAGATAACTGATGATGACATCCAAGGTGGTGGACAGGGTCTCCTGCCGGTTTTACTACTGGTTCTATCAAACCGGTCCGAACCAGGGCCAATCCACCACTGGGTAGGATTGAAAATTTTCAGCAACTGGTTTGTTGCCCTGTTGCTGGGTGGGCATGGCCATGAGGGTGTGGCCTACTTGGCTTCCTGTACCACGGCGGGGGGGACGGACGTTTTTGCTCTTCCCAGACTCCAGAGGTTTTCCTCGAGCCTCCAGGTGGATGAAAACAGCCTCCCTTGAGCACCAGAGGTTTCTGGACTTCCAGTACTTCCAGTAGGCCCGTTTTTCACCCTCCCAGAGTCTCCATGCTCACCTTGCACTTACCTGGCATACAGAGCAGGCTATGTGGAGACTCCCAGAAGGGGAGGGACAGGGTGAAAGAGGTCAGCCTCTCCTTGGAACAACCGGTTCGGTGAACCAGATTAAAATTAACATCCAATTTGCCCGAACCAATCTGAACCAGCTGAATCTCACCCCTGATTCTTTCTCCCCACAAGATATAGAGAAAAAGCTTCCAGGTACAAACCAAACAAAGAGCAACAAAGCATCCTTTGGGGAGAAAAGCTTGTGCCAGCCCATTTGGCATGCTCTTTTACTTTATTTTTATAATTGATTGATCGGTTTTATTTTTATGCCACCGTAATCAGCAACAGATTCCCAGCTGCACAGATAAATCCAGAAAAAAGTGCCACAAAAACAGCAAGAACGACGCCAGCGAAAGGTAGAAAGATGCTAATAATCAGAGTGTCAAATGCTACAACCTTAGAGGACCATGGTTAGAGTAGAAAGAATAGTCTCATTTGTAGCGGGATGGCTTTTCTACAGGAAAAAAAAATCTGTCTAGTAATTCAGCAGTTTTCCTTCTTCAAAGAACTACTCAAACAAGATCTAGAAAGGACTTTATTAAGTGACAATTGTCGAGAATAGGTTATAAGTCATGTTCTAGAAGAGGCAACTGTTCAGTACCATCCCACAAGAAGTCTGCAGAGATTTCTCCATCATCCAAGTCATGGTTGTCCCAAAGTTAACTTTTTTAAGGGAGGCAACTGGACTTCTTTGTTTTTTCTTTGAAGACCTTTTGCTTCTCATCCAAGAAGCTTCTTCAACTCTGACTGGATGGAGGGGAATGGAAGGATTGATACTCCTTGCAGACAGCTGGTCATTTGCATCCTTTTAGAGGGTCCTTGAAGCACTCGGAGGTTTATCTGTGTCCTTAGAGTCACCTGAGTAGAGCTCCTGGTTCCTGTAGTCTGCAGTTTTTCCTCTGGAAATCCATTCCTACTCCCACGCCATTCAAAGTGTGTTCATCCCAAATTGTAAATCCCAAATCCTGCAAGGACCTTTTTCTTAAATTGGGAAACCAAATTCCAAAGTGTTCCGCACCACCATGACTTCACTTCCTAGTGCTTCAAAAGCAGAAGAACATCTGCGATCATCTAGAGTAGAGTAGAGTAGAGTAGAGTAGAGTAGAGTAGAGTAGAGTAGAATAGAATAGAATAGAATAGAATAGAATAGAATAGAATAGAATAGAATAGAATAGAATAGAATAGATTTTTTTATTGGCCATGTGTAATTGGACACACGAAGAATTTGTCTTTGGTGCATATGCTCTCAGTGAACATAAAAGAAAAGATACGTTCATCAAGAATCATAAGGTACAACACTTAATGATAGTCATAGGGAACAAATAAGCAATCAAATCATATTAGGAAACAGTCAATAGAAATCGTAAGGATACAAGCAACAAGGTTACAGTCATACAGTCATAAGTGGGAGGTGACAGGAATGATGAGAAGATTAATAGCAATGCAGACTTAGTGAATAGTTTGACAGTGTTGAGGGAATTATTTGTTTAGCAGAGTGATGGCGTTTGGGGAAAAAACTGTCCTTGTGTCTAGTTGTTCTGGTGTGCAGTGCTCTATAGCGTCGTTTTGAGGGTAGGAGTTGAAACAGTTTATGTTTTAGGATGTGAGAGGTCTGTAATGTGTAGATCTCAAAATGTTGGAACAAGTAGAAAACTAGTCACTGTGTCTTCTTGAAGAAACATAGAATGTGCCATTGTAGAAATCCCTCCCTTTATTCTCCTCACAAATAGGTCTTCTTCTTCTTCTTCTTCTTCTTCTTCTTCTTCTTCTTCTTCTTCTTCTTCTTCTTCTTCTTCTTCTCCTCCTCCTCCTCCTCCTCCTCCTCCTCCTCCTCCTCCTCCTCCTCCTCCTCCTCCTCCTCCTCCTCCTCCTCCTTTTTAATGTATGTTTCCTCTTTCCCTCTGCTTCATCCTTACTACCTGTTGCATTCATTAGTTTGGTCACGTGTAGAAAGTCCAAATCATTTTTCCGAGGGGAACTGAAAGGCTATGAAATCCGTACTCACTATTGCAGAGTGTAGTTGTTTTTTTAAAAAATGTCAGGGCCATAATCACGTATTCAAAAATTTTGCCTCCCCCTCCCCACCTTCCCTAGTGTGTGATGGATGGTGGGACTTCAATCACATCTTCATAGCTGCCATGTTGGCATTGTTGGCTGCAATTTGTGGGCTTCCTGGCGAAACCTTTCCTAGTGAAAGTTCTGAACTTCAGGAACTCCAGCAAATGGAGAATAGGGTCAGCTACTAACTTCAGGGAGCTGCCCTACTTCAACAAACTCACTGATTTTATCCCACTTAAACGTAAACGCAATTGAGCCAGAAATAATTTGACTTACCTCTCAAACACAGCTGACCTCATGAGATCACAGAAGCCTGGACTTGCTATAAAACATGTAGAGTCCTATATAGAAAGGTTCTAAGAAAAACAATCTTACAGAGTCTCCTGGACCAACAGGTTTAATAAGATCCAGTACCTTTCTGGACATTAAGTAGATGTCACTATAGTACAAAAAGTGCATGGCCTCTCGGGGCTTAAATTTAAATTTACCGACAAAGAAATAAAGGGATATTGTAGTATAGGTTAGGGATGGCTAGCTTTTTCGTCTGCCAAAAGCATGGGGAGAGTGGAGGTGGGGTCGTGTGCGTGCATGCTCAGGCCTATAATTCAATGCCCCCCTGCACATGTGCACACAACCCCCCATGCTCTCCCCGCTTTTGGCACACAACAGCAAAAAGGTTACCAGTGGGTCTGGTAGGCCCGTTTTTCACCCTCCCAGGGCTCCAGAGGCATTCTTGGAGCCTGGGGAGGGCAAAAATAGCCTTCCCCAACCCCCCGTAGGCCCTCCGGAGGCTAGAAACTGCCCATTTCTCAACTTCTGGTAGGCCCAGAAGGCCCAAAAATCAGCTGGCCGACACGCACATGCACATTGGAGCTGAGCTAGGACAATGCATGTGTGCCCATAGATATGGCTCCGCGTGTCACCTGTTGCACACGTGCCATAGGTTCACGCTCACAGGTATAGGTATTTCAAGCTGTTTAACTCTCATCAGCTAGCCATACCCTTCTGGGATTTGAACCTAGGCTGCTTGCATATTAGGCATTATGTATTCACCTCTAGGCCACAGGTTCTCCTCACTTTGTTGACTGTACCAGGGAGGAGATTAAGTGTTTTTCCAGGGAGACTATCAGGTGGTCTATCAGGGCAAATATGAGACGGAATTTATTGCTCCAATCCAGGAGCTCTCTCAGGCAGTCGCTTCTGCAACAACTTATTTGCGTTAAATTTAAATTTACCAACAAAGAAATAAAGGGAGACTAGTATAGTTATTTCAAGCTGTTTAGCTCTGATCAGTTAGCCATACCCTTCTGGGATTTGAACCTGGGTAGACCAGGTTGCCCTGATAGACCGGTCTCACTAGAAAAACACTTAATCTCCTCCCTGGTTCAACCAACAAAGTGTGGTGAGCCCATGGCCTAGAGGTTAATACATCTGCCTAATATGCAAGCAACCCAGGTTCGAATCCCAGAAGGGAATGGCTAGCTGGTGAGAGCTAAACAGCTTAAAATAGCTATACTAGTCTCCCTTTATTTATTCATTGGTAAATTTAAAATTAACACAGAATAGTTTGTGGCAGACGCAACTGCCTGCAAAGGCTCCTGGATTGGGGCTGAAAGGCGAACACGGAAGCAGGATGCTCCGTCCCACATTTGGATATATCAGGTTACCCTGATAGATCGGTCCCACTGGAAAAACACTCCCTTCCCTCTCAGAACTGCTCCAGCAATGTTGAAGAAGTTCAAGAACCTGAGGTCATATTTCTCCTAGAGCATGATGACCAGACAGGGTCATTGACTTCACATTTCACAGAAAACAGGGATTTATTTTAAGAGAGATTATGAAACAATCCTTGACAACTATTTTCACACATCAGGCAACCTACAATTATGATTGGAATGATACATGATCCTAGTCAGTGCTTCTCAGTCATAAATTTTTACACTGGTGGTAATTCTTATCCCCACTAGTAAAAGGCACGTTAGTGGTAGCTTTCTTGAAAAATGCTTTACACCTTACTAGCTGTCGCCTAGTAGTTGTACTGTGGACAACTGAATTTTAACAGCAATACATCTGAATTGGAATAGTCTTCATAATACCTTGGATGGATTTAATACTGTATTTTCCACTTCCACATAGGCATTCATGGTATATATTATTTATTCATTAGATTTATATTCTGTCTTTCCTCCAAGCTTTCAAGAAGGCATATATGTAGAACACTCATTTTGTTTTGTTTTGTTTTCATTCATGACAACCGCTCTGTCATGTAGATAGGAATGGAGTTCCAAGATTGGTCTGAAGTCACCCAGTTAACTTTTGACTGTGTAATTGAGACTCCTTACATACCTTCGCCTCTACATTAGGACGACTCTCTGATTAAACTGTCATAAAAGGGGAGCTATGATCAACAGCCAAAGGGAGCTAATATGAACCCCACAACTTGGAAATCACATCTGGGAGAAGAAAGATCCCAGTGAAATTCAAGAATTAAATCAGCAAAACTGTTTAGTGTGCAGAGACTATAACCAGACCAAACCTGCTCTTCCACTTAAGCAGAAGATACAGATGGGGTATCCTTGGTGTTCTCTGAGCTTGGTTGTTTTCTTGCAGGTATTTCATTACGCAATCCAGGTAACATCATCAGTGCTAGTAGTAGTAGTAGTAGTAGTAGTAGTAGGAGGAGGAGGAGGAGGAGGAGGAGGAGGATGGGGTCCTTGGTGTTCTCTGAGCTTGGTTGTTTTCTTGCAGATGTTTCATTACCCAATCCAGGTAACATCATCAGTGCTAGTAGTAGTAGTAGTAGTAGAAGTAGTAGTAGGAGGAGGAGGAGGATGGGGTCCTTAGTGCTCTCTGAGCTTGGTTGTTTTCTTGCAGATGTTTCATTACCCAATCCAGGTAACATCATCAGTGCTAGTAGTAGTAGTAGTAGTAGTAGTAGTAGTAGTAGGAGGAGGAGGAGGAGGAGGAGGAGGATGGGGTCCTTAGTGCTCTCTGAGCTTGGTTGTTTTCTTGCAGATGTTTCATAACCCAATCCAGGTAACATCATCAGTGCTAGGAGGAGGAAGGGGAGGAAGAGCAGGAGAAGGAGGACAATGACAATGACGACGAGGAGGAGATAATTAATGCTCTCTGAGCTTGGTTGTTTTCTTGCAGGTATTTCATTACGCAATCCAGGTAACATCATCAGTGCTAGTAGTAGTAGTAGTAGTAGTAGGAGGAGGAGGAGGAGGAGGAGGATGGGGTCCTTGGTGTTCTCTGAGCTTGGTTGTTTTCTTGCAGATGTTTCATTACCCAATCCAGGTAACATCATCAGTGCTAGTAGTAGTAGTAGTAGTAGAAGTAGTAGTAGTAGGAGGAGGAGGATGGGGTCCTTAGTGCTCTCTGAGCTTGGTTGTTTTCTTGCAGATGTTTCATAACCCAATCCAGGTAACATCATCAGTGCTAGGAGGAGGAAGGGGAGGAAGAGCAGGAGAAGGAGGACAATGACAATGACGACGAGGAGGAGATAATTAATGCTCTCTGAGCTTGGTTGTTTTCTTGCAGGTATTTCATTACGCAATCCAGGTAACATCATCAGTGCTAGTAGTAGTAGTAGTAGTAGTAGGAGGAGGAGGAGGAGGAGGAGGAGGAGGATGGGGTCCTTGGTGTTCTCTGAGCTTGGTTGTTTTCTTGCAGATGTTTCATTACCCAATCCAGGTAACATCATCAGTGCTAGTAGTAGTAGTAGTAGTAGAAGTAGTAGTAGTAGTAGGAGG
The DNA here is from genome assembly GCA_030761175.1 of Masticophis lateralis. Classification (NCBI taxonomy): domain Eukaryota; kingdom Metazoa; phylum Chordata; class Lepidosauria; order Squamata; family Colubridae; genus Masticophis; species Masticophis lateralis. Next base: position 10,804,278 of record JAUDYJ010000008.1, on the reverse strand, counting down.
AGGATGGGGTCCTTAGTGCTCTCTGAGCTTGGTTGTTTTCTTGCAGATGTTTCATAACCCAATCCAGGTAACATCATCAGTGCTAGGAGGAGGAAGGGGAGGAAGAGCAGGAGAAGGAGGACAATGACAATGACGACGAGGAGGAGATAATTAATGCTCTCTGAGCTTGGTTGTTTTCTTGCAGGTATTTCATTACGCAATCCAGGTAACATCATCAGTGCTAGTAGTAGTAGTAGGAGGAGGAGGAGGAGGAGGAGGAGGAGGAGGATGGGGTCCTTGGTGTTCTCTGAGCTTGGTTGTTTTCTTGCAGATGTTTCATTACCCAATCCAGGTAACATCATCAGTGCTAGTAGTAGTAGTAGTAGTAGAAGTAGTAGTAGTAGGAGGAGGAGGATGGGGTCCTTAGTGCTCTCTGAGCTTGGTTGTTTTCTTGCAGATGTTTCATTACCCAATCCAGGTAACATCATCAGTGCTAGTAGTAGTAGTAGTAGTAGGAGGAGGAGGAGGAGGAGGAGGAGGATGGGGTCCTTAGTGCTCTCTGAGCTTGGTTGTTTTCTTGCAGATGTTTCATAACCCAATCCAGGTAACATCATCAGTGCTAGGAGGAGGAAGGGGAGGAAGAGCAGGAGAAGGAGGACAATGACAATGACGACGAGGAGGAGATAATTAATGCTCTCTGAGCTTGGTTGTTTTCTTGCAGGTATTTCATTACGCAATCCAGGTAACATCATCAGTGCTAGTAGTAGTAGTAGTAGTAGTAGTAGTAGTAGTAGTAGTAGTAGGAGGAGGAGGAGGAGGAGGAGGAGGAGGAGGATGGGGTCCTTGGTGTTCTCTGAGCTTGGTTGTTTTCTTGCAGATGTTTCATTACCCAATCCAGGTAACATCATCAGTGCTAGTAGTAGTAGTAGTAGTAGAAGTAGTAGTAGTAGGAGGAGGAGGATGGGGTCCTTAGTGCTCTCTGAGCTTGGTTGTTTTCTTGCAGATGTTTCATTACCCAATCCAGGTAACATCATCAGTGCTAGTAGTAGTAGGAGGAGGAGGAGGAGGAGGAGGAGGAGGAGGAGGATGGGGTCCTTAGTGCTCTCTGAGCTTGGTTGTTTTCTTGCAGATGTTTCATTACCCAATCCAGGTAACATCATCAGTGCTAGTAGTAGTAGTAGTAGTAGTAGGAGGAGGAGGAGGAGGAGGAGGAGGATGGGGTCCTTAGTGCTCTCTGAGCTTGGTTGTTTTCTTGCAGATGTTTCATAACCCAATCCAGGTAACATCATCAGTGCTAGGAGGAGGAAGGGGAGGAAGAGCAGGAGAAGGAGGACAATGACAATGACGAGGAGGAGGAGATAATTAATGCTCTCTGAGCTTGGTTGTTTTCTTGCAGATGCTTCATTACCCAAACTAGGTAACACTCACCCAGTGCAACCCTACCACTGATGATGTTACCCAATTTGAAACGTCTCCAAGAAAAAAAGCAAGCTCAGACAGCACCAAAGACTCCTCATTTCAACCCTGAGCTACAAATATTCTCCTTTTATAGCTACAGGTGGAGTTGACAGCTTCAGTTATTTCATCAGGTGGGAATGGGGATCTTAGTGGACTTGGCTCCTGCCACGTGGGAGTGCTCTGAGAAGACCTATCCCCTCCCACCCCAGAAAGCTATCTTCCTCATCCCTTCCCATGCCATGGGCATTCTCATGCCTTCTTCAGGCTGTTCCTCAAAGCCGGAGGGAGCCTTGATTCTGAACAGGCACATGAAAATATGTATCCCTTCCCATCTGTGAGCTTTTCTTGACTTAATAAGTATCTTTTCCAGCCTGCTACTTTCCAGATGTGATGAGACCGCAACTCCCAGCATTCCCAATCAGTATGGCCAACAACTGGGAGTTGCAGTCCCAACACATCTGGAAAGATTCTGTAGAACCTTGACTTTAGGAGATTATAACAGGTTTGATGATGCACCGGGGAGACAGAGAAGATCTCTGAAGTACCTAGGAGGACCTTAGTGATGGTACCTTTTATAGGTCAAATCCAGGTCCCGGGAGAATTCAGCTTATGCCTTTTCAAGAAGACTTCTGCTTCCTCTTAGTTGTTTGGGGACTTGTGAGCTCAGGAAGCAGAAAAAAAAGCCAACACTCAGCTGTCACGGTGGCAGCATTTTTTTGATTGGCACCGTGACAATTGTAGCCCCCAACTTTGCTACAATGCTTCCCCCGCCTCGCTGGGATTAATTAGTGGTTTGTGCCACCCTTTGAAGATGCCAAGGCTGCTCTTCAAACTCTGATTTCTGTCTACTGCTTTGCTATCATTCTTCTGAGCCGGGCAAGTCCCTTGGGTCCCATTGCTTGTCACCTTTCCCCTTAAGAAATTAGTTGCTTCCTTATCCCTTAGCAGATGCCTCCTTCTAGGCATCCTTTTATAAATGTTGTTTTCTCCTTCTATTGTGAAGAAATGCACCGGAACTGATATACACAGAGTTCAACTGCATTGTTTTTGCCAATCATAGGGTGGGAATGTTGGTGGCATTAAGGAATGGGAACAGATTTCTTGGAAGGATAGATTTCCTGCTTCTACCAGTTCATGAAACGATGGAAAACCATAGATCTCTGTCTACCACAGCTCAACAAATTAAATTAGAAAGACTGGGCCATGGTGATGGCCCATGCTTTTGGTACCTGCAAAATGCACAGGTACAGTATATGTGGTACCTCGCTCAATAGTAGTAACTGTGAGAGGGATCTTGGAATCCTAGTGGACAACCATTTAAATATGAGCCAACCGTGTGCAGCTGCTGCCAGAAAAGCCAACACAGTCTTAGGTTGCATAAATAGAGGATAGAATCAAGATCATGTGAAGTGTTAATATTACTTTATAAGATAAGATCACACTTGGAAGACTGCATCCAGTTTTGGTCGCCACGATGTAAAAAAGATGTTGAGACTCTAGAAAGAGTGCAGAGAAGAGCAACAAAGATGATTAGGGGACTGGAGGCTAAAACATATGAAGAACGGTTGCAGGAACTGGATATGTCTAGTTTAATGAAAAGAAGGACTAGAGGAGACATGATAGCAGTCTTCCAATATCTCAGAGGCTGCCCCAAAGAAGAGGGAATCAAGCTATTCTCCAAAGCACCTGAGGGCAGAACAGGAAGCAATGGGTGGAAACTAACCAAGGAGAGAAGCAACTTAGAACTAAGGAGAAATTTCCTGACAGTTAGAACAATGAATCAGTGGAACAATTTGTCTCCAGAACTTGTGAATGCTCCAACACTGGAAGTTTTTAAGAAGAAATTGGACAACCATTTGTCTGAAGTGACGTAGGTTTTCCTGGCTAAGCAGGGGGTTGGACTGGAAGACTTCCAAGGTCCCTTCTAACTCTGTTATTCTGTTCTATTCTCCAACTGTGCTTGTAAATCATCAGGTTCCTCTAGCAGGACCCCTGTTAGGTCTAGGTGGATTTCTTCATAAGAGACCTTTTTCTCCTGGGCTCACAAATAGGTGTGATACTCATGGGAATCTTCTTTGGGGTTTATTTCATTTCCCCCTTCAGTTCTAGTGCATCTGTAATGATCCATCAGATTTGGTTGAGAGGCTGACAAATCCACAGGTATAAGGTCAGACAAAAAGAAATGGGGCCATCATGAACCAAACTCATCACATTTTGTCTCCCACAAATTCTAGCAATGATACCAAAAAAGGACACATCACATTACTGCTCTCCATCTCTACATACTGATCTGAGCAACGTGTAGATCTTCAGATGATGTTGGATTGCAGCTCTCATCACCCCTTATCGGGGATCACAATGACTAAGACTGATGATCATAGAAGTCAATGAAGCTTAGAAAGTCATCTACTGTCCTCCTCTATCTTGATGTCCAGGACTGTTTAGATTTGTGTTGCCCTTGATGCTCTCTGAGCTTGGTTGTTTATTTCCAGAAGTTAGTTAGATTTAGGAAAAGCCCTGGTGGCGCAGTAGTTGGAATGCAGTATTGCAGGCAAACTCTGCCCACAGCCAGCAGTTCGAACCCAACTGGCTCAAGGTTGTGTTAGCCTTCCATCCTTCCGAGGTTAGTAAAAGAAAAACCCAGATGGTTGGGGACAATATGCTGATTCTTAGAGCTGTAAAGCACTATGAAGCAGTATATAAGTCTAAGCACTAATACTATTGCTATTGAATAAGGTCATTTCTTTCCTACATGATTGGATAATGAAGGAGTTACCATCACTTAAAAGTACAGTACTGGTAACTGTTGTACCTTTATAATGGTTAACTTGCCTTATTTGAAAACTTTTCGCTAGCCTCACATATTTCTGTGCAAACTCAGAAAGCTCAAACTGCCCAAAGAGCTGCTGATTCAGTTCTGCAGAGGAATTATTGAGTCTGTCATCTGCACCTCCATAACTGTCTGGTTTGGCTCTGCAACCCAACAAGACAAGCACAGATTTCAATGGATAATTAGAACTGGAGAAAAAACAATAGCTACTTACCTGCCTTCCATTGAGGACCTGTATACTGCACCAGTCAAAAAGGGGGTTTGAAAATATCTACAGACCCCTCACATCCTGGACATAAATTGTTTCAACTTCTACTCTCAAAAAGATGCTACAGGGCACTGCACACCAAAACAACTAGACACAAGGACAGTTTTTTCCCAAATGCCATCACTCTGCTTAACAACTAATTCCCACAACACTATCAAATAATTTACTAAGACTATATTACTACTATTCTTCTCTTACTAGTATCTATCCCTTCCCACTTATTAGTATAACTGTGTTGCTTGTAATTTTCAATTATATCATATTGTTTTTATTTGTTTCCTAGTACGATTTGATAGCGTATTAGTAACCTTGACTATTACTAAGTGTTGTATCTTTTTATTCCTGATGAATGTATTTTATTCTCCTTATGTACACTGAGAGCATATATACCTAAGACAAATTCCTTGTGTGTCCAATCACACTTGGTCAATAAAGAATTCTATTCTATTCTATTCTATTCTATTCTATTCTATTCTATTCTATTCTATTCTATTCTATTCTATTCTATTCTATTCTATTCTATTCTATTCTATTCTATTCTATTCTATCCCATCCCATCCCATCCCATCCCATCCCATCCCATCCCATCCTATTCTATATTATGCAAATGAGCCTATTCACTGTGCTTATGAGTTTTCAGATGATACAAATGTTTTGAGCATGGTGATTAATCAACCTATTATTTTCTCCCTCTCCCTCCCTCTCTCCCTCTCTCCCTCCCTCCCTCCCTCTCCTCTCTCTCTCTCCATCATTACTTCTTGTATAAAAACATTTATAGCACATTGGACTATTCACCCAGCTAGCACAATGTTATCTCTTTTCATTGACAGATGCTCTTCAGGGTTTTTTTCCTATCATCTGCTATATGCTCTTTAAAGGTAGAGGTGCTATAAATTGAAAATGGGGCCTTGCTGGATGCTATAGTAACCGTTTAAATAGTAACATTGCTACATAAGGCATCTATGTTAATGTTAAGGTGAGAATTCTAGCATGAACTAACTCAGAGAAAGGCTAAACCCTGTATTCAATATACCTACACACAGCTCTGAATCACCCCAGGTTGTGTGTCTTCGTTTAGGGTAAAGGAGCAACGTGCCATTAAATGAAAAGTCAATTCCACTTTAGCTACCCCTGGGGCACGTTTTGGAAACTCATCACTGTCAAAGTTATCAGTTCTTTTTTCTTACATTACTTTGGTAGTTAATAAGGCAAAATTATGTTCATGTTCTATAGAGACACCATTATCGTCATCCGTTGCTGTGTACCAGAATATCACGGCATCCGACGAGCTGCAAAATCCATGCAGATGTACCCGGAACATGTTTATGAAGTCCTTAGTCGTCTCTCAGCTTGGTGCTTTTCTTGTAGATGTTTCATGACCCAACAAGGTAGCATTATCAGTGCTAGAAGGGATTGGCATTTGCTTTTATTCAGAGTAAACCCAGTTGGGGGATGTAACATCTGCAAGAGACCACCAAGCTCAGAGAGCACCAAGGACTCCCCGGGTCCATCCTGCGCTACAAAGATTCTCTTCTATTTTTGTGCCACGGGTAAGACAGACTTCAAGGGTTTTTCCTTGCCTTTCTAAACATTTAGTGGATGTGAAGGCCATTCTTTCAGTAGCACAGATATTCCTTGGCAACTTCTACTGCTGAAAAAGTGAGCAGCCAAATCTTCTGTTAAAGTCTTGCATACAAGCGTAGAAAAACTACTGTTGGCCCAATTCAACAGAAATCCATTTTTTTTACTACCGGTTTTGTGGGCGTGGCTTGGTGGGCGTGGCTTGGTGGGCGTGGCAGGGGAAGGATACGGCAAAATCCCCATTCCCAACCCGCTCCAGGGGAAAGGATACTACAAACTCTCCAGTCCCACCCCACACCCGGGGAAGGATACTGTAAAATCCCCATTCCCTCCCCACTCTTGGGGGGAAGGATATTGCAAAATCTCCATTCCCACCCCTCTCCGGGGGGAAAGATACTGCAAAATCTCCATTCCCATCCCTCTCCAGGGGAAGGATACTGCAAAATCCCCATTTCCTCCCCACTTCTGGGGGAAGGATATTGCAAAATCTCTATTCCCACCCCACTCTAGGGGAAGGATACCTCAAAATCTCCATTCCCATCCCACTCTAGGGGAAGGATACTGCAAAATATCCATTCCCACCCCATTCCAGGGGAAGGATACTGCAAAATCCCCATTCCCTCCCCACTTCTGGGGGAAGGATATTGCAAAATCTCCATTCCCACCCCTCTCCAGGGGAAGGATACTGCAAAATCTCCATTCCCATCCCACTCTGGGGCCAGTCAGAGATGGTATTTGCCGGTCCTCCAAACTACTCAAAATTTCCACTACCGGTTCTCCAGAACCTGTCTGAACCTGCTGGATTTCACCCCTGGCACAATTGTTTTCTTATGGGGAACCTGGACTCTTATAAAAGTGACCTCAGCTTCTGAGTTTGTTTTCCAGTTGTGGGGAGAGCTGGGGGGGGGGGTCAGGAAGGAACTTTCCTGCACTTCAGGAAACTTGCATGAATTGACAACTTGCAGAAATAGACTGTGGGCTGAACAAGCCACTTTAAATATTTAGGTGACTAATATAATTAATATGTCATGTTCATGCATATGGGAGATGTCAGGGGGATGTTGAATTTTATTCTGCTATATACTTAATGCTTTTATTCTGAAGTCTTTTATTCCCACATGTGAAAAAGAAGCTTTTGTTAGCTCATGGCAGAGTCCTGGTACCTTTCAAATATACAAATATAAAGAAAGAATTGGCATGAAGATTTCATTTTCGGTTGTTTGCTTACGTACAATTCCATCGAGCCACCAAAATGGGTTATCAGATTGCATGGTTGCAAAGGAGAAAATAGAATCTTAATATTCAACAAGTCACTGGATTTTTTTTTCATTAAAAAAATGGGTGGGTCTTTATGGATATAGTCATGTAGTTTTCATGGCAGCAATATGCTTGCCATTACTATCTTCTGGGATGGTTCTCCCTCCTAGACCAGTTTACAGCTCTGGAGTAGTTCCTGATAGCCTTCCTTTCCAAGAATTACTCTAAAGATTAATCAGATTTGACGATGATCAACCTTTTGAGATCAGCCAAGGTTAATCAATGCAGAAGGAACAGTGCAACTGATGTAGCAAGCTCTGACTTGGTGGCCCTCTGATGACCATGGTAGAATGAAAAGCTAGCTAGTATACTGGCTTTTTCCAGTTCCTCTCTGGACAAGGAGAGGACTTGAGGTCACCCACAAGAGCTCCAGACAATTGCTCCTTGCAAGAAGGCTGCAAGGCAGTATTCTCCAGTAGATTTAAAGCTCTGGGAAATGAGAGAAACCCATTTTACTTAAACTATGGTTGATGCCTTTAAAAAGACAACGGGTTAGCATATTCCTTTTCTAATGACTTTAAGAAATTGCTTGCTAACTGCTTTTCGGCTATTAGAAACCACTGGATCGATAGGTTTACAGCACCAGGTGAGTTTCCTTTGGCATTTAGCAAAAGAGGAGTCTAACTACAAAGTGTAAGAACATAACAAAAAATATTTTGAAATAAACAGTTGTGATTAGAACATTGATTGTGAAAGTTACGATTGGAGCAAAGGTCCAGATGGATTTGAAATAACTTTGCTCTCTCCTTCTGAGCTGGTGCTGATTCAGTTACAGTTCTCACTCCGGTTGATTAAAATAAATGTTAAAAATAAATGTCAGTTTTGCTTTCCATTTTGAATGGGTTTTGACATTCCATTCCCTTTGGATCTCAGCAGCAACAAATGCTGACACCAAATAAAATCTAGCTAGTCTCAAATAAGCACAATAACACAAATCATTTTGCAAACTATCTGAAGAAGAGATACATTACTGAAGGCTTGTACAAACAATACCAGTTGAAATTTTTACTTGAATTTACTGGTGAGAAGTAATTTATTGGAGAACCGACATCATGCAAAAAAATATTCCTGGGCAGTTTTCCTTGACAGATTCCTAAATTGTAGGAAGAATGTATTAGAAATAATGGGGAATGTAAACAGCTACAAACATCTCCCATTTGTTTTGTTTTTTTTAAATTTGCAAGTAAATCAACTGGATTATGTCAGCACCCTATTAACAGGAAGAATGCAGTGGCTCAGTGGGTAAGATGCTGAACTTGTTGATCGGTTCAGCGGTTTGAATCCCTAGCGCCGCGTAACGGAGTGAGCTCCCATTACTTCTCCCAACTTCTGCCAACCTAGCGGTTTGAAAGCATGTAAAAAATGCAAGTAGAAAAAATAGGGACCATTTTGATGGGAAGATAACAGCGTCCCCGTGCACTGTTGGCATTGAGTCATGCTGGCCACATGACCACAGAGACATCTTCAGACAGTGCTGGCTCTTCAGCTTTGAAATGGAGATGAGCACTGCCCCCTAGAGTCAGGAACGACTAGCACATATGTGCGAGGAGAACCTTTACCTTTAAACAGGCATGTCCATTAATCAGATATTTACTGATCTGCAGTTTTACAATGACAGTCGATCTATGTTAAAAGCAAAGAGAGGAAGATAAGATGCCAAACAATCTTTTTTTCTTTTTTTGCAAGACCTAAGAGTTTTAAGTTTGTCGTGGGTAATTTGAATTAGTTGCATCCCACACAGGACAGGCCCCACAGCTGTTCTCTTTTCATGTGTCAGGTTCGTAAAACCTTCCACGAATCTACAACTCCGAGAGAAACGAGCTGTAGCAAACAGTGACAAAAGGGAGGCCAGGTTGCTTCATTGTAAAAGCAAAATCACTGCTGCAAAGCAAAAAAGAAAGAAAGAAAGAAAGAAAGAAAGAAAGAAAGAAAGAAAGAAAGAAAGAAAGAAAGAAAGAAAGAAAGAAAGAAAGAAAATCTAAATGAAATATTTCTTATCGAGCAAGAAAATCAGGGTTGGCTCTGTTTGTAACCTCCATGGCAGCTGAATACAGGCAGAGAGAGAGAGAGAGAGATTTCTACTTGGAAAATAGCCGGAGCAAATTTCCTTTGGTTTGTACGTGCATTTGGGTAGTATTTTTTTTGTTTTTTGTTTTTTTGCCGAGAGATATATACAAAGAACGTTTTGGACAAGGCGTTCAACAAAGCCGCTGGAGCAGAAACGGGGTGAGTGGCGAAGCAGAAGAAGGGGCTTCGTTTCCACACACGCAGACACCGACACACCAACACACACACACACACATAACACAACTGCCTCGAAACATTCTCCCACTGTCCACTTGCCAGCCATTTCTGTCTCCTCCTCTGGCTGTTTACTTCAGCCTTTTGTTTCTCTTACTTGTTGCTATGCATGTAGCGTATGGCAGGAGCTCCAGTGAATATAGGCCAGCCTTTGATTGTACAACAGGCAAGGAGATGATTATAATATTTGACAGGAGGAAAAAGGAAGGGAGGGAAACGCGTCGCGCTTTCATATCTGCTTTGTCATAAATAAGAAACTTGCAAAGCGAGCTTTTTTCCCCCCTCCCCTCCGACCCTGTTTTATGCAAAGGGTTGTGTGGCTAACAAAAATCGGTGGTTGGCTTAAGGAGGAAACCTATGGTAGATTCATGGCTTGGCTGTTCTTGGTGACTTGCCACCAAGAAGAGGGAGTCAAGCTATTCTCCAAAGCACCTGAAGGCGGGAGAAGCAGCGATGGATGGAAATGAGTCAAAAGAGAAGAATTAGCAACAGTAATAGTGCTTAGACTTATATACTGCTTCACAGTGCCTTTACAGACCACTCTAAGCAGTTTAGAGAGTCAGTGTATTGCCTGCCAATAATCTGGCTCCTTATTTTACCAAACTCGGAAGTATGGAAGGCTGAGTCAACCTTGAGCTGGTCAGGATCGAACTCCTGACTATGGGCAGAGTTGGCCTGCCATACTGCATTCTAACCACTGTGAAGGAAAGGAAGGGAGGGTGGGTGGGAGGGAGGAAAATAGCCATAGCACTTAGATTTTTACAGCCCTCTCTAAGTATTTATTTATTTATTTATTAGTTCGATTTATATGCCGCCTTTTTTTTTTTTAATTTGATTTATATGCCGCCCTTCTCCGGAGACTCAGGGCGGCTTACAATGCGTTAAGCAATAGCCTTCATACTTTTGTATATTTATACAAAGTCAGCTTATTGCCCCCACAAACTGGGTCCTCAATTTACCCACCTTAGAAAGGATGGAAGGCTGAGTCGACCTTGAGCCTGGCTAGGATTGAACTCAGAGAAATTACAGGCAGCTGGTGTTAATTGCTGCCTTTAGTAGGAGGCATTAGCCCTCTACGCTACACAGGCTCCTTCTCTGGAGACTCAGGACGGCTTACAATGCATTAAGCAAATGGTTTACCCAGTCAACATATTTGCCCCCAACAATCTGGGTCCTCATTTTATCCACCTCGGAAGGATGGAACAAGAAACTTCCTGAGAGGAAAGATCAATTAATCGGTGAAAATGGCTTCCTTCTGGAAGTTGTGGGTGCCTCAATATTGGAGGTTTTTAAGAAGCGATTGGACAACCATTTGTCTGAAATGGTGTAGGGTTTCCTGCCTAATCGGGGTTGGACTAGAAGACCTCCAAGGTACCTTCCCAACTCTATTATTCTGTTCTGTCCCGTTCTGTCCTCTTTCCCCATTGTTTCCCATCAGCCCCTCCCTGCTCTCCCATCCCCCGCCTGCCACCAGCTTTCTTCTATATCCTATCTTGTTGGGTCACTTTACTAAATGCTCCTTTTATGATGCTGGGGGAGGTTGCGTTAGAAACATTGATCAACAACAAATGAGAAATAATGAGCGTATTGAGAAGCAAATATGTTGTCTCTCAATACGGAGAGGCAGGAAGTTGGCTGCTGTTAACCACTATCTCAAACTCCCTTCCAGATCTGAGGAACTCTATCCTGGATTGGAATAGTTCACTTCTCCCATGCATTATGGCCAGCTTCTATTTCCAGACTGCTAGGGATCAATGCCCATCTCATGCAATGGTGGGATTCAGCCGGTTCAGGAAAACTGGTAGTTAAATTGCTGGCTGGCCCCGCCCCTTCCCACCCCGCCCCTTCCAGGAGTCCCCATGTGCCCTATTTTGGCTCCCACGTAAGTGCAGGGAGGCCTCCTGGGCCCAAAACGGGGCACAGGGGGTGCGCCAACCCCCTGCGGCCTGTTTTCACTCCCAGGGGATTGCAGGAGGCCGAGTGCTGCCTGCCACACCCCCTGGCCATGCCCATTATGCCCACGCCCACCCAGACGGTCTTTAGGGCAGAGAATCCCGCCGTTAGTCTCATGCCAGGAAGAGTGTTGAGCAGTGATAGACCCAGTTAAAGGAAATTTCCTCTCAATGCCCGCCCACACCACCCCCATCAGAATCAAGAATTTAAATGGGCCAAATGGCAAACTCCTAGGCCTTTTTCGAAATTTACAAAGCTTGTCTGAGGTGTGATTTCAGGATTGACAAAGCTGGCTTATGCTGGAGGAATGGGGGCAGCTTGGTAACACGACATATTAAAAGTTTGAAAGCGATGTCAGGTCTGTTTAGCTGTCATGGTTCAGTTGTTGAAGCGACTTTGATACAGCTGCGGGAATCTCCAGATGGGGACCTGCTGATTCTTGGTGACTGGGATTGTCTGTTGGCTGCAAACCAGGCTTAAGTTTGTTCCGTGTGCATTTTAACACATTTCTCACTTCCTGTATGCAGACTGAAAATTAGTCATGCACCAAGATCTTTATTTTTTTTTTTTTTCTAAATGAGTAATGCCATCCATCATTTACAAAATTCAAATTGTTGTGTTTAGAAAACCCAGGGACTCTGTTTTCATAAACCATGCTGTGCCCAAACAAACAGGCCATTATGAATCAGTGGATGTGTGATTTCCTAAGTGAAAAAAAAATAAAAACTGGCAGGGCGAGTTACTAAATATAAACAGGCAGCAAACGCCACACACACTGATACTGATAATGTTATCTACTTGGGTAATGAAACATCTGCAAAGAAGCAACGCATAATATAATTCTGGAAGTTGAACTTCACAAGTCTTAAAATAGTCAAGGCTGGACGTCCCTGTTCTAAACTATATTCCTGTACTGATAAAAAAGTTGGATTTGGTGCAGGAGTGGTTTCTATTTACCTTTACTACCGCTTCGCAAGAACCGGACTGAACCAGGAGCAACCTACCACTGATTTAATGGCTTAAAACTTTATGATTTCACCCCTCACAATGGAATATAGTTTCATCTCATGTGGAAGGTTGATTCAGGTTCTTGATGCTTCCATTCTATTGGCCATCTGTCTGTCTGTCTGTCTATCGATCTATCTTATCATATCTCTCTCCAATCATCATCTATCTATCATCTATCTATCTATCTATCTATCTATCTATCTATCTATCTATCTATCTATCTATCATCTATCTATCTATCTATCATCTATCATCTCTCTCTCTCTCTCTCTCTCTCTCTCTCTCTCTCTCTCTCTCTCTCTCTCATCTATCTATATCTATCTATCTATCTATCTATCTATCTATCTATCTATCTATCATCTATCTATCATCTTACATGCCACCCATCTCATCTAGAAGTGACTCTTAGGCAGCTTACAATCTAAAAACACAAAACACACAAGCACACAATGTTAAAATGTTAAAACAATAAGTATCCATGCAGGAGATCCTCATCTAATGACCACAATAGCGCCCCAAATTTCTGTCGCTAAATGAGATCGCTGTTACGTGCGTTTTGCCCCATTTTATGACTTGCCCTGTCACAGTCTTTTAGTGGATCAAGTTAGTAACTCGGTTGTTAAGTGAATCTGACTACAACCCCTCTGTGGTATTGCCTGACCATGAAAGGTGTCTGAGAGCTTAGTAGGGGCGGTGGAAATGATAATGGTAATAAGAGTAACAAGCATCCATTCCTTCCAGCGGTGGGTTTCAAAATTTTTTATTATGGGTTCTGTGGGTGTGGCTTGGTGGGCATGGCATGGCTGGGTGGGCGTGGCTTGGTGGGTGTGGCAGGGGAAGGATACTGTAAAATCTCCATTCCCTCCCCACTCCAGGGGAATGTTATTGCAAAATCCCCATTTCCTCCCAATCAGCTGGGACTCGGGAAGCAGAGAATAGATGGGGGTGGGGCCAGTCAGAATTTTTACTACCGGTTCTCCGAACTACTCAAAATTTCCGCTACCGGTTCTCCAGAATTGGTCAGAACCTGCTGAAACCCATCTCTGATTCCCTCTGTTGCCTTCTTGTTCTTCAGAACCAGGCAATGTCATTTTGGAGAAGGTGCGTCTCTGTCCTCTGAGGGCTTAGCTCATCAGTTACATATTTTGAGGAGAAAAAGCTAGAACTGTCAGCAATGGACTCCGTTGAATGAGTGAAGTTGTTATAATTAATCAGCTGTCAGGACCCTAAAGCCAAAGACATTTTGATAGCTAGGAAAAAAAAATATATAGCAAAACCTGTCAGAGAGGCCATTTTTTTTCTCCTTGTGGCATTTTTCTATCTGTCTCTTTCCATACACCCACCTGGCCTTCTATGTCCTATCAGCAACACAGCCAGCATCCTACAACTGATAAAACACCTTCCAGCACAATATCTAGGTACCATTTGACGGGCTTTTTCCAGGAATAAAAGCATTTTTTCTTTCGCCTTGGCAGGAAGGCACTGCCAGATAGCAAGCAGCCTTGGAGTGGGGTGGGAGCAGAACGGCTAATACCTCCCACAAGAAATATGACTGAAAAGATGACAGCCGGTTCGCCTGTGAAAGAACCAGAACGGATTTAGGGAAAGAGGTATGCAGATTTCGGGATCCAGGAGAATAAATGGAGAGCAAGCAAGCGGAACACCCATATACATTGCAACCATCAGGGTGGCAACTGAGGTCTAAGGTGTTTCCCCGAAAATAAGACCTTGTCTTATATTTTTTCGAACCCTGAAATAAGCGCTTGGCCTTATTGCCATGTGCTCAAAAGCCCAATTGGGCTTATTATCAGGGGATGTCTTATTTTGGGGAAAACAAGGTAGGTGTCAGCATTTCACGCTGCACTTACTCTAATGCTGACATAAGAAGGAGAAGCGGAGGCATCTGGAAAGGGACGGTTGACTCTTCACCTACTTATTTTCCCTGGAGAGAATATCACCTGGGAGATGGGATGGGAGGGGGGAAATTCCTTTGAGTGGGAGCAGTGGATTGGGGCAGAGTGACTGGGAAGATGGCCAATGAGTGCAGAGGAGTGGGGAGAGGAAAAGGAGGGTTTTGGCTGAGGAAGTCAGAGTTGGCTGCGATGAGTCGGAGTAGAATGTTCAAGCTTAATAAATAAGAGTTTTTTCATCAAAGATTTTGTTTGAAATGCAATTTATTTGAGACGACTTCGAAACCTGACAGTAGGTAGGTAGGTAGTGATAGATAGATGATAGATAGATAGATAGATAGATAGATAGATAGATAGATAGATAGATAGATAGATAGATAGATGGATGATAGGTAGATAGAAGATAGATAGATAGATAGATAGATAGATAGATAGATAGATAGATAGATAGATAGAGTGTTTTATCGAAAATAAGACCCTGTCTTATACTTTTTTGAACCCTGAAAAAAATCACTTGGCCTTATTGCCATGCGCTCAAAAGCCCGATTGAGCTTATTATCAGGGGATGTCTTATTTTTGGGAGGGGGGGGGATTCTACTTACCTTTACTACCGGTTCACAACGGGGCCATGCACATGAGCTCACTTTGCTCACTCGCATGTGTGTGCTTCTGCATGCGCAGATCGTGACGTTGGGGCAGGTGGGCAAAGCCTCCTGCCAATTTTACTACCAGTTCTATAGAACCGGAAAGAACCCGGAGCAACACACCACTGTTTTGGGGGAAACAGGTACCTACAATAACACTATGAGATTCATTTGGTGGAATGGGGGAATTTTTTTTACTTTTTTATGCGAGTCTTGCTGGAAGGTGCATGTTTTATTCAAGGGAGTTTTGTTCCTCTCTACCAGGATGATACGATGCAGCTCCATCTGTTTGCTCAGGCTCTAGTCCAAGGGCTTTTGCAAGTACGGACGCCGGGAATGAAGCATAAGATGGGTTGTGTTTTGCCAGCAAGCCCCTCAAAATTCAAGCATATCCCTTGGCCTGGAAGTTTTGCAGGCTCTTGTTTCAAAATACAAATGGATGGTCTTCTAGAAAACAATCCTCAATATTTTCACTCATTTTTCCTGGCTGGCTATTTTGGTGTTGTGGTTAAGGTGCTGGCCTAAAAACCAGGAGATGGGGAGTTCTAGTCCCACTTCAGGCACGAAAGCCAGATGGGTGACTTTGGGCCAATCACCAGGAGATGGGTCCCTCCTCAGGCATGGAAGTCAGCTGATTGACTTTGGGCCAATCACCAGGAGATGGGAGTTCTAGTCCCACCTCAGGCATAAAGCCCAGCTGGGTGACTTTGGGCCAATCACCAGGAGATGGGAGTTTTAGTCCCTCCTCAGGCATGGAAGTCAGCTGATTGACTTTGGGCCAATCACCAGGAGATGGGAGTTCTAGTCCCACCTCAGGCATAAAGCCCAGCTGGGTGACTTTGGGCCAATCACCAGGAGATGGAAGTTCTAGTCCCTCCTCAGGCGTGGAGCCCAGCTGGGTGACTTTGGGCCAATCACCAGGAGATGGGAGTTCTAGTCCCTCCTCAGGCGTGGAAGCCAGCTGATTGACTTTGGGCCAATCACCAGGAGATGGGAGTTTTAGTCCCTCCTTAGGCATGGAAGTCAGCTGATTGACTTTGGGCCAATCACCAGGAGATGGGAGTTCTAGTCCCACCTCAGGCATAAAGCCCAGCTGGGTGACTTTGGGCCAATCACCAGGAGATGGAAGTTCTAGTCCCTCCTCAGGCGTGGAGCCCAGCTGGGTGACTTTGGGCCAATCACCAGGAGATAGGAGTTCTAGTCCCACTTCAGGCATGGAAGTCAGCTGGGTGACTTTGGGCCAATCACCAGGAGATGGGAATCAGCTCCTGGGCCAATCACCAGGAGATGGGAGTTCTAGTCCCACCTTAGGGCATGGAAGTCAGCTGAGTGACTTTGGGCCAATCACCAGGAAATGGGAGTTCTAGTCCCACTTCAGGCATGGAGCCCAGCTGGGTGACTTTGGGCCAATCACCAGGAGATGGGAATTCTAGTCCTATTTTAGGCATGAAAGCTAGCTGAGTGACCTTGGGCCAGTCCCTTTCTCCCAGCCCAACCCACCTCAAAGGATTGTTGTTGTGGGTCAAAAAGGAGGAGAAAGGAACATGAGGTACGTTCACTGCCTTTTGTTACTTATAAAGTAATTGCCACTGTAAAAAAAGCAAATAAATAAATACAGCGAAAGAGATGATTTCCTAAAGAAAGAAATCCATGGAAGAGGCATAGAGAAGGAACTCTCATGATTCCATCTTTGCTTATCCTCCAGACCAGGGGTCGCCAACCTTGGCATCTTTAAGCCTGGTGGACTGGAATTCTGGGAGTTGAAGTCCTCCAGGCTTAAAGTTGCCAAGGTCGGAGACCCTTGCTCCAGACTCAGGAGCAGATCGTGCCATCCAATTTAAGGAAGCGAAAGCATTTTAGGAAAACTGTGAGCTTTGCTTTGTGAACTGCAGTGATGGAAAGAGATGCTTAGAGTTAGCTATTCAATTTCTGTGCCGGCTTTTCTGTGTAGTTGGAATAGTTCATCTTTATCAAGGAGCAATAAGCGGACAAGCCTAATATATTTCAGTTTTAATAAGATGTGGCTACTTGTGCACACATCTCATAGAGCAATTAGTGTCAAAGGCATCTCCGAGATGGAGAAGAAACACGGGGCTGTTTACCATGTTGGAAAAAGCATGAGAGATGAAAGCTGGGGCTTCAATGGGGCTGGGGAAAGCAGGGGTCATCAGGGTTAGACCTTAAAATGGAGAGAGCTTCATGTTTATAAAAGGTATGTTTTAAGACTCTTGTTGTTAAAAGAGGGGGAAAAAATCAACATTTTCAAGTTGAAAGAAGGACACAAGAGTTGGAAGGCATCTTGGAGATCTTCTTTGTCAACCCTGAAGCTGGTCTAACTGTGACCATTTTCTTTTTGTAGTTTTCCTCTAAGGAGGTTTCTCTTTGCATTGCTTCAGGGCTGACACAATCTGGAGCTAAGGGGCCAGAGAGGGGTGGGGTGGGGTATAGAGACAGCTGGGGTGTCGTAACCTAAATAAAATTATTTCCCCTGGGAATCAAGGACGTTCGTGCAGGTATTTGAAAGGTGGAGACTAAGCTCACCTAGCAGCTGGACGACATGTTGATTGGACCATGGGATGGGAGACTCAGGGGGAAAGCTTTTAACCTTTTTTTTACTTTTTTAACCTTTTTAAAGTTTTTTTTAAAGTGTCAATGGGTTTTAGGTTGGGATGTTTTAAATTTTTGGGCCAAAGTTGTGTAATTCTTTTAATAATTTTTAGATTTTGTATTGGTATATTTTTATTCTTGGCTGTTCACCACCATTAGTCCAGCAGGAGAAGGGCGGTATACAAATTGAATAAAATAAATGAATAAATGAATATAGCGACCAAGTTTCACGTTTAATTAGGTGTAAAACCGGCAGGAACTTAGAGCCGGTTTTCCACCAATTCTGTGCCAATTTGATATGTCCCAATAAAATGTCAAGGGATGTGGTGGCTCAGTGGCTAAAGATACTGAGCTTGTCGATCAAAAGGTCAGCAGTTCAGTGGTTCGAATCCCTAGTGCCACGTAACGGGGTGAGCTCCCATGACTTGTCCCAGCTTCTGCCAACCTAGCAGTTCGAAAGCACGTAAAAAATGCAAGTAGAAAAAATAAGGACCACCTTTGGTGGGAAAGTAACAGCGTTCCTTGCACCTTTGGCATTGAGTCATGCTGGCCACATGACCATGGAGACATCTTTGGACAGCACTGGCTCTTCAGCTTTGAAACGGAGATGAGCACCACCCCCTAGAGTCAGGAACAACTAGCATATATGTACAAGGGGAACCTTTACCTTTACCTTTAATAAAATGTTCTTTGAGGAATATGCCTGCCTCGGAGTTCTCATTGAAGGGGATGTATCACTTGGAACTCTGACATTCTAGTCCAAACTCCACCGAAGCGGGAGACCCTATGAACAAATGGCTATCCCGTCTCTTCTTAACAACTTCCAATGATGGAACCTGCACAACTTCTGGGGTCAAGTCATTTCATTGATTGATTGTTCTCCGAAAAAAATTCTCCTTAGTTCCAACTTGCTTCTCCTTGATTAGTTTCCATCTGTTGCTCTTTGCCCTACCTTCTGGTGTTTTGGAAAACAAGTTGACCCCCTCTTCTTTCTGGCAGCCCCTTAAATATTGAAAGACTGCTAGAATAAATGCTCAATGGTCATAAGGGTGAAAAATGCTTGTAAGCCTCTTTCTTTTCAGTGTCGTCATAACTTTGAGTGGTCCCTAACAGAATGGTTGTAAGTCAAGGAGTACCTGTAAAGAGAAAGCACTGAAGTTCAGAAGCCCAAGTATCACCTGCATTTAAAAGACACAGCCACAAAGAGGCGTCTTTCAAATACAAATGATTTCATTCATAAATCATTTTTTCCCATGTAATAAGTTGCAAACTAGGATGATGAACCTTGACATCCGCGGCGTAGGGAATTGAAAATTATCCTTTCAACTTTCCATATGGTGCAGGGGTAGGAAGAGATTTGCATCCCTTTCTATGCAAATCACAGCCCTTTCTCTGCAAATCATCCTTTTCCATGCAAATCATCCCTCTCTATGCAAATCACTCCTTTCTGTGATTTGCAGCCCAATTGCAGCTCTAAATGCAACTCCCAACACCAATGGTAAATCAGCTGTTCTCATCCACAGGTATTTGCGGACTTCAGCAGGACTGGCTTGGGAATTCTGGGAGTTGAAGTCCGCAGGTCTTAAAGTTGCTGAAGTCGGACACCACAAGTCGGCGTAGGGAGGGATAATGAGTTGTTTTATGGGCTTCTACCAAACAACTGTAGGGAAAAAAACAAACAACCTTTACAAGGCTTTTGAGAGAATAAAACAGTACTCCTCCTCTTTGTAATAATAGTAATAAAAAAAATACTGTAACTGACAGATGAAAAACAACAGAGCTACATAAAAGAACAAAGATATTATAAAAACTCCTAGTAAAATTTATCATATTTGTTGTTGTTGTTATTTCTGTTCAATCCTCTCTGGTTTTTGGAGACTGCCTGGACATAACTCTGCTATACTCTATATGTTCTTGGCAAGGTTGTTCAGAAGTATTTGCCATTGCTGCCTTCTTAGGGCTGAGGGAAAGTGACTGGCCCAAGGTCACCCTGTAGGCTTTATGCCAGTCTCCTGATTCCTAGCCTGAAGCCTTTAACCACTACACCAAACTGCCTTTCTACCATCCCTTACAGAACCCTCTAAGAGTCATCTTGAAGGTTTTCAAAATGTGTTTAAAACAGGCACCCATAACAAGGCTTAGCTGATCTGATATTCTTTTCCCCAAGGTCTCCCTTCAGGTGACTCTCAAGAGTGAACCTGCAGAAAAGAACCCCTCTGAATATTTTTCTTTCTTTCTTTCTTTCTTTCTTTCTTTCTTTCTTTCTTTCTTTCTTTCTTTCTTTCTTTCTTTCTTTCTTTCTTTCTTTCTTTCTTTCTCTCTCTTTCTTTCTTTCTTTCTTTCTTTCTTTCTTTCTTTTTTATTGGTTCAATTTATATGGCACCCTTCTCTGGAGACTCAGAGTGGCTTACAATGTGTTAAGCCTTCATACTTCTGTATATACCTGCTTAGTAGGGCTTTCGCCCCCCCCCCCCCCTTAAGCAGTTTTCTTTTTTATACAAAGTCAGCTTATTGCCCCCACATCCGGGTCCCCATTTTACCTACTTCGAAAGGATGGAAGGCTGAGTCAACCTTGAGCCTGGTGAGATTCGAACGTGTAGTAATTGCAGGCAGCTGGTGGTACTTAACAGCCCTTTAATCTGCTGCACCACCAAGGCTCTTATATATCTTCCTTCCTTCCTTCCTTCCTTCCTTCCTTCCTTCCTTCCTTCCTTCCTTCCTTCCTTCCTTCCTTCCTTTTGTCAGGGTTCCAAGTAACACTTGTATGGAGTGGGATGGGATTGCATGGAGTGAAGATGATATGTAGTCAAAATAACATTCTTTCTAGAAAGTCAAGGCCATTGTGCCCTGCAGCTGTGCTGAGAAAACTGGGGAGGTATCTTCTCTTCCAGAGGGTACCTGATTGGTTTGTGTGATGGACATGTGGGTGAAGGGCAAGGACTTGAACTTTCTTTTGGGTGAGGAAAACCCGGAAGCTCTCAGATTCAGGTTTTCCCAGATCTGTCAATCTTTAATAAAAATTAGCTTTGAGGAAACTCAAGCCTCAGAGTTCAATTTTGTTGGGGGTGTTACATGGAACCCTGACATATGTCCAACTGATGCGGGTCAAATTCAACAACGTTGCCCAACAAGTGGAAGATGAAGCCCAAATCAAAGCACTGAGGCAAGCTGGCAGATCTGCAATATCATCTAAGTAAACAAGGACTCCTTGGTATTGATGCTCTCCTTCCTTCCTTCCTTCCTTCCTTCCTTCCTTCCTTCCTTCCTTCCTTCCTTCCTTCCTCCCATCCTCCCTCCCTCCCTCCCTCCCTCCTTTCTTCCTTCCTTCCTTCCTTCTTTTCTGTCTGCTTTCCCTTGCCTTGCCTCTTTCCCCCTTCTCTCTCTCTCTCTCTCTCTCTCCTTCATTCCTTCCTTCCTTCCTCCCTCCCTCCCTCCCTCCTTCCTTCCTTCTTTCCTGTCTGCTTTCCCTTGCCTTGCCTCTTTCCCCCTTCTCTCTCTCTCTCTCCTTCCTTCCTTCCTTCCTTCCTTCCTTCCTTCCTTCCTTCCTTCCTTCCTTCCTCTCTCCCACTTTCCACTCTGACTCCAAAGCCTCACCTCTGGGCAGTAATCTATCAGTTCTCCTTTCCTCTGCTTTCAAACTATCACACCAAACAAGAAGACAATTGGGAGAAATTCCCAAAGGTGGAGGGTGGGATATGTAGTATTTATTTAGCGAGGAGACAACCAAATCATTCCCCCATCCCCCTCTTTTGTGGCAGTCCCTGATGCCTCTAACGTCTCAATATTTTTCTCCGCTCCAGGGGGAAAGCATCAGAAACAATTCCTGGCCTGGGATTTTTCGCTACTGTGTGAGGTCAAATCAGGTTTTTTTTCCCCCACCTTTGGACTTCTCCAGCAATAATAATCCCCAACAGCCCAACCTAGAAATCCCTGTGCGCTCTGGAAAAAAAACCCCTGCATGATCTGAAGCCAATTTGACAAAGGAAGAAAACTGCGGAGACCCTACTAGGCTGATGGTTTGCACAGCCTTTAAAGCGAAAAGAAGAATCTTTCTCACTTATTAGAACCCCAGCCTCTGCCACCCCGGATGACTCATCGGTGGATTTGGAATGCTCCGTTTCCTGCCGTTGGTGGCTCAGAGCCTCCACGGCTAACCCGGCCTCCTTTTGATCAAGCCGCCCCACCGCTAGGCATGCCACGCGTGGCCTCCTCCACCATTGTATGGTGATACTGCAGAGCCTTTGAACGAATTCCCCCTTTGAAAACAAAGAGAGTTCAATAAAGCCTTTGCTTCCCTGGTTAAGGCTTGCTTGAATGGCAAAGCTTCCATTTTCACACCTCGGTAATTGGTGCTAGGCTCTAAGGGAAGTTCTACTCTTCCAACCTTGCTGGGGTCAGGTGGAGACGAATTGAATTAAAGAGAGTGGAAATTGGTTCGAGGCAAGGCAGAGGACGGGTGGAGGGTTTCTGCTCCAATCGCTCCCTTCCGGCTCTCGATGTTGAGCAGATTTTGGGTGACCTTGCAATGCACCTTGTGAAGACCAAGATCCCATCTGGAATCTTCACCCTGCCTCCAAGGAGACACCTTGGAAATGAAGGCAAAATGCTGGACGCCGATTCTTTTGTCCATTGGGGGAAGGGAGGACCTTGGTGACCTGGCTAGGCCTGGAGCAGCAGCTGTCGGAGTGTCCTGGTAGAGCTCTGGTGGCACAAAAAGAGCAAAGATGATAAGAAAAGAAAAGCTGTCAGTCAAGTTGAGAGGAAGAAGGGAGATGGGGGTGTCCTTGGTGCTCTCTGAGCTTGGCTGCTTTCTTGCAGATGTTACTCAGATTAACCGAGTTGGAAGGGACCTTGTAGGTCATCTAGTCCAACCCCCTCCCCAAGCAGGAGACCCTACACCATTTCTGACAAACGGCAGCCCAGTCTCTTCTTGGAAGCTTCCAGTGATGAAGCTCCCACAACTTCTGAAGGCAACTTCTGTTCCATGGGTTGATTGTTCTCACTGTCAGAAAATTTCTCCTTATTTCTAGCTTGAATCTCTCCTTGATCAGTTTTCATCCATTGTGCCTTGTGTGGCCTTCAGGTGCTTTGGAGAATAGCTTGATCCCCTCCTCTCTGTGGCAGCCCCTCAAATATTGGAAGATGGCTATCCTGTCTCCCCTGGGCCTTCTCTTCACTAGAGTACCTATGCCCAGTTCCTCCAACCATTCATCATATGTTTTAGCCTTCAGTCCCCTAATCATCTCGGTGCTCTTCATGACCCACACTAGGTAACATCATCAGTGCAAATAACGTAACCTGATGGTATTACCTAGGGTCACCTTTGGATAATGAAGCATCTGCAGAAAACTATCAACTCAGAGAACATCAAAGATCCTTCAGTTCAACCCTTAGCTCCAAATATCATCCTTTATTGGAAGAGGAAAAATTCAGAAGCTGGATGTGAAGGAACTCTTCCTGTTCCTATTCTACAAATCTGCAACAAAGGCCAATTTGTGCCCCATCACTGCAGGTTTTCAAGAAGAGATTGGACAGACCTTCTGTCCAGAATGGTATAGGCAGTGGTGGGATCCTGCCGGTTTAGGAACTGGTTTGGTGATCGCATGTCCATGCAGTTTTAACAAAACTAACCTTCCACATTACTTCTGGGGAGTAACACAGCTGAGGTGTGCACTCCGTTCTGCCACACGAATCAGCTGAGAGGATAAAGGTAAGTAAAGCACAGGGGCGGTGGGCAGCCTCATCTGAAAGTTGGAGTGAACCGGTTCGCTCCCAGCTGATCGTTGGAGCTACAGTTTTGCCCGAACCAGCTGAATCCCACCCTGGGTATAGGGTCTCCTGTTGAAGCACAGGGTTGGACTAGAAGCAGAGGTGGGTTTCAGCAGGTTCTGACCAGTTCTGGAGAACTGGTAGTGGACATTTTGAGTAGTTTGGAGAACCGGTAAATATTGACTAGCCCCGCCCCAACCTGAGTCTCAGCTGATTGGGAGGAAATGTGGATTTTGCAGTATCCTTTCCCTGGAGTGGAGTGGGAATGGAGATTTTACATTATCCTTCCCCTGGAGTGGAGTGGGAATGGAGATTTTACAGTATCCTTCCCCTGGAGTGGAGTGGGAATGGAGATTTTACAGTATCCTTCCCCTGGAGTGGAGTGGGAATGGAGATTTTACAGTATCCTTCTGCTGGAGTGGAATGGGAATGGAGATTTTACATTATCCATCCCCTGGACTGGAGTGGGAATGGAGATTTTACAGTATCCTTCCCCTGGAGTGGAGTGGGAATGGAGATTTTACAGTATCCTTCCCCTGGAGTGGAGTGGGAATGGAGATTTTACAGTATCCTTCCCCTGGAGTGGAGTGGGAATGGAGATTTTACAGTATCCTCCTGCTGGAGTGGAATGGGAATGGAGATTTTACATTATCCATCCCCTGGACTGGAGTGGGAATGGAGATTTTACAGTATCCTTCCCCTGGAGTGGAGTGGGAATGGAGATTTTACAGTATCCTTCCCCTGGAGTGGAGTGGGAATGGAGATTTTACAGTATCCTTCCCCTGGAGTGGAGTGGGAATGGAGATTTTACAGTATCCTCCTGCTGGAGTGGAATGGGAATGGAGATTTTACATTATCCATCCCCTGGACTGGAGTGGGAATGGAGATTTTACAGTATCCTTCCCCTGGAGTGGAGTGGGAATGGAGATTTTACAGTATCCTTCCCCTGGAGTGGAGTGGGAATGGAGATTTTACAGTATCCTTCCCCTGGAGTGGAGTGGGAATGGAGATTTTACAGTATCCTCCTGCTGGAGTGGAATGGGAATGGAGATTTTACATTATCCATCCCCTGGAGTGGAGTGGGAATGGAGATTTTACAGTATCCTTCCCCTGGAGTGGAGTGGGAATGGAGATTTTACAGTATCCTTCCCCTGGAGTGGAGTGGGAATGGAGATTTTACAGTATCCTTCCTCTGCCATGCCCATCAAGCCACGCCCACCAAGCCTTGCCCACAGAACTGGTAGTAAAAAATTTTGAAACCCACCACTGACTAGGAGACATCCAAGGTCCCTCCCAACTCTTTTATTCTGCATTATGCACTCTGTGGAAGAACCCATGGGTCAGGAATGAACAGTAGATGGGGTTTTATTTTTCCCTTTCGTGTCCTGAAATTTTTTAAAGTCTTCCACGTTGAGTTGATGTCGACCGACAATGAATGGAGAATGCAGCTTTCCCGCTTTTCTTTTTTCTCGGGAAAGAGCTGCATCCTCGGCAGGCAAACAGCCCCGTGATTTATCTCAAAGTAAGGGAAATCAGCAGGAAGCTTGTTCTCTGACAGTTAAGCAAATGCCAGGCATCAGGGAATTTCCTCGCTCTTACTGAAGGGCTGAAAGAGAAGTTTGAAGGTCTTCCGGAGAGATGAAATCCATATGCTTTCTAGCTGGTTTTCCTTCTGTACTCTCTAAATCCTCCCCCCCCCCCCTCCTCCCCCTGGTCTGTTTCCACATAGTTTTGTTTTTTAACTGAGCTCTTTGCAAAATAAACAAACAAATAGAAGAGAGAAAAAAAATGGTTTGGCTCTCGATTCCTTTAAATTCATAATCTAAGTCACCTGGCATTGAAAGAGAAAAGGAGGGGAAAGGATGGAAGGCTGAGTCAACCTTGAGTCTGGTGAGACCCGAACTGGTGCAATTGCAGACAGCTGGATGTTAATAACAGGCTTTAGTCTGCTTATTAGCCTGTTGAGCTATCCAACGCTCCAACCTGATTCTTTGTCATCCAAGTCAAGGTGCCTTTTTTCAAGAGGCAAGTAGACTTTCTGATTTTTTTTGGAAGATATTTTGCTTCCCATCCAAGAAGTTTCTTCCGCTCTGATTTGGATGGTGGGGGAATGGAAGGATTTATACTCCTTGCAGACAGCTGGACATTTGCGTTCTTTTAAATCCTTCCATTCTCCCACCATCCAGTCAGAGGGGAGGAACCTTCTTGGATGAGAAGTGAAACGCCTTCAAGAAAAACCAGAAACTCCAGTTGCCTCTTGAAAAAGCACCCCTGATGTATTTGGATCGGTCCATCTTTTCAGCCTTTGCAGTTTCCAAATGAGCAGCAGAAAAGTAAATTATGTTCTTAAAACAACCACTTAAATCTATATACAAGGACAATGAAAAGAAAAAGACAACTGTTGAATGGCATCATGGACTAATTTGCTCCCCGGTGTGTCCTAAGAACCTAGAGGCTCTTCCTTCTTTTGATGTTATCAATGCGTTCTCGTATTTGCGGTTATTACTTTTGTGCTACGGCACCATTGGGCATGCATGCAAATGCTCACCTGATGCATTATCTAAATTACATCGTATTTCATGTTTTACTGATTTAATATAAAATATTACCTCGATTCATGAGAGATACACCTTATAATAGACTTTTGTTTAGCGGTGGTCACGCTTGCTTAGCGTCTCTTCCCAGCCATGTGAAACGCTTCTCAGCCAGGCTCAGAAATTGTGACGCCTTAAGTGAATGAGACAGCTAGGCTTCCTTCTTGACATCATGGAAAAAGGGGTAGCAAAATTTCAGGATGTTGCCATATTAAAAACCCTCCCACCATCCTATCTGTAGCTCTCATTTCTTCCCAAAGCCATTGGAAACTGGTTTTTCAACTCTTCTAAGGGCTGGTTGCTGAAGTGAGGGAGAAGGAGATGTATTCCTAACTTTGTCTATAAAGGTAAAGATTCCCCCGCACATGTTGTTTCCGGCTCTAGGGGGCGGTGCTCATCTCTGTTTCCAAGCCGAAGAGCCAGCACTGTCTGAAGACGTCTCCATGGTAATGTGGCTGGCATGACTAAATGCCAAAGGCGCACAGAATGCTATTACCTTCCCACCAAAGGTGGTCCCTATTTTTCTACTTGCATTTTTTACGTGCTTTCGAACTGCTAGGTTGGCAGAAGCTGGGACAAGTCACGGGAGCTCGCCCCGTTACGCGGCACTAGGGATTCAAACCGCTAAACTGCCAACCTTTCGATCGACAAGCTCAGCGTCTTAACCACTGAGCCACCGCATCCCAATAACTTTGTCTATAGTTGACCACAGGCGTTAGGATGCTGCAGCTCTGACCAGAAGCCAGGAGGTTTCCTCCCGGTGGGAAAATAAGTTTGCATAAACACTGCACAACTGCCACATTGTAAGAAGAAAGTCTGTCCAGGAATACAATCAAGAAATAACTTAATTCAGATTCCCAAACTTATATCTTCAAATTGGACAGAGCTTCTAAGTTGCTGCAGTCACTCAGAGGGGGTAACTATATAGGTAGTTACAAACTAAGCCTCCAAAAGGGGTCTTGTGATCCAGAATTGAAACTCTACAGTCACATGATCAAACCGCAGTTATTTAGAGACAAGGCCACACTTACAACCCGCTTACAGTGTCCTGGGATCATGTGAACATGTTTTGCTAACGCTTATTTCTGAGTTTTGGCCAAACTGAGCTCATAGCAAACTGTTGGTTTGCTTAACGACCATGGTGCTTGCTCAACAAATGTGCCACAAATGTGAGCAACCCATTTTACAACCATCACAACATGCAACTGTAATGGGCAGGTTCCATTATGGTTCATCGTGAATTGTTGGTATACTTAAAGATCATGGCTTTGCTTAATGATGACCACAAAAAGTCATTAAAAGTGGCTTGGTAATTTTACAACCATCACAACATACAACCATAATGGGCAGGCCCCAGTATGGTTGTATTTTTCAAGGTTCTGACTAACAAACCCAAGCAAATCAGAGCTCTGAGACTAGAATCCTCCTCTGAGAACTTCTTTATTGAATACATCACATCGGTACTGCTTTAAAGGAAAACCAACTCTAAATATCTCCTGTGGTTTCAGTATAATTAAAATAGTAAATAACCCCATCCCCAAGTGTCAGAGGTTACGTTGGCCGATTGGGTTAATTGGCGGGGTCTCCAGGCACTCCTTCCCCAACCTTATCCATTACCAGTAGAGATGATGTTGGTTCTCACGAGAAAGCTCTCTGTTGTGTCTAGTACGGCATTTCAACAAGGGTGGGTTTCACTTACCTTTACCACCAGTTTGCTCCTCACACGCTATCTGCACATGCACTCGTCCTTCCACATATGTGCTTTGCTCGCTTGCGTGCCTACCATGTATGCACCCGGACTCGAAAACGTGCTCCAAATAGCACGACTTGGAGCTGGGGTGGGCGGGCCGGGCCCACCCATGATCAGTGCTACTGGTTTGCCTGAACTTGAGCGAACTGGCTGAATACCATCTGTGATTCCAATCTCCTTTCCCCCCTCTGTATGGCAACTGAGGAACAGGAAAATGGCTTTGCCAGGTTCGGTCCAACATTGACAGTATGTTGAGAACTTCCCACGCATAAGGAGCCATCACAGATCATCCTTCCGATGAATTAACACCCCACCTCCCCACATTCTCGGAATATCTGCTGATACATTGTCGCCTAGCAGTGGAAATTCCTGGTGCTTGAAACCAAAGGAAAATGCACCAAAGTGGGGGAAAAAAAACACTGAGGAGGGGGAGAGGAAAACCAGAACAAGTGGGACTCTGGTTCCTAGAATATCAAGATTCTTCTATTAAATCAGACCGAAAAGTAGTTGCAGAACAGACAAGAGATGGCGTCTCAGCAAGGCTGATGAGCTGGGCCATTTTGAACTCCTCAGCTGCTGCAGCCAATTTATTGGAATGGGAATCCTTATTATGGGACTTTTTTGGGGGGTGGGAGTGGGAAGGAGTCACAAAACAAAACAAAACAAAAAAAAAATCGATTGAAGAAGATCTGGCACAGATCTGAGCTAGTGCAAAGGAATAACCTCCTTCAACCTTTTTTCCCTCTCCTTACTGGTGGTTCTCATTCATTTTAATGAAAGAGAAACTGCTGTTAATTTTTCCCCCCGCAGGAGATCTTATTAAATTACTTAATGATGAGGTGCCCCAAGGGGTCTCTCTATGTGTGTGTGAATATCCTGCCTTTACCTACACAGCTACTCTCCAACCATCTGCAGCTTCTTGGTTCCCCGTGTTTCGATCCCAAGGGAAAGTATTGGCGTCTTCTCTCAAGCGTCTTTTTTTTTTTTTGAAAGGGGCAAATTCGCCCGTCGTGGGAAAAAAATAACAAGAAAACCACAATTCTCTACGTCTCACCATCAAGTCAGCTCAAAAACACCACCAAGAGGAATGCAGAAGAAGTTCTCGAGCCCCTGAGAACGAGGCAGAAATCTCTTTTGCAGGGAGAGGAAAACCCTTTCAGAAATTGCAAGGCACAGTTTGGAGCAACCGTAGCTACGCCACAGGGTTCAGGATGATGGCATCCGAAGAAGAACCACAACTCCTTTCCCAGCTGAGGATCAGCTTTCTTTTTCATGACAAATTGTAGCCTACCCCACCCCACCCCCCAAAAAATAGTGGGGTGGGGCTGAGCTTGAATCTCTGTTAGATTCCAATTCTTATTTTTTTTTATCTTTATGTGGTTAGAGTGCTTACAGTGCAGTGGTTAAAGTGCAGTATTGCAGGCTACTTCTGCTGACTGCCAGCTGCCTGCAATTTGGCAGTTCAAATATCACCAGGCTCAAGGTTGATTCAGCCTTCTGTCCTTCCACAATGGGTCAAATAAGGACCCTGTTGTTGGGGGCAAGAGGCTGACTCTGTAAACTGGGGAAATCTAGTGAAGAGAAGAACCAGGGGAGACAGGATAGCATCTTCCAATACTTGAGGGGCTACCACAGAGAGGAGGGGTCAAGCTATTTTCCAAAGCACCTGAAGGCCAGACAAGGAATAATGGATGGAAACTGATCAAGAAGAGATTCAAGCTAGAAATAAGGAGGAATTTTCTGACAGTGAGAGCAATCAACTCATGGAACAGAAGTTGCCTTTGGAAGTTGTGGGAGCTTCATCACTGGAAGCTTTCAAGAAGAGACTGGACTGCCATTTGTTAGAAATGGTGTAGGGTCTCCTGCTTTGGCAGTGGGTTGGACTAGATGACATACAAGGTCCCTTTCAACTCCGTTAATCTGTAATTGCTCAGAGAGGGCTGTAAAGCACTTTGAAGCAGTAGATATATCTAAGCGCTGTTGCTATTGCTATCCCACCTTCATTTTTACAAATAGCTCAAGATGGAGAACATATTCAATGCACAAAAACGTGGTAGAGTTTCCATCACACCTTAGTGGCCACCATGACTTTGGGCACCCTACCCTACCGAATGCTGCTATGCGTTTGCAACTCATTAGCAACACCTGTGACATTCCTGGCACACGGCCCCTTTCCTAGGGTGGCTCGAGTGGCGTGGCTGACTATTTGAGCAGCTGGCAAAATCCACCTAAAGCAACAGAAGGAATTTAAAGAGGGAGATTGATCTTGGCGGCTTCTCCTGGATCCGTGCAGAGGCCAGGCTAATAAAAATGGGTCACCCAAGGCTTTTCACTCCTTCCCTGGTTCCTCAACCCTCTTGTCCTTCCGAAACTTCAGCTCTGCCGTTTGGCACCTGCCATCATCTTTTAATGAGAAAAAAACCCTGCCTGCCAAAGCCCGTGCCCTTCCGTAGGGTTGAACGGTGCCAGGTGCATGCCAGGTCTCCTCGCGGCCTCTCTCGTAATGTATACAAGTGGAAATGGTTGTTCCCTTTTTAAATTGACAAAAGCAGAAAATGGAGTTGAGGAAGCCCTCTGACCTCAGAGCCCTTGTCCATGAAAATTACCAGCGCCGTACAGGGTGTTTCTTCATGATGTACTTGCAATGGGGGAGATGCTGGTTAATTTGCTGCGATTCAGAGGTGACCCAGGTTTAATAAAGAGGATTAATGGATTTGAGCTAAAGGTGTCAGCTGTTCTGAGCTGATAGCCTTCTCTATCCAAGAGAGAGAGGCAGACATCAACTTAGCCTGTTCCATGGCTTTGGTTCTTTTCTTAAAGAGATGGGCATTTCTCTCTCTCTCTCTCTCTCTCACACACACACACACACCATCAAATAATTCCTTGTAGCTCATTTAGCAATCTGATGCAGTGAGATAAAAATCTATATTTTCCTTGGTATTCTGTAAGGGGTAGACATGAATTGCAGGGACTATATTTGCCTCCTTCTACTGAGCTTTTTTGGAAAATTTGAGGGACTTATTTTTTTTTCCCCCAAGTGTTCAGGATAAATAATAGGACAAAGAAAAAAAGAATTGTAAGTGCTTTCCATAGTGCAACCAGAAGAAAGCAAGATCACCTCAATTGCCAAGTCATTATGGAAGAATTATATGGCATTTGTACCTGAACTGATGCATTTATATTTTATGTCTAGTCCATCGTAAATCTACTCTGTCTGCGAACTGGGTCTAAAACCACAACAAAGTGTACATTTATTATCCTTTCCTTATGTACGCTGCACCGTATGTCATTATTTTGCTGAAAACAGCATGCTAAAATCTAGAGGCATGGAATATGAAAAGGAGCTGTCCCGTGTGCCTGTTCTAAATCAAAGCAGGGCCAAATGATAAAAACGTCCACTGTGACATTGCAAAAGATGGTTAGCCTTACTGCAGAGTACTTGTGTAGTAGGGATGTACCCAAATAGGTCGGTAAAATGAGGACCCAGATTGTTAGGGGCAATATGCTGACTCTGTAAATTGTTTAGAGAGGGATGTAAAGCACTGTGAAGAGGTATGTATTTACAGATTAACAGAGTTGGAAGGGACCTTGTAGGTCATCTAGTCCAACCCCCCACCCAAGCAGGAGATCCTACACCATTTCTAACAGATGGCAGTCCAGTCTATTCTTGAATGCTTCCAGTGATGAAGCTCCCACAACTTCCGAAGTCGACTTCTGTTCCATGGGTTGATTGCTCTCACTGTCAGAAAGTTCCTCCTTATTTCCAGGTTGAATCTCTCCTTGTTCAGTTTACATCCATTATTCCTTGTCTGGCCTTCAGGTGCTTTGGAAAACAGCTTGACCCCCTCCTCTCTGTGGCAGCCCCTCAGATATTGGAAGACTTCTATCATGTCTCCCCTGGTCCTTCTCTTCACTAGACTAGCCATGCCCAGTTCCTGCAACCGTTCATCGTATGTTTTAGCCTCCAATCCCCTAATCATCCTGGTTGCTCTTCTCTGCACTTTTTCTAGAGTCTCAACATCTTTTTTATAATATGGGGACCAAAACTGGATGCAGTGCTCTAGGTGTGGTCTTACTAGGGCTTTATAGAGTGGTATTAGTACCTCCCTTGATCTTGATTGTATCCCTCTGTTAATGCAATTTAGGATTGCATTGGTTTTTTTGGCTGTCGCCGCACAGTCTTGTCTCCTGTTTAATTGGTTGTATATAACTAAGTGTGATTGCTATTCTGTCTCTGTGAAACCCATTTCATCACTTGACCCTCTTCTAAATGCCTTTGGGAGTTGTGTGATAGCCTGTGGTGGGTTCCTCCTGGTCCTGTTGGGTTCTTGAGAACCGGGAGTAAAAGTGGCAGGAGGCTTCACCCACCTGCCCAGACATCATATTTGGAGATTTGTGCATGCGCAAAAGATTCTGCGCGTGCATGCACGTGCTCCCATTGCAAACTGGTAGTAAAGGTAAGTAGAACCCACATCTGATATAGCCCACAAAATCTGGAAGGAGCAAATGAAGCTCATTTAACATTTTCAAAGGAAAAGTTCCAGCATCCTTTATGAATAGCTTAAGAAAGATAATCAAAGTACTTGTGAGTTATGAGGTTCCTGAGAATATTATGGTGAGTGAATGGGAGAGAGGAGGAGGAGGAGGAGTAAGAGGAGGAGAAGGAGGAAGAGAAGGAGAAGGAGAAGGAAGAGGAGAAGGAAGAGGAGAAGGAGAAGGAGGAGGAGGAGGAGAAGGAGAAGGAGAAGGAGAAGGAAGAGGAGAAGGAAGAGGAAGAGGAGGAGAAGGAGAAGGAGAAGGAAGAGGAGAAGGAAGAGGAAGAGGAGTAGAAGGAGAAGGAGAAGGAGAAGGAGTAGAATGGATGGTCTCAGTTACAGTGTTGATAGAGCACCATTGGAAGACCCAAAGGACCAGGTTGGGGACAGAGATTCCTAAAGGAAACCTACCTATGTGGTCAGTAGGAGTCAATACGAACTTGATGGCACATAATCTGCAGATCTTTAACAAAGCACAAATCGACATTACATGAGTACCATTTATGCACTCCAAAGTCAAATCTCCAAATCTTTTTGCCCTTGAATCAAAAGTGCTGCATAGGCGTGACAAGAACAGTGGTGTCTGCAGTTTGGGGATGGAAAGGCTCAAAAATCATGCAAAAGCATGGATGAAACTTTGGAGAATGCACCCATGAATTGAGCCAAGACTCAAAACTGAGCAACTAAGAAAGGAGGAGATAAGGACCAGGAAGATGTAGTTGTTAGGGGAATAAGAACTGGGTCAGTTTCACACATCCTGACCAAGTTGGCAGGTCAACTCTTCTTTGAACCAAACCTTCTCATTTTGTTTAGTTTGGAAAATTAATTTGATAGAATAGAACAGAATAGAGTAGAGTAGAGTAGAGTAGAGTAGAATAGAATAGAATAGAATAGAATAGAATAGAATAGAATAGAATAGAATAGAATAGAATAGAATAGAATAGAATAGAATAGAATAGAATAGAATAGAATAGAATAACAGAGTTGAAAGGGATCTTGGAGATCTTCTAGTCCAACCCCCTGCTTAGGCAGGAAACCCTAAACCATTTCAGACAAATGGCTATCCAATCTCTTCTTAAAAACTTCCAGTGTTGGAACATTCACAACTTCTGGAGGCAAGTTGTTCCACTGATTAATTGTTCTAAATGTCAGGAAATTCCTCCTTAGTTCTAAGTTGCTTCTCTCCTTGATGAGTTTCCACCCATTGCGTCTTGTCCCGCCCTCAGGTGCTTTGGAGAATAGCTTGACTGCCTCTTCTTTGTGGCAGCCTCTGATTGGATTTAGACATAAGACCAAGTTGAAGAGTTGAATATTCATCTAAACTTAAATAGTTGTGCAAGAAGTTTCCCTAGCTAGGCTGAAACTCTTTTTGCACATCCCCAGTTTTCATAATTGTTCTTAACTTTGTGGATTCACTAACAGGCCCAAATCGGCGAGCCTAGTATTCGAATGCAGTCAAGAGCCCCTCACATCTACCTTTCTGGAAATTCGATTCGTGAAGTGCCTGCACACAAAACGAAAACCTCTTTCTAGCCCCTGAAAAATGACATTGAATGCGGCATCCGAGTGCGGTTTCACTCCATATATAGCAGATGGTATATTAGGGATTTTTTTTTCCCGATACCGAACAATGTTTAGTCAGTCTAGAGTGGTTCCCAAAAGCTACTCAACTCACTAATTAGATAAATAATGCCAAACCTTGTTATTTGCTTGTCACCTTTTGTAATCCTCGCCTCTCTTTTTTTCCCCTCTGTGGTGTTTTTTTTCCCCTCTCCTACTAAAATTTCAATTGAAAGGGAATCAGACAGGTCCTTGTTCTTTCGTGTTTTTGTTTATGCTACGCAGCGAAGTGTAGCATGCTGTGATGATGCTTGATGCGCAAGGATGGCGGTAATGCATTCAGAGGAAGAGGGGTGAAAGGAATGTTCTGAGCAAAGTTAGCGCCCCACCCCTCTCCTAGAAGAATGAAATATTTTGAGAAATGTTAAAAAGGCAGAATATTATATTTTCCTCGATGGGAAATGGAGAAACCTGTTTTTTTTTTTTTTAGAGGCAGAAAGTAGACTCACTCTTAATAGCCCTCACTTTTCTTAATAGCCCTCAGCTGGTGTTAGCACTTAAGAGATAAAGATAGCTCTGTTCATAAGCAAATTCCTTGTTCAAGGTCTGAACAAAGGTAGGGTTAGCCCTCAGCCACAATAGGAATTGCCCAACAAGCCCATTCATTGCATCAGCCCAAACTTCAACCAAACCTAGCTCAGACAAATTCCTTGGATTTGTACATGGCTCCTCTAACAACAATAGAATACATGTTCTTGCACAGGAAGAGGAAGCTCAAGTGCAAAGCCCAAGAGAAGGTATAAATAATCCCCACTCTCAACTCCATGTGGTCAGCTGCCCAGAATCATATGTGCTTGGTGGTTCTACTTCATCAATAAATGGACCCTCTTTCCAATCAGCCTCCATTTTGTCTCTGATGCCTTTCTCCCGGCTTGGAACTGAACCAGATGGATATTTCTTCCAACAGTTCCCTCCATGTAAACAAAAACCGGCCGTTTTGCTAAAGTCACGAAAGGGGCAGTTAAAAAATCCAACATGTCTAAACCCTTCGAGCTTCTTCTCCCATTATAAGGGGCTGGGAAAGCTGATGGACCAGCAGATATTACACCCTCCTGCATCTATGACACCGAGCATCCTTGGGAGGTGATGGGCAACATTTAAATATGCATGTGCTTACCTATTAGCATGCACATTAAAAATGAATCACTCAATTCCTGCTTCAGCATGCAGGATTCCAAGCCTTAAATAAGAGGGAGGCTGTACTGCCCTCCTCCCCACCAGAAAATTAGCCCTTCCTTATTTATGCATCAGGAATGGGGTCCATCCTGCTGAGCTTTGCTGCCTCAAATGTCAAGGAAGAAGGAGCTTTGTGCATAAAACTGATACCTGGATAACATCGGCCGCCAGCCGGTGTGCCTTTCATCCTCCAAGTGCAATGGGATAGGAAGTGAAACAATTAAATTGGGGCTGAGGGAAAGGCACAGAGAATAAATCCAGCACCACAAATGTATGATTCAGCTAATTTGATTCTCCAGGCTCTTAAATAATGCAACCAAATGTGCTTTTTTAGAATACAGGCTGAAATGGCATCACCAGCGGGATACCTTTGGGGAAAAAAAAAAAAGGGAAGGAAAGTCACCGTAGCTTTAATTTGAATGTGCCCAGAGTTGCTGCAAGCAATTCCTTCTAACCGTTCAGATTCCATCGCTATCCGCTTCTTCCTCATTTGCAGAAATCTGAAATAATTCACCTTAAAATAACAAGAACAATAATAGAAGCAAGCTGTGGCCTGAAACAGGATGGCTGTCAGCTTTTTAAGGAAAGGCATAATTGTTTCTCTAAAAGTCAGCTTGTTGATGTATCCGATATAAAATTAAAATTTCCTTTTAATGTATGCCAGTTAGTGTACATTTAAAGTGACAATAAATTATTCTAAGTCAATAGATATTTGTAGCTTAGGTTGAGATGAGGAGACCTTGGTGGTCTCTGAGATTGGTGATTTTCTTGCAGAAGTTTCATTAACCAACTAGGTAACATCATTAGTGCTACAAGGGAGTGGAGTTTGCTCTCATTTTATATACTAGCAGTTTGCCCCGTCAGTGTTGGTGCGGAGTATTCTTGGTGGTTCTTTGTGTCAGAGCGGCAATCAGCCCCATTATCTTGCTTGGGGTAATTGCCCTCAATTTGAGTTGGATCGTGACGTTCTCCTTGCGTATACTCTTGAAAAATAAAACCGTAATACATCTTCTAATTAAACTCATATTTATTGTAAAGAAAATAAAACATCTGACTATCTAAATTAGTTACATTTTGGCAAACGTCCCAATCTGACCTTAGCTGGCTGGAGAACAAAGAAAAGTTTTCAGAAGAAGAGAAAAGAATGCAGGCATGCGCAGTAGATACTGATAAGAAACTTGGCAAGCTACGGTAGGTTTGAGAGTCCAGATATTAAAGCTCTGCTGGTAAATACAAAAACGCAATGACACTTTGGTTAGGCAGGCAAGAGATAGATGATGAGATAGATAGATAGATAGATAGATAGATAGATAGATAGATAGATAGATAGATAGATAGATAGATAGATAGAGGGAGAGGGAGGGAGAGAGAGAGATAAAGAGAGAGATGGGGTCCCTGGTGCTCTCTGAGCTTGGTGGTTTTCTTGCAGAAGTTTCTTCACCCATTAGGTAATATCATCAGTGCAAGTGAGTGTGGGGTTTACATTAGCTTGTCCTGCCAATTTTGTTCGGGTTATGATCTTTTCTTTGTAATTACTTGGTTTACTTAGTTTGGTTAGTTAGTTACTTGGGGGGGGGTTGGTAGTAAACCTATCACAGTTCTTATGCTATATGTAGAAGAAAACCTGTATATTGAAAAATGAAGAAAAAGCAGGAGTCATCTACAACATAGAGTGTAAGGATTACAACAGCTACTATATAGGACAGATAGCCAGAAGGCTAGCAGAGCACATCCATGTACACCGACATCAAGGCACAATTTAAAACACCTCTAAAATAAAAAAAAATAATAAAAACAATCTCACACCTCATGGCCAGATTCAACCAGAGTTTCAACTGGGAAGCTGAGCGTCTGAAATCCAAAAATGCTAGGGGATTTATCGAAGCTTGACTTCCCGACTAATCAGCCATCAATAGATACACAGAGATAAACCACATGTACACACCATTCAAGAGAGCCGATAAAAAAAGCTAAGAAGGAAACCGACAGACGAGAACACATCAGCTTCAGCAACCAACACTCAGATAAGCAGGGTTTAACACAGAGAAACAATCAAGAAGAAAACAATGCTCTAATCAAGGAACTAACAAGGAGGCAAAGGCAGAGCAAAGTACTGTATATAAACAGCGAACAAACCTCGCACTCACTCATACCGATGTTACCTGGTTGAGTAATGAAACATCTACAGACAAACAACCACGCTCAGTGAGCACCATGGAACTCTGCAATCTTGTTGTATCTCTAAAAACAGCTTAACATGCAATTTGGCAAAATGTCAGGATAGCAACCAATAATTTCGGCGAGTGGTGCTTTTTCTGATTGTACTTTATACACCACAGTTCTTCCTCCCTGCACCCTTTAGTTATCTACGCTTTCATTCTGCCTCCTGTTTACAGTTTCTGCCGTTTAATTCCGTCCAAAATGGTACAGTGGTAACCATGTATGTTGGTATGTCTTTGTGTATGGTTAAGAAAACAGGGAAGGGGCGGGGGGCTGACAGAGGCCTGAGCAGGATGTCAGCTAGAGCTGTTAGAGCCACTGCCACATCTGCTATTGATTTTAAACAGTGGAATGAATTCTGCCTGGGAACTGCAAATTGTCTGCTTCATCCTAAAAGAAATTGAAATGTTATTGTTTACCACCAATCAAAAGAAGATTCAGCTTCAGGGTACAAGTGATGGAGAAGCTGGGAATAATTCTGATTCTAGGAAGGCATCTTAGTCCAATTTCTTACTGTTGGGCTTTATAGACAAAGATTACGTAGATTACAGAGTAACAGAGTTGGAAGCGGAGCCTGGATAGCTCAGCAGACTAAAAGCATTCTGATTAACACCAGATGTCTGCAATTACTGAAAGTTCAAATCTCACCAGGCTCAAGGTTGACTCAGCCTTCCATCCTTTCTAAGGTGGGTAAAATGAGGACCCAGTTTGTGGGGGCAATAAATTGACTTTGTATAAATATACAAAAGTATGAAGGCTATTGCTTAACGCATTGTAAGCTGCCCCGAGTCTCCGGAGAAGGGCGGCATATAAATCAAATTAAAAAGAGAGAGAGAGAGACCTTGTAGGTCATCTAGTCCAACCCCCCACCTCATCCAAGTGGGAGGCCCTACACCAGGGGTCAGCAACCTGTGGCTCTGGAACTGCATGTGGCTTTTTGATCTCTCTGCTGCAGCTCCCTGTTGCTGGTTGGCTCCACAATTGATAGGGCTTTCAGTTAGGACAGGTAGAGGAAAAAGGATGCCATTCTAGGAGGAGACTCCAGAATTGAATGGGGGCTTCCAGTTAGGACCTTTGTGGCTCTTTGAGTGTTTAAGGTTGCTGACTCCTGCCCTACACCATTTCGGACAAACGGCAGTCCAATCTTTTCTTAAAAGCCTCCAGTGATAGACCTCCTCCTGATGACTGATCGCTACAAAATCTCTCTTACTGCCAGAGGATAGCAATAACACTTAGACTTACTGTATATATTGCTTCATATGTCTATGCCGATTCTCAGTCATCCAGGTCATGGTTGTCCCAAAAGTGCTTTTTTTCAAGAGACAGCTGGACTTTCTGGTTTCTCTTTGAAGACATTTCACTTTTTGTCCAAGAAGCTTCTTCAGCTCTGACTGGGATTCCAGTCCTCTTGAAGAAAAGCTCCTTTGGGCATATTGCTTCATCATTCTTGACAGCCTTCTCTAAGTGGTTTACAGAATCAGCACATCACCTATCCCCCCCCCCCCCACCAAAAAAAATAAATAAAAATTGGGGTTCTCATTTCATTGACCTCGGAAGGATGGAAGACAGAGTCAACCATTGTTCTGCCCCAGCTCCGGATTCCCAGAGAATGTGACACACACCAAGCTTCGCAAACACTGTTTAATTCCAAACAAACCCCTTTCAAGAATGCAGGCTTCCCGTGCAAAGGGTCCTTATCAAAGTTATTAAGAACAAAGTCCGACAAAGGTTGGCAACCAGCCCAGAAAACCAGATATGAGAAGTCACTCGCTCTCCAAGATGCTCCGTAGTAATGAGACGTTGTTCTAGCAAGAAAGCACTAGCTGTGTGCAAACTTAGATTTGAGGAGAGGCTCCTCCACTTTGCTCTCTCCACTGGAAGGAGCCTCTGGAGGTTCTGAAGGCCCTGGCTGAGTCTCTGCCTCTGGCATCACATCCTCTTTGGTCTCCTTGCTGTCCGACACGAGTGCCGCCTGCGCAGGCTGCTGGCGCGACACCACACCAGCCTCCTTGTTGTCAGAATCAGCCACGATCTGCGCAGGCCACTGGCAGGCCACAACAACCATGAGCTGGTGAGAATCGAACACTTGGCAGTGAGCAGACGTAGCCTGCAATGCTCCATTCTAAATACCGTGCTACCACGTCTCATTAGACAGACCCAGTATTACTTAACCCTGGTCATTTTAAGATGCATGGACTTCAACTCCCAGAATTCCCTGGGCAGCTTGGCTCTGCAATACCCAAATCAATGACAAACCTTAGGGATTTATTCACACAACGTGCCAAGCTTGGTTACTGATAATCTTTGGTTACATTTTGAGGGTTGGTTTGGTTATCAAGATGGTACAAACCCAAACAATTTGCAATTCCATGCACTGTGCCAAATTGTGACAGTGGGATAATTCAGGAACTGCGTTAAACGTATTCTGCAGATGCAGCTCTGCTCATCTATATCCAAGGAGTCCTCCTATGTTTTCCAAACTATTATTACTTTTGAGTTGATCTCATTTTTTTGGGTTCTTGTTCTGTCCCACCCAATTCCATCCGGCAAGTTTGCTCTCTTCACCCATAATGGCAAACAAAAATTAAATCTATAATTATCATTACTAATTCCACTTAATTAGTCACAAGCCACCAGCCAAAATTGGCTTTCTCATAATTATCAGATAAGCAGTAAGCACATCGCAAAGATTATAATTAACAGTACTTAATTAAGACCTAATATATACACACCCCTTTCTCTCAAAGTAGGCTTAATTGAGTTCATAGCACCAGCAGCTGAGGAACCTTACTCTTTCATTACCTCTTGCAAGTTCTGTAAAACCAGCCATTTTTTTCCTCAAAGCCCCCCCAGCTTAGAGAGAATTGAGTATTAACATCTGCCCAAACAGCTAGGCTGCAGGTGGAAAATCAGATTTATTGAGAGCCTTGGTAAGTGGCAGGAAATTACCAAATCCTGCCGGTACATCAGCCCTACTAAATTGTCATTTGTAGTTCTCTTTAGGAAAGTCAGTGGGGGGTATGCTAGTTAGACAATGATGCTAGATGACAATTGGAGGGACTGGGAGTTTTAATCCTGGTTTAGGCACAGAAATCTTCTGGGTGATTTTGGGCCAGCCACTTTCTTTCTCTCTCCGCTTTAGGAGGAAGGTAATGCTAAACCCTTTCTTCGAAACATTGCCAAGAAAAAAAAACACTAAGAGAACAGAATAAGAATCGGAGCTGAAGAAGCTTCTTGGATGAGAAGCAAAACGTCTTCAAAAAAAAAAAAAAAACCAGAAAGTCCAGTTGCCTCTTGGAAAAAAGCACTTTGGATGACCAAAAATCTCCATAAACAGAATAAGAACAGAATAACAGTTGGAAGGGACCTTGGAGGTCTTCTAGTCTGTCAGGGAATTGCACAGCAGGAAACAGGGTTGAAAGGGACCTTTGGAGGTCATCTAGCCCAACCCGCTCCTCACGCAGGGGACCTGTACTAGGGATTTGAACCGCCGAACTGCCGACCTTTCTGATTGACAAGCTCCGTGTCTTAGCCACTGGGCCACTTAGTCAGGTGTCTAAATGAAGTCAGAGACACGGACGCAAACTTGCAGTTTTATATAAATAAATATAGTTTACATCTTTATATACATCAATATAATGGGAGCATCATGAGGTAAATCACAGCACACAGAAGAAAAAGGCGGCGGGGGGGGAAGGGATACCCCCCCTCCGCACCCACAGCAACCAATCACAGCGCAGATTGCCACACGCAAGAGCCAGCACTCTCCAATCAATCAACTATAACTGTGTGTTCTGGATCATTTCTTAAAAAACAAACAAACAAAAAATTAATAGGTTAATTTTATGGGTAAGGGGTTTTAAATTGGGGAAGCCAAATTGATTTAAATTACGTTTTAAATTATCTTAATTTTCATATTGTATGTATTTTAACTTTGGTTGTTCACCGCCCTGAGTCCTTTGGGAGAAGAGCGGTATACAAATTTAATAAATAAAATAAAATAAGAAAAGAAAAGAAAAGAAAAGAAAAGAAAAGAAAAGAAAAGAAAAGAAAAGAAAAGAAAAGAAAAGAAAAGAATAGAATAGAATAGAATAGAATAGAATAGAATAGAATAGAATAATAAAAGAAAAGAAAAGAAAATAAATGAAATAAAATAATAAAATAAAATAAAATAAAATAAAATAAATATAATAAAATAAAATAAAATAATAAAATAAAATAAAATAAAATAAAATAAAATAAAATAAATAAAATAAAATAAAATAAAATAAAATAAAATAAAATAAATAAAATAAAATAAAATAAAATAAATAAAATAAAACAATAAAATAAAATAAAATAAAATAAAATAAAATAAAATAAATAAAATAAAATAAAATAAAATAAAATAAAATAAAATAAAATAAAATAATAAAATAAAATAAAATAAAATAAAATAAAATAAAATAAAATAAAATAAAATAGTACAACCCCTACTGTTCCAGCTACTAAATTTAAATATATTAACATAGTCCAGCTCCCTGCTCAACCAGGACACCCTACACCATTCTGGGCAAACTTCTTAAAAACTTCCAGTGTTGGAGCATTCACAACCGTAAATCAAGCAGGGGTGGGCTTCAAAAAGTTTAGCAACCAGGTTTCAAAACTTTTGCCTGGTTGCTGGGTAGGCATGGCCAGGGTGGGCGTGGCCTAGTCACCCTCCTGCACTATAGTGGGGGGGTTGCCCTCCCCAGGCTCCAAAGGCTTTTCTTGAGCCTCCAGGAAGGTGAAAATGGTCTCCCCAGGCTACGGAGACCCTCCTGAACTTCTGGTAGGCCTGTTTTTTGTCCTTCCCGAGCTTCCACTGCACTTATCTGCATCCAAAATGGGTCATGTGGGGACTCTTGGGAGGGGCGGGGCAGGGTAGGAGGGGCCAGCCAGGAGTAGGATTTGGGGGTTCTCCAAGCTGCACAGAATCTTAGCTAGAGGTTCTCCCAAACCCCCAGTATCCCATCCCTGGAGTCAAACTATTCCACCGGTTAATTGTTCTCACTATCAGGAAATTTCTCCTTAGTTCTAGGTTGGTTCTCTTTGTGGACCAACGATCTGGACTTGACACACAGGTCCCAGAATTCAAGGCTAATACAAAAGCACACCTTTCATCAACACACATCGTTAAGGAGCCACAGTGGTGCAGTGGTTAGAATGCAGTACTGCAGGCTCCTGTTAATCACCAGCTGCCAGCAGTTTGATAGTTCGAATCTCACCAGGCTCAAGGTTGACTCAGCCTTCCATCCTTCCGAGGTGAGTAAAATGAGGACCCAGATCATGGGGGGCAATAGGCTGATTCTGTAAACCGCTTAGAGAGGGCTGTAAAGCACTGTGAAGTGGTATATAAGTCTAAGTGCTATTGCTATCCCTAAGCCAATGGTGTTTAATCAGACAAAGCCAAGAAGTAGCAGGTTTACAATATTAGACTAAGGAATGAAAAGGGATAAAGAGGAGTTAAATGTTTAAAAAAAATGGATCAGCTTTCTGTAGGAATGACAAAAACTGTTTGCCACGACAATGTCACCTTCAGTGCAATTCAGGCTCTCTTTGATTGGGAGGATTTCATTTCAGTTGGTTTTCTGAGCAATATTTGCAGAGTTCTTCCTAAGTAGGATGGGGAAAATTTTTTTCCCAAGTTCAGAAACCTAGGGGAAATGAAAGTGGCATGTTTGAACAGTCCTGGGAATACAGTTAGAAATGGATGCCTCTGATTTTCTTAACGAGGAACGAAAAGAGAAACAAGGAGAGAAAGGAA
The DNA here is from genome assembly GCA_030761175.1 of Masticophis lateralis. Classification (NCBI taxonomy): domain Eukaryota; kingdom Metazoa; phylum Chordata; class Lepidosauria; order Squamata; family Colubridae; genus Masticophis; species Masticophis lateralis. Next base: position 10,760,973 of record JAUDYJ010000008.1, on the reverse strand, counting down.
GGGAGGAAAGAAGAAAAGAAAAGAAAAGAGAGAGAGAGAGAGAGAAAGAAAAAGAAAAAAAGAGAGAGAGAGAGAGAGAGAGAGAGAGAGAGAAAGAAAGAAAGAAAGAAAGAAAGAAAGAAAGAAAGAAAGAAAGAAAGAAAGAAAGAAAGAAAGAAAGAAGAAAAGGAAGGAAGGGCTAGGGAAAAAAGGCATAGGGAAGGAAGGAAGGAAGGAAGGAAGGAAGGAAGGAAGGAAGGAAGGAAGGAAGGAAGGAAGGAAGACTCTGATGTGTCAATGCTGCAGCTCACCTCCCTGGAAGGGGCCATCCTGGGGGAGGATGCTGCCTTTGCACACAACTCCAAGTCGTTCCTCTTCCTTCAGCCTCTGCTGCATGGGAGAGATAGCCCAGGTTCCCGCTGGTGATTAGTGACCTCAGTTGTCCTCCTGACAGCTTGAACTGCTGTAGGTACAGATTTGAGCACGGTTTGATATTGGAAGGGAGAACGAATGAATAAAACGAGCGAAATCCATCTGCAGGGAGGGAGGGAGGGAAGGAACCGTGGGGTGGTGGGAGGGCCGGGGAAAGCAAAGATCAGAAAGAGAGAAAGTAATCTTTCTCTTGCAGGGACAACATACAAAATCAGGAACTTGGGCTGCTTCAACCCTGGTGTCCTATCTGTCCTTTGGCTTCTATCTGACTCACTTGCCCTCCTGTTATTTATTGTTCTGATTGTATCTTGAATGCAGTGGGGCCAGATAACGATGCTCTTACCTGGTTATAGATATTCCCAAGATGCCCACACTTGCATTTCTCTCTCCCCACCTCTCCCCCACCCAGTTAAAAGGTACAGGTAAAGGGTTCCCCTCGCACATATGTGCTAGTAATTCCTGACTCTAGGGGGCGGTGCTCACCTCCGTTTCAAAGCCAAAGAGCCAGCACTGTCCGAAGACGTCTCTGTGGTCATGTGGTCGGCATGACTCAATGCCAAAGGCGCATGGAAAGCTGTTACCTTCCCACCAAAGGTGGTCCCTGTTTTTCTCCTTGCATTTTTTACCTGCTTTCAAACTGCTAGGTTGGCAGAAGTTGGGACAAGTAACGGGAGCTCACCCCGTTACGCGGTGCTAGGGATTCAAACCGCTGAACTGCCAACTTTTCCATCGACAAACTCAACGACTTAGTCACTGAGCCACCACATCCTTCTCCTCCCCCCCCCCCCAACAGTTATATGCAGTTTAATTCTGGCATCATGTAGCTGCAGGAGGTAACATACGTGTGAGTGGGTGGGTGATTGTGCCCAATCATTTTCTATCGATTGAGTTTTATTCATGCACCCAACTCCCTAGCTAGACAACCAATTAAAAGCCTTGCTGTGGTTTAACATATACATTATTATTATTAGCAAGCGATTAGGGAGTGTATGATGTGTGCTAATATAGATGGAATTCTTCTAATCTTTTGCCATTTATAGAACCATCAATGTGATTCCTTCAACAGAGAAGAAGTGTAGATTGGCTGTCAGCTCCGCTAGGTAAACCAAACCAGGAAATCAATTATTTCTGCCCCCCCACTCCCTGCCATCCTCTTCTATTCAATCATATTCTAATTCTCAGACACTGCCTGGACTAGTCCCTGAAGTTTTCTTGGCAAGGATTTTTTTAAAGAAGTGATTTGCCGTTGCCTCCTTCCTAAGGCTGAGAGAAAGGAGTGGCCCCAAGGCCACCCAGCTGGATTTGTGTCTAAAACAGGACTAGAACTCTTGGTCTCCTGATGATTGGCCCAAAGTTATCCACCCAGCTTCAATGCCTACAGCAGGACTAGAACTCACTGTCTCCTGGTGATTGGCCCAAAGTCACCAACCAGCTTTCATGCCCCAAGGCAGGAGTAGAACTCACAATCTCCTGGTGAATTACCTAACGGCACCCATCTGATTTTCATGTCTAAAACAGAACTTGAACTCACATTCTCCTGGTGATCGACTCAAAATCACCCAGCCGGCTTTTGTGCCCAAGGTGGGACTACAACTCACACTCTCCTGGTGGTTGGCCCAAAGTCACTCAACCAGCTTTTATGCCTGAGGCAGGACTAGAACTCATGGTCTCCTGATCATTAACCCAAAGTCACCCAGCTGGTTTTCCTGCCTAAGTAGGATTAGAACTCAGTTTTTCCATCCATTCTTCCATTATGGGGATTAATATCCCTCCTTACCTCTACTAGCAAATCTGATGAAGGTGTCAAGAATGAAGTGGAAAAGACAAAGCACACCATATAAAAGATATTCCTGCTGAATTTGCATCAGCATGTAGGAGATACAAGATAGGGCAGATCTTCTTGGATGTGAGAGTTTGGAGAATTAAAGACTCTATAGAGGAGAAACTAAATTTCTTTCTAAGATGCAAAGTTAACTTAGATTTGACTCATCCTCTCTTCTTACCTCTTTCGTCCTGGATGAGTCATGCTGTAGATGGCTTCTAAAACCTCTCAAAATGTAGCACATTACTCTTCATTTCACCCTGGAGGCTAAGGAAGATGACTCAGGGAGTAATTTGTTAGCTCCTTCAGGCCTTCTACCTTTTAGGCCAGGGTTTATATGTGCTTTCAAAAATACGAAAGGTAGACTCTAAACATAGCGGTCCAAAAGAGAAATTCAGTCTTGTTTAAAGCTTTGATTGCCTTTGATGAGTATAATACAAGTGGCAGCTATTGATTCAAAAATAAGCAAAGGCTCTCACTGGAAACTCTATTGCTGGGGTGCGTAGAGTCAGGATAGGAAACATAGTGCTATCCAGATGCTTAGGATTGGAACAGGGGCTCCAAACATGGCAACTTTAAGACTTGTGGACTTCAAGTCCCAGAATTCCCCAGCCAGCCAGCCAGCTGCCACTGCATATTTTTTTTTTCTTAAAGGAACTTGGGTTAAAACTGCTGGTCTTTCCAGTCCAATGTCAACTATTTTCAACCATGCTAGCTAGAGAATTCTGGGAGTTGAAATCTTAAAGTTGCCAAGATTGGATACCCCTGGATTGCAGCTTTCCCGCAGTGTTTTACCATTGGTTGAGACCAGGGGTAAAATCCAGCAGGTTCTGACAGGTTCTGGAGAACTGGTAGCGGAAATTTTGAGCAGTTCGGAGAACCGGCAAGTACCACCTCTGGTTGGTCCCAAAGTGGGGTGGGAATGGAGATTTTGAAATATCCTTCCCCCAGGAGTGGGGAGGAAATGGGGATTTTGCAGTATCCTTCCCATGGAGTGGAGTGGGAATGGGGATTTTGTAGTATCCTTCCCCTGCCATGCCCACCAAGCCACGCCCACAGAACCGATAGTAAAAAAAATGGATTTCACCATTGGTCGGGGCTCATTGGAGTTGTTGTCCAAAACATCTAAAGGACTTCGACATCTTGGAGCATAGTTGACACTGAATTGGAAAGACCCAGCAGTTCTGACTCAGGTTTCTTTGGTTAAAAATAATAATTATAATAATAATAATAAGGGTGTGAGATGTTATGCATCGGGGGTTCTTCCACAAAGGTTTTTAATGCAAGAGCAACTGAATGCTCATGCTGCCACATGGTGAGAGCTCTGGGAAGGAATTTGAGGATTGAGGAAATTATCACCAAAATTAGTGCATGACTAACAGTGAGTGTGGGATGCAGTGGCTCAGTGGCTCAGACGCTGAGCTTGTTGATCGAAAGGTCGGCAGTTCAGCGGTTCGAATCCCCAGAGCCGCGTAACAGGGTGAGCTCCCATTACTTGTCCCAGCTTCTGCCAACCTATCAGTTCAAAAGCACGTAAAAAATGCAAGTAGAAAAATAGGGACCACCTTTGGTGGGAAGGTAACAGCGTTCCATGCGCCTTTGGCGTTGAGTCATGCTGGCCGCATGACCATGGAGATGTCTTCAGACAATGCTGACTCTTCAGGTTTGAAATGGAGATGAGCACCGCCCCTAGAGTTGGGAACAACTAGCATGTATGTGTGAGGGGAACCTTTACCTTTACCTTAACAGTGAGTAGAAGATTCAGTCACATTAAGGCAACTTTCCTCAACCTGGGCAATTTAAAGATGTGTGGACTTCAACTCTCAGAAAAATGGAGCTAGAATCCATTACATGGATTGGATGAATGGAAGGAATATGAATAGATCCTACCCTATATGTTTAAATAATATTGTGATTGATATTAGAATTGTATATTGAAACACTGAACAATGAAAGAATGAAGGATGAAACTTTAATATATACCGATGTGAAGAGTTAAATAAGGGAAGTATGAATAATAAAGCAGGTGAAAGATGAAAGACAGAAAAGAAACTCCTTTGAATACAGTGGTGAAATGAATAAAAGTTAGAATAGAAATAGAAATAAGAGAACAACTATATATATATATATATATATATATATATATATATATATATATATATATATATATATATATGTGTGTGTGTGTGTGTGTGTGTGTGTGTGTGTGTGTGTGTGTGTGTGTGTGTGTGTGTGTGTGTGTGTGTCTGTGTGTGTCTGTGTGTGTCTGTGTGTGTGTGGTGTGTGTGTGTTTTCTGCGTTTTCGCGCGTGTTTGTATGTAGGTCTTTGGTTATTCAGGTCTTCTCCTGCGTAAAATTGGAAGTATCTTGGCGACGTTTCGACGAAGTCTCATTCGTCATCTTCAGGCTGGTGTTCTCGGCTTCATGCTTCCAGCCTGAAGATGACGAATGAGACTTCGTCAAAACATCGCCAAGATACTTCCAATTTTACGCGGGAGAAGACCCGAATAACCAAAGACATACATACATATATATATATATATATATATATGTATGTATGTATGTATGTATGTATGTATGTATGTATGTATGTATTAACATAACAAGATGTATGTAATAATAAGAGGGAGGTTTAGAAATTGAATGGCGGTAGTATTAAAGGTAAAGGTAAAGGTTCCCCTCGCAAATATGTGCTAATCATTCCTGGCTCTAGGGGGCAGTGCTCATTTCTGTTTCAAAGCTGAAGAGCCAGCGCTGTCTGAAGACGTCTCTGTTGTCATGTGGCCGGCATGACTCAACACCAAAGGCGCACTCAACGCTGTTCCCTTCCCACCAAAGGTGGTCCCTATTTTTCTGCTTCCATTTTTTACATGCTTTCAAACTGCTAGGTTTGCAGAAGCTGAGATAGGTAACGGGAGCTCACCCCATTACGCGGCCCTAGGGATTCGAACCGCTGAACTGCTGACTTTTCGATAGACAAGCTCAATGTCTTAACCACTGAGCCACCACATCCCTCAGCGGTAGTATATGTTTTAACAATATGAAATAAAAATGAAATGTAATAACTATGAGTAATAATATTATGTTTTTGGGTACTAAAATGTATGATACTATGTATCACACTGTTCACACATTGATAGGTATAAGCAATATAAAATGAAAAACTTACCAAAAAGAATTTCCCGAACTAGCATATTGTCAAGTGCTAGCAACGAAAACCATTTGTGGATAGGCCTAAGAAGATATTTCATTGTTGATCACCTGTATTGCAAGAATCTTACCAGACTGACTGCCTTCCTTTGGGAAATGGCAGATATAGACCTAAGGGTTAGACTTCAAACATTCCTTCTACTGAATGGATTCTAAATTGGGATATCTTTTACTCCCTCTCTTCCCTTCCGCCGGTGGTTATAACACATGTGTGGTAAACTTCACCTCACAGAATTTATGCTGGCTGGGGGATTCTGGGAGTTGAAGTCCACACGTCTTTAAGTTGCCAGGGTCAAAGAAACACTAACATTAAGGATTCCGAGCAGACACCAGGTCCTTTCATAGAATAGAATAGAATGTTGTTCTGGTGTGCAGTGCTCTATAGTGCCGTTTTGAGAGTAGAAGTCAAAACAATTCATGTCCAGGATGTGAGGGGTCTATAGATATTTTCACAGCCCTCTTTTTGACTCCTGCAGTATACAGGTCTTCAATGGAAGACAGGTTGGTAGTAATTCATTTTCATTTGGAAGTAAAGAACTAAAAGGCACAAGTCACCCAGAAAGAAGTCTAGGAGTTGTCTTTGCACATTTACGCACAATTCGATTTTGTTTTGGCTTCTGTGCGGGAAAATTCCTTCAGCTTGCCTCTTTACCTTTCAATCAGGTAGAAGAGCTAAGAATATCCCTCGCAAAGGCTGTTCTCCTTGCATGGATCGGCTCTACAGAAGGTGCAGCGTTACCGATGGCGATATTTATTGTGCTATGTTGGGGATGTTATTGTCTAAATATAGGCATAAAACTAAGCAATTGGAAATAAAAATAGGAGAAGGCATGTACCTAAAGTGGCTAGAGTCCAAATGTATCATGTTTCAGTTGCAAAACATAATGCTGCAGAGTGAAACCCCTTCAGGGGTAGGAAAGCCATCTGGCTTCCCATTCAGATGAGGAAAAAAAACCCCTCTCGCTTGTTCTATATTTATAAAGAGGTGATTTGTGTTTAAAGCAAATATTATTTTTGCTCACTAGTCTAAGCGCAGGGAGAGAGAGAGAGAAAGAGGAGAGAGAATGCAGACGCAAGCAATTGGAAAGAAACTGCTTATGCATTTAAATGACAATTAATTTTCTGATTGTTTGGAAAGGTGATTAAGGATCTGAAAACTTATAGAGATACAACAAACCATAAAGCATAGACTATCCGCTAATAATAGGGTAGGAGGAGGGATTTAACCCAGATAGAATACATCTATTTTTGATTAATGTTTGGGGCAAACTCTTTGCTACAAACTCCAGGATCTACAGTATAAATACATTCCTGTGACTTGGGTCTTCAGAAGCTCAAGACAAATACAACTAGAAACTAAGCTACTTGGGTTAAAGTTTTGTTTAAAAGCTACCTAGGTGACTAAGAGTGTGTGTGTGTGTTGGTATGGCCTTCTGCTTCAAGGGGAGGGGGGAAATTAACTTTACTAAAAACACTGAGAGCTTATGCACCGGTGACAAATTCCTTGTGTATCCAATCTCACTTGGCCAATAAAGAATCTCTTCTCTTCTCTTCTCTTCTCTTCTCTTCTCTTCTCTTCTCTTCTCTTCTCTTCTCTTCTCTTCTCTTCTCTTCTCTTCTCTTCTCTTCTCTTCTCTTCTCTTCCCTTCTCTTCTCTTCCCTTCCCTTCCCTTCCCTTCCCTTCCCTTCCCTTCCCTTCCCTTCCCTTCTCTCATCCTGTCCTGTCTGATCCTACCCCATCCCATCCCATCCCATCCCATCCTTTCCATCTTCTCTTCTCTTCTCTTCTCTTCTCTTCTCTTCTCTTCTCTTCTCTTCTCTTCTCTTCTCTTCTCTTCTCTTCCCTTCCCTTCCCTTCCCTTCCCTTCCCTTCCCTTCCCTTCTCTTCTCCTGTACTCTACTCTACTCTACTCTACTCTACTCTACTCTACTCTACTCTACTCTACTCTACTCTACTCTACCCTACCCTACCCTACCCTACCCTAGTCTGTTCTAAATGCAGACATAGGACAACACATAGACTCTAGTCTGCTACTAATAAAATTGGATGGCCTATGATCAGCCAAACTAAAACAAGGATGATGATGGTGGTTGTGATAGCAAAGATAATGGTGGTAGTGGTGGTGGTGATGATGATGATGATGAAAATGAGTCTCCTGAACAAATGTAGATCAGTGAATTGCAAAATTGACACTCACTTCTAACCCAGCATGGGATACCACAAGTCTTAATGCCAAGAAGGCTTCTTTTATGCCAGCATTCCACACTCCCTGGATAGGTGGGCATAGCTTGGGAGCTGTAGCCAATTATTTCTCACAAGGCATGTCTTCTCTTGCTAGAGTTTGGCAGGGACATTTGTAATAGATTCTTTTGCTCTCTTAATCTCTACACTTCAGTCTCGTACTCTGGGAGGATTTGGGAAGGGGGGGTGGGAGATTTCGGCCGCTGTCATTAATATTTCTGAAATAGTTAATTCATATAGAATTTTGTGCAGTGTGTGTGTTTGTGCCTTCAAGTCAGCACAGATTCCTGGCAGTTGCCTGGACAAGTCCCTGAAATTTTCTAGGCAAAGTTTTGAAAATGGCTTGCCATTGCCTCCTTTGGAGGGTTGAGAGAGAGAGAGAATGGGCCAAGGTTACCCAGCCGGCTTTGGGTCTAAGGTCAGACTGGAACTCACATTCTCCCAATGTATATCCAATCACCTTCACTACACCACCAAGCTGTCTCTCCACATTAGTTTGAAGCAGGAGTGTCTAACCTTGGCAATTTGAAGATTTGTGGACTTTCCCAGGCAGCATAGTCCACACGTCTTAAAGTTGCCAAGGTTGAAGACCCATGGTTTAGGGCATTACACATTTACAGATTTTACAGATTAATAGAGATGGAAGGAACCTTGTAAGTCACCTACTCTAACCCCCCACCCAAGCAGGAGACCCTACACCATTTCTGGCAATCCAGTCTCTTGAAAGCCTCCAGTGATGAAGCTCCACAACTTCTGAAGGCAACTTCTGTTCCATGGGTTGATTGTTCTCCCTGACAGACAATTTCTCCTTATTTCCAGGTCGATCCTCTCCTTGATCAGTTTCCATCCATTATTCCTTGCCTGACCTTCGCTCCTTTGGAAAATAGCTTGACCCCCTCCTCTCTATGGCAGCCCCTCAAATATTGGAACATTGCTATCCTGTCTCATCTGGTCCTTCTCTTCACTAGACATTAATAATAAGATTACCAGATCTGGGTTGCCCAAATCCAGATGTTCGCTAAATGGCAACAGTCATATATAGACCATTTTTTTAGCTCTTTGCCACCATTTAGCAACTTTCCAGAATTTCAAAGCCCAGATCTGGTAACTGTGTCTAGAATAAAATACCCGATGGACCGTTCCATCCTTGTGTTTAAACTTCAACTTCTATCATCCTTTCCAATTTGATGCTTTGCCTGGGTTGATATAAATCCAAATCATCTAGACAGCATGGACTTAAACCATAAAATCCTGCTCCTCCACCTTTGTGTCATCAATGCAAGGCGAGTTGGAAAAGGATTTTCTTAATATTAAACATACTCCAGCCAAAAGAGATTTGCTTTGAAGTCTCGGTGAATAGAGAAGGAAAGTTAATTTTCCAGTGAAATTGATGGGACTGAGGCTGTATCTGTAGGTACTGCAGATATCATAGAAAAAGTATCAGGATGAAGTTCTGCAACTTTTCAAGTGAGGCTGAGGAAGATGGTTGCATGAAATCTCGATTCCATTGTGAGTCAAGATAGGATGCTCAGAGCAACAGGATGAAATATAACAATCTATAATATATAGAAATAAATTCATGTATTTCTATTAGGCTCTTCAGCAGCTGCCTAAAGTGGTTCTTTTCCAGAAAACATAATTTTATAGAGTTCTCTTGAGCAAGATTTATTGAAACGAGAGGGATTGGGTTACACAAGTTCTTGCAATTAAAACTACTTTTTTTAAAGAGTCCATAAACCACCGTGTCCATTATGGAGGAGATTTCAATCAACTTTGAGTGAATTCCATAAAACTGAACTCTTTAATGTCTTGGTGCCCGTCTACCTACCTACCTACCTACCTACCTACCTACCTACCTACCTACCTACCTACCTACCCATCCATCCGTCCACCCATCCTTCTATCTGTCTGTCTGTCTGTCTTTCTATTAAGGCACCTGGTCTACCCCAACATGTGGGAGGGAGCATACTGCTTCCCTTTCCCTCCGTCCAGGAGCCCGCATTCATGACAAACCATTTTATACCAAATTTATATTTTGCTGATAAAAAAATAAAGGGAGACTAGTATAGATCTATTTCAAGCTATTTAGCTCTCATCCGCTAGCCATACCCTTACTCGGATTCGAACTTGGTTTGAGGGAGCATTCTGTTTCCCTTTCGCCTTTTGAATCCAAGTAAGAGTATGGCTAGCTGATGAGAGCTAATATAGCTTGAAATAGATCTATATTAGTATCCTTTTACTAGTCTATACTACTCTCCCTTTATTTTTTTATTAGCAAAATATAAATTTTATACACACACACACAAACACACACACACACACACACACACAAGAAGCCACAGTGTCTGGTTCCTGTGTGCTCAGCCATAAACCTCAAATCATAACAGCTAGCTCTACAATTTACTGAATCGAAATCCAACTGTTTGAACCAAGCTAATTAAATCCAATTCTATGCCGTTATAAATACGGAGGTTGGCAAACACAGAACAATTACATAACATAAAGGGATCTTAAAATCCATAATTAAGGATAATCAAAATTATTTGATTGTTAAAATCTTAATAATTTTAACCTTCACAATGAAAATTAAGATTCATTAAAGCATGTTTGGAATAAGAATAGGAGAAGCCTCCCAGATCTATAGAATTAAATCTACTCGTTTTGAAAAAACATATGTATAACAACGTTATGTAGTTCTAAGTGTTGGTTTGAACTTCTGATTTCTCGAAAAAGATTTCTCAAGAAAATTTGGCCCTTAGGTGACACTAACTGCTGCCAAGGAGATGAAGAAACTTTTGTGAAATGCTGGCCATATCCACCATAAAGATGAACTTTCAAGGAAAAAAAAAACGAGACAGATAAAAAAATAAATAAAAACGAAGGCCATGTTTCATTTATTTTGTTTTATTTCACCAGGGGCGAAAATGCAGCTTCTTTGCTGAAGCCTGTCACTCTAGAAATAATCTGTGGCTGGGGATTTTCAACATCCACTCCAGCAATATTTTATTCTGACCCTAAGCAAAATCGATAGCTCATTCCCCCCCCACCTTTCCTTTCAGAAAGCTGGTTTTCTCTCTCTCTCTCTCTCTCTCTCTCTCCCCCCCCCCCCACCCCCATCTCTGCTCAGCGGAAGAAAATAGATTCTGCTTCGTGTCATTAAAAATATATTCTAACCATAGTTTCGGAAAGTGTGTCTATGTGTGTGCATTGCAAAGAATTTAAACATAGGCTGTAATGAGTCTCGAGCAAATCTGAATGGTTGCTTTTATTCAAGCTAATGGAGAAGTCAAGCCTTCAATCTCACTCAGCAAGGCTGAAATTTCTACGCCTACATTGAGCATCTGGATTTATAGCTTGGCAAATCTGCGCTATATGAAGATGGACAGGGTGCTAAGTTTGGATTATACAGGCAACGGCTTTCAGCTGAAACCTTCTTCGCCTTGGGGCCCTCCAGCAACTGTGATGTGAAACTCCCCCTACACTTAGTCCGCGACTTATGACCATAATTGTGTGTTGTGGCCCGTCAGCGGCCAGTGGATCTAGCAGCAGATTCGGACAGTAAGGAGGTTGGGGAAGAACATAGGCCAGTCCTGACAAGGGCTCTGCGTCCGAGGCAGAGAGGGGGCCAGGGCTGTATGCCAGTTATCAGCTGCCCTCAGAGTCAAACATCAGTGGGGCAAATGAACAGCTGGAGCCTGTTCCCAGTGTGCACATGTGCAGAGTTGCCAGACGAAGGGAACCGCTAAAGAACAAGGGTCGACTTAGGAGTAAGGCCACAGGTGGATGATGAATGGCCCTCCCAGAGGGAATAAAAGAGGAGTGAAAGGGGAGTGGAGTTTGCAGGAGACAATTAATTCATTCCGGCATTCTTGCCAAGTATTGCAGATGTCTGAAAGATATCGGCCTGGCCACTCTCCAAGCCTGATAAAGGTTGCTAATTGTGAAATATCTTGAAAGATTGTGGGAGAGGAAAGACTTTGCTGGACAGGAATTCTCTGTCAATTAAATAAAAGAGGTTTATCAGGACAAGGAGGAGACTTCGTGCTGCTGGGGAAGCCTAGGTCAAAACATTGTGCCCAACATTTCTGTTGTTAAATGAGGCATTTGTGAAGTGAATCTTGCCCCATTTTACAACCTGTCTTGCCTCAGTTGTTAAGTGAATCACTGAAGTGAACTGAAGAAGTTTCTTGGATGAGAAGCAAAATGTCTTCAAGGAAAGACAAAGCCCATCACCCATCTCCTCCCACTTATGACTGTATGACTCTAACCTTGTTGCTGATATCCTTAAGATTTATATTGACTGTTTCCCTGTGACTATCGTTAAGTGTTGTACCTTATGATTCTTGACGAATGTATCTTTTCTTTTACGTACACCAAGAGCGTATGCACCAAGACAAATTTCTTGTGTGTCCAATAAAGAATTCTATTCTATTCTATTCTATTCTATTCTATTCTATTCTATTCTATTCTATTCTATTCTATTCTATTCTATTCCATTCCATTCCATTCCATTCCATTCCATTCCATTCCATTCCATTCCACTCCACTCCACTCCACTCCACTCTACTCTAATTAACAAAATGGAGAACTTCCTTGTCTTAGAAGGCTTGATTCCTTCCTGATGTATGTGAACGTGTTACGTCTTGGTTTCAAGAGAATCCTTTTCTTCGGGTTGTAAAATTAGAGTTTTAATGAGGTCTTATTGGGTAACTTAACTCTGCTGTCTTTACGGATTGCAAATGCCTAGAACATTTGCAGTACATCTTTCTCCTATATCCTCTATTTTATGTGCAAATTTTACCTCTCTTGAATATATATTACCCCTATCGTTCTACGCATCCAGTTGAACCTGGACAAATCTTAATATCTTTTTTTGGAAGATATCGCTCTCTGCAACAATCCAACTGAAGTCATGTTGGCCCTGAATACCTTCCATTCATCAGTCAGTATACCTGTCACTAGCCAGCTGTACATCCTTAGACTATTCATTGCACTGGATAAATGGAATTTCTATTAGCCTTCTTTTTACAGGCTGACAGGTGCAATCATTCTTGTAAGCCTTAATTACAATGTTTAATTAAGCACAGTTCAAGTAGGTAGAAAAGTTTAAGGCTCGGAGAGCTATCAATGTCTAGATACGGAGCGAGAAGCGAAGGAACAAAATCTGTTTTGTGCTTTGAAGGATATATTGCTATAGAACCGGAGACAGAGAAAGATAATGTACTGGATGAATTTATACAACATCTGGGAATCCAACTATTCTGGACTGCAAGTCAGTGCTTATAAATTAACACATTAGGCGATCCAACCAATTTTGCCGTCTTCCATCATAAGCTATGACGAAGTGAACCGGATTTTAGAACAAGGTGCAAACTGTAACAGTATCATACCATGCTTTCCTGAAAATAAGACCTCCCCCTGAAAATAAGACCTCCCTGAAAATAAACCTTCCCCTGAAAATAAGCCCTCTCCTGAAAATAGGCCCTCCCTGAAAATATTTTAACGCATACACAGCCGGTCCACGCCATTTCCTCTGGTTAGAGTTAAGGAGACAGAGCTGGAAATCAGGTAAGATGACAAGAGGAGCCCCGTCTTGCTCCACACACCCCAAAATAATAAAACCTCCCGGAAAATAAGGCCAAGTGCTTATTTCAGGGTTCAAAAAAAGAACATAAGACATGGTCTTACTTTCGGGGAAACATGGTAGTTAAGACAATAAAGATAATCTTCAGTTTATGAGCACATTTGATTGTATCAAATTTCTGTTGTCAACAGAGTTCTGCCCCATTTTACGACTTTTCTGGCCGCAGTTGTTAAGTGAGTCACTGCAGTTGATAAATTAGTAACGTGGTTGCTAATTGAATCTGGCTTCCCCAATGGCTTTGCTTGATGGAAGGTCGCAAAAGTGGAGGATGTGACCCCAGGAGACTGCAACCATCATAAATAGGAACCAGTTGCCAAGCATTGAATTTTGATTAAGTGATCGTGGGGATGCTGCAATGATTGTAAGTGTGAAAAACAGTTGTGAGTCACTTTTTTTTTAGTGTTGTTGTAACATTACATGGTTACTAAAGGAATGATTGCAAGTCAAGGACTTTCTGTAACGAATAAACAATTCCTCTTCCTTTCCTCCCTATTGGCTGAAGTTCTATTTTTCTGGATCAACAGAACAAACTATCCAACGTGTAAATTTATACTTGGTAATCTTGTAAGTGGAAAGATTACAGATTAACAGAGTTGGAAGGGACCTTGTAGGTCATCTAGTCCAACCTCCTGCCCAAGCAGGAGACCCTACACCATTTCTGACAGATGGCAGTCCAGTCTATTCTTAAAAGCCTCCAGTGATAAAGCTCCCACAACTTCCGAAGACAACTTCTGTTCCATAGGTTGATTGTTCTCACTGTCAGAACATTTCTCCTTATTTCAAGTTTGAATCTCTCCTTGATCAGTTTACATCCATTATTCCTTGTCTGGCCTTCAGGTGCTTTGAAAAACAGCTTGACCCCCTCCTCTCTGTGGCAACCCCTCAAATATTGGAAGACTGCTATCTTGTCTCCCCTGGTCCTCCTCTTCACTAGACTAGCTTCCTGCAACCGTTCCTCGTATGTTTTAGCCTCCAGTCCCCCTAATCATCCTGGTTGCTCTTCTCCGCACTTTTTCTAAAGTCTCAACCTCTTTTTAATAGTGTGCTGACCAAAACTGGATGCAGGATTCTAGGTGTGGTCTTTTGAGTTCAGAAGAAAGAAAACTGATGCCAGAAAGGTGGGTTAATAGAGCCAAATTCAGACATCAATCTCAACAGGTGTTGACAACGATATTTTCCTCTTTTCAGCTTTTTTTTTCCTTTTCAAAAAAAAATATGATTTTTCTCAGTTGCAATGATTAGATGATTAATCAGATAACCGAACTGATTAAAAAAAAAAACTTTTGGCTGAAAAGATTTCCCTAATTAATGAGCTAGCAGACTTTGTATATATATGTAAAAAAAAAGTACAGGAGGAGAAATGATGTGAAGGCAGGCCTGTCTGTTTTCAAGGCCAATCTGCATTTCACATTTGAAAATGTGGGGGACAGTCTACACACCTCCAATACTAACTACCTGCAAAGTAGGATAATGTGTGGGACCCAATATACATGCTGCTACAGGTCTTGTGATTCACAATTATTAAAACTCATCCTAACGACTTGTCCGAAGGTTTGCCCCATCTGATTAAATCCTTTTCCTTGAATTTTCCTTTCCTTGCTTTAAAAACCAGATAGCAATAGCACTTAGACTTATATACTGCTTCACAGTATTTTACAGACCTCTCTAGGCAGTTTACAGAATCAGCATAATGCCCCCAACAATCTGGGTCCTCATTTTACCCACCTCGGAAGGATGGAAGGCTGAGTCAACCTTGAGCCTGGTGAGATTCGAACTCCTGGCTACAGGCAGAATTAACCTGCCATACTGCATTCTAATCACTGTGAAGGAAAGGAAGGAAGGAAGGGAGGGAGGAAAATAGCCATAGCACTTAGACTTTTACAGCCCTCTCTAAGTGGTTTACACAGTCAACATATTTGCCCCCAACAATCTGAGTCCTCATTTTATCCACCTCGGAAGGATGGAAGGCTGAGTCAACCTTGAGCCTGGTGAGATTCGATCTGCCAAACTGCTGGCAGCCAGTGATCAATAGAAGTAGCCTGCAATACTGCACTCTAACCACTGCGCCACCGCGGCTCATATAAACTATATAAACCTCTAACCTATATATACCGTATATAAGCCTCTCTACATCCCATATAAGCCTATAGACACCCAATAAGCAGCACATGGTCCCTCTTCGGGGTAGTCACCAAAGATCTAATCAACTCCAGTTCCTAGTATTAGATAAATGATTGATTGATAGATTGCCAGTTTGGGGTAGTGATTAAGGTGCTGGCCTTGAAACCAGGAGAGAGTGAATTCTAGTCCCGTCTGAGGCCTGAAAGCTGGTTGGTTGACTTTGGGCCAATCACCAGAGTAGAATAGAAGCCGGGCAACCTATACCAGTGATGGCTAACCTTTTTGCCATCGCATGCAAGGAGCAGGAGGGGGGGGTCACGTGCACACGTGCCTGCACCCATATTTCTATGTGCCCCGCCCCCACGCATGCGCACACTTCTCCCTGCTCCCTCCCACTCCTGGTGGGCCCGGAAGTCCTGTTTTTCTCGGACTACTCCCCCAGGAGGCCCTCCAGAGGCTGGAAACAGCCCATTTGCCAACTTCTGGTGGGACCAGAAGGCCCAATTTTTTGCTTTTGCCCAGGCTCCAGACCCTTTCTAAGAGCCTGGGGAGACTCTCCAGAGGCTGGAGATGGCCTGACTTCCAGTCCCACTGGAAACAGGCTGTTTCCGGCATCCGGAGGGCCTCCGGGGAGGTGGGGAAGGCCGTTTTTGCCCTCCCCAAGCTCCTAGAAAGACTCTGGAGCAGGGGAAAGCCTGTTTCCCTACTTCCAGTGTGCCCAGAAGGTCCGAAAATCAACTGGCCAGCGCATGCATGCACACCAGAGCTGAGCTCGCGTGCCCACCAATATGGCTAAATGTGCTACCTGTGGCACTCGTGCCATAGATTTGCCATCACGGACCCATACTATTTCAGCTAAGTGACTGTCTAATCTCTTCTTAAAAACCTCCAGCAACGAAGCATACACAACGTCTGAAGGCAACTTCTGTTCCACTGGTTAATTGTCCTCACTGTCAGGAAGTTTCTCCATAATTCCAGGCTGTTTCTTTCTTCAGTTAGCTTCCATCTTTTTGTTTCTTGTCCTTCCCTCCAGGAGACGTTGAGTTTTAGTTCCATTTTAGGAATAAAAGCCTAAAAGTTGGATGATTTTGGACTAGTCAGTTTCTCTCAGCCCACCCACCTTACACAGTTGTTATCCTGAGGTAAAAATATAGGCGGAAGGCATTTAATGTAGCTTGGCTGTCTTGAGTTACTTGTAAACTGCTAATCCAGTGGCATCAGAACTTGGGGATACTTAGTGAGTACTTATTTAGTATCAGTCCCCACTTCCTTAAAACTCCCGAGATCCATTGCTTCGCTGTCGGGAATGAGCAGGCGTTGAGTCATTGAGACCCCAAACACGGTCTGAGTAATGTTAGGGTGAAGATCCCAAATCAATTCTGCCAGTTCCCTTTCCACTTTAGTCACCCCGGTGGAACCAACCCTGACGTCCTTTTCACTCCCCCCCCCCATCTTCCCCTTGCAATTCAGTTTGTCAGGCGTTCCCCCCCTCCCCCCCACTCTTACTTGGCGATCACTGTTTATTTCTCCGATTAATGAACTCTGCAAATTAACCTCCACACTACTGTATAATTGCTATTAAGGCTTCAAAAATCACTTAAAGCATTTCTGCAGCTCGGCAAGAGTATATTCCATTTGGATGGCCGGTGCAGTTTGCTGATCGCGGAGAGATAGAGCCTGCCTTCCTGACTTCCACATTTACAATTAATTATTGCATTTGGCACCCAAATTACCCCCAGCCTTGTGCGCGAGGCTTTATCTCTGGGCACACACAGGCCTGGCTTTTAATTAAAGGCCCTCCAAATTAAATGGAAACAAATTCAATTATTACCTCTCATTGGAACAGCCTGCAGCCTATAGACTGTACTTTTGCAAGAGAGGACCTAGGGAAATTCATTCCCCACTAATCCAATGTAACTAAAAAAAATAAAATAAAAATAAATTCCCAACTATTTTTCTTATCATCACTCATGCAGCTCTATAGCCATTGGGTCAGTCTTGGTGTGAACTTCTCTATTGTTGAGTAAATTTTCATTCATTCTCTCCCCCCCTCTCCCTGTGTGTGTGTGTGTGTGTGTGTCTCCCTCTGTTTGTCTCTCTCTCTCTCTCTCGTCTCTCTGTCTCTTTCTCCCTCTCCCTCTCTCTGTATCTCTCTCTCTCTCTCTGTCTCTCTCCCTCTCTCTGTCTCTTTCTGTATCTCTCTCTCTGTCTCCAACTCTCCCTCTGTATCTCTCTCTGTCTCCCTCTCCCTCTCTCTGTATCTCTCTCTCCCTCTCTCTCCCTCCCTCTCTCTGTCTCTCTCTCTCTCTCTCGCTCTGTCTCTTTCCCTCTCTCTGTCTCTTTCTGTCTCTCTCTCTCTGTCTCCAACTCTCCCTCTGTATCTCTCTCTGTCTCTCTCTCCCTCTCTCGCTCTGTCTCTCTCCCTCTCTCTGTCTCTTTCTGTCTCTCTCTCTCTGTCTCCAACTCTCCCTCTGTATCTCTCTCTGTCTCTCTCTCCCTCTCTCGCTCTGTCTCTCTCCCTCGCTCTGTCTCTTTCTGTCTCTCTCTCTCTGTCTCCAACTCTCCCTCTGTATCTCTCTCTGTCTCTCTCTCCCTCTCTCGCTCTGTCTCTCTCCCTCTCTCTGTCTCTTTCTGTCTCTCTCTCTCTGTCTCCAACTCTCCCTCTGTATCTCTCTCTGTCTCTCTCTCCCTCTCCCTCTCTCTGTATCTCTCTCTCCCTCTCTCTCCCTCTCTCTGTCTCTCTCTCTCTCTCGCTCTGTCTCTTTCCCTCTCTCTGTCTCTTTCTGTCTCTCTCTCTGTCTCCAACTCTCCCTCTGTATCTCTCTCTGTCTCTCTCTCCCTCTCCCTCTCTCTCTCTCTCTCTCTCTCTCTCTCTCGCTCTGTCTCTCTCCCTCTCTCTGTCTCTTTCTGTCTCTCTCTCTCTGTCTCCAACTCTCCCTCTGTATCTCTCTCTGTCTCTCTCTCCCTCTCCCTCTCTCTGTCTCTCTCTCTCTCTCTCTCTCCCTCTCTCTGTCTCTCTCTCTCCCTCTCTCCCTCTCTCTGTCTCCCTCTCCCTCTCCCCGTCTCTCTCTCCCTCTCCCTCTCTCTGTATCTCTCTCTGTCTCTCTCTGTGTGTGTCTCTCTCTCCCTCCCCCCCTTCTCTTCTCTAAAAAAATGTACAGCACTGTTCTCCAACTCCTTAAAATTTCGCTGTCTGCAGGAAATAATTTTGTTGGAAGAAATATCCTTCTGGGTTCAGTTCCAAGTGGGGAAAAAGACACAGGATTCATGGAAGTTGCTTGGAAAGAAGGTCTATTGATGAACAGGATCACATGCCTTGGAGATCTTGGGCGGAAAAAAAGGGAAGAGATGCTGAGAGTCTCTGGGTTTTATACCCTCTCTGGCTTTGAGCTTCCTGGGGCATAGGAAGAGTATCCTGATTGGTTGCTGTCAGAAGTCATAGCTAGCTTTTTAGGTTGTCTGTGTGTTAAGTTTGGTTGAATCTTGCTGGGTGATGCAATGAAGGGCAATTAAATGGCTCTGCCTGAAGGAGGTGGATCTTTGTTAGGTAGAATAGACTGGCTCAGGCCTTAATGGGCCATTAACAAAGATTTGGGGGGGGGCTGAGTTTCTGCCTCCCTTTTAGGGGAAATATTCTGCCCTTTTGATATGATTCTGATGTGAAGGCTCTTAGCAGATAACAGCACTCTGTGAGAATGTGGAAAAACACAGAGCCTGGCCCATCTGTTGGTATGTCAGCTACTACTAGAAACAGGTACCGATAATGACTTAATTTTGGCCAATGACTCTGTGTGTGTGTATATATATATATATACATATCTGTTTTCTGAGGTTTTCGCGGGTGTTTGTATGTAGGTCTTTGGTTATTCGGGTCTTCTCCTGCGTAAAATTGGAAGTGTCTTGGCGACGTTTCGACGAAGTCTCATTCGTCATCTTCAGGCTGGTGTTCTCGGCTTCGTGCTTCCAGGAGCAATTGCCGAGAACGAAGCATGAAGCCGAGAACACCAGCCTGAAGATGACGAATGAGACTTCGTCGAAACGTCGCCAAGACACTTCCAATTTTATGCGGGAGAAGACCCGAATAACCAAAGACCTATATATACATATGTATGTAGGTCTTTGGTTATTCGCGTTTTCTCCTGCATAAAATTGGAAATATGTATGTATGCATATATGTATGTATGTGTATGTATGTATGCATGTATGTATGAATGCATGTATGTATGTATATAGACATTTTGATTTTCGTATCTTTTCTAAGGCATTACTCCAACATTTGGGTTGGGTAGTCATATTGATCACTCAGAGTTGCTTTATAATGAGATGGGCGTCATAGACATTTAATAAATAAACAAAGCAAAGTGAGTAACAGGCCTTCACATCTCTGGAAATCAGAGTAACCAGAGGATCATGGAGGAATAGCCAGATTTACCAACATTTTATAGATGTCAAGAAGATTTAAGTGTCCGGGGAACATTTTGTATAAACTATTGCATTTTTAGGACATTGTTTTTATTATTATTTTAAATAAACTTGGTTGGCCCACTTGGAAGCCTCCCAAATGAAAAGTGAGGAATGACAAGGACTTCTTGATATTGGCTGGCTTATTGGGGTTCCTTATCCCCAAAACTGCCTTTGAGTCAAAACTTCTGAAGCATATGGAGGAAAATTCTCTGCTGGGTAGCCTTGCAGTCAGCTCATGAATCATTTTTTGACAGTTCCCTGCCAAGAAAATTAGCTGAGGTTATTTCACATCAGCAGAATTTTTGTTAAGATTTCCTGATCCACCGCGAATAGCATCCAAGCTCCAAAAGTCAAGGAATTTCTATCCTGCCTACAAATATAAGGAGCATCTCTTCTTTAGAGGACGTAGCTTATGGCAAACTTGCTATTAGGGAAAGGGGAATAATAATAATAATAATAATAATAATAATAATAATAATAATAATAATAATAATAATAATAATAATAATAATGTACCGTATTTTTCGGCGTATAAGACGCACCTACCTTTTTTGGTGAGGAAAACAAGAAAAAGACATCTGCTTCTGCCTCCCAGCAATTTTGCCTCGTTGCAGCAAACAGCCTGTTTTACGTTCATTTTCGTTTTCAGCGTAGCTTGATTAGCACAAGGAGAAAAAAAATCTGCTCCCAGCAATTTACCTCCTTGCAAAAGCAGCAAAGGCCTGCGCAAAACAGTTGTGAGCAAAAGCAGCTGAGAATCGAGAGGCCCATCCAATCAACTTGTGCTAATTAGGCTGTGCTGAAGCTGAAATAAGCTGTTTCTTCTTGCTGCTTGCTGCTAAGAGGTAAACTGCTGGGAGGCAGAGGCCAAAGGGTGGGGGCCAGTGGGTGGGCGGGGCTACATTTGGTGTATAAGACGCACCTAAATTTTCACCCCCTTTTAGGGGGGAAAAAGGTGTGTTTTATACTCCGAAAAATATGGTAGATTTGTTTCAATCAGGCTTGCAAAAAACAGCATTTCCTATAGCTGAAGAATTGTGCTGGGGTCCACCTATAGCCTTTTGATGATAACAAATGAACTCTTTTTGAGGGAACTCAGTTGCTGGTGACTTTGTGGCCATTATCAGAGTTGGTATTCAGCCGGTTCGGACTGGTTCAGGCGGGTGGGCTGAGCTCAATCCCATCCTATATTGCTGTGTTTTTGATGCCGCACACATGCATGGATGTCTCATGCGAGCGAATTGCCATGATGTCTAACATTGCACGTATGTGCGCTGCGTACGAGAAAATTGCCGTGTTTTGTGACATTGCACGCATGGTGTGCACGCACTCACATTTCTGGTGCTGGGCGAACCAATGGTAACAATATGTGAAGGCCAGCTCTGGCCATTATCATCCTTTTCTAGCCAAATTGTTCAAGTGTTTCCCTGTTGCCTTCCTCCAGGGTGTGTGTGTGTGCGTGCAGGTGTATGTTTCACTTCCATTCCTACCTACGTTTTTGGAAGGTCTTGGAAAGCTTGCCCTGAAATATTAAACATGTCCAACTCTGCTTGACTTTCTGGAGCTTGGCTGCAATGGGTTTGGTAGAGCTGTGGTGGCTCAGTGGTTAGAATGCAGTACTGCAGGCTACTTCGGCTGACTGCTGGCTGCCAGCACTTTGGCAGTTTGATCCTGTCCAGCTCAAGGTTGACTCAGCCCTTCCATCCTTCCGAGGTTGATAAAACAAGGACCCAGAATATTGGGAGCAAGATGCTGATTCTGCAACCCACTTAGGGAGGGCTATAAAGCGGTATATAAGTTATTTCTATCAATCCCTGTTATGCTCTAAGGCCGTGACGACGAACCTATGGCCATGTGAGGTCAGCTGCAGCACACATGTGGGCGCCGGCCAGCTGATTTTCGGGCCTTCTAGGCCCAGCAGAAGTAGGGAAACATGTTGCTTCCTGGCTCCAGAGGGCCTCAGGAGGTGGTGGGGAAGGCCAATTTTTCTCTCTCACCTGGCTCCAGAGCCTTTCTAGGAGTCTGGGGAGGGCCTTCCAGAGGCCAGAAATGACCTGTGTTGCCAACTTCTAGTGGGACCGGAAGGCCCATTTTTTGCTGTCCCCAGCCTTCAGAGCCTCTCTAGGAGTTTGGGGAGGGCCTTCCAGACGCCAGAAACGGCCTGTTTGCCAACTTCTAGTGGGACCGGAAGGCCCATTTTTTGCTGTCCCCAGCCTTCAGAGCCTCTCTAGGAGTTTGGGGAGGGCCTTCCAGATGCCAGAAACGGCCTGTTTGCCAACTTCTAGTGGGACCGGAAGGCCCATTTTTTGCTGTCACCAGCCTCCAAAGCCTCTCTAGGAGTCTGGGGAGGACGAAAACAGCCTCCCCCCCCCCCGGAGGTCCTATGAAGGCTGAAAATGGCCCATTTGCCAACCTTCCAGTCCCTAGAGAGGATCTGGAGCCAGGTGAGAGAGAAAAACGGGCTTACCGGGCCATCACATGCCAGTAGCAGGGGGGAGGGTCATGCACGCATGCGTGGTGGTGGAGCACATGGAAATATGGGTGTGGGCACACGTGTGTAACCCCCCTGCGCCCCCTACTGGCACACAATGGGAAAAAGGTTAGCCATCACTGCTCTAAGGTAAATGATGAGTGATTGGATAGGTAGTCCTCAACTTAAGGCCACAACCGAACCCAAAATTTGGTGTTTTCCACATGGTGGAAAAACAGTCATAAGACACTTTTCTTCAATTGCATTGCAACTTTAAACAGTCACTAGCGAACTATTGTAAGTTAAGAGTTTAACTTTAAGTGCATTTTCCTTTTGAAAGCTTGTTTCTGCTTTCCTTTCCTCCTTTCTCCTCTTTCTTTCTTGAACCTTCTGCAGTGAGTCACCACCTTCTCTTTGTAGCTTTAGATATGAACCTTCTCATCAGAAATTAGAACAATGAATCCGTGGAACAACTTGCCTCCAGAAGTTGTGAATGCTCCAACGCTGGAAGTTTTAAAGAAGATGTTGGATAACCATTTGTCTGAAATGGTGTAGGGTTTCCTGCAGGGGTGAAATGCAGCAGGTTCTGACAGGTTCTGGAGAATCGGTAGCGGAAATTTTGAGCAGTTTGGAGAGCCAGCAAATGCCACCTCTGGCTGGCCCCAGAGTGGGGTTGGAATGGAGATTTTGCAATATCCTTCCCCCAGGAATTGGGAGGGAATGGGGATTTTGCAGTATCCTTCCGCTGCCACACCCACAAAGCCATACCCATGAAGCCACACCATGCCCACCAAGCCACGCCCACAGAACATGTAATAAAACAATTTGGATTTCATCACTGGTTCCCTGCCTAAGCAGGAGGTTGGACTAGAAGACCTCCAAGGTCCCTTCCAACTCTGTTATTCTAATTCTAAATATTGTCTTTTCCTCTGAAAATCGCTGACTCCTTAGAGGCATAGCAGAGGACAGGCAGGGTTGTTTCTTTCCATACTTAAAACATTTTTTGTACAGCTTACAAACTGAACTGGAACAATGACTCCGTAGTGTTTTCTTTTCCTCTGGTATTTTAAAGAGCCCATTACTCATCCTCTGGGACCGATCTTTCTCCATTGTCTTCCAGAGTTTAAAAGTTCTCCAACCTACTAAGCAACTCTGGCCTGCTTTGCAAAATGCATCACACCCAACTAGCATTCCTTGCAGTGTTTTCTTTCGCTTCCTAAGAAATAGGCAGAATTCTATTTTGCCTGCCCATCTCGTTCCCAGATTAATATGCATTAATTCCCAGGCCGAGATGTAAACTGTCAGGGAGCTATCTTTCATACCCCACCCTTCCCTGAATGTTGTGACACAATTTGCAGCTCAGATATACAAAAATAGATAAATTAGGAAGGGAAGGATACGAAATATGTGTTAGGAAAAACTGGTATCTAGAAAACATATGCAAATTTGCATGATTCATTATCTCTTTTTAATGGAAGATGTTACTGAAATTGGATGGGACAGAATTGTGACTAAGTGAATGCTTTCAAAATTGATGGAGACGGGGTATATATAGAGAGTAATGCTTAAATAACCATTCCTCTCTGTTTTTGTCATATTAAGTGAGTGTCTTGAATGTATTTACTTGCTTAACATTACAAGTGGAGGGCCCTGGCTCTTCCTTATAGTATTTTCCTCTTTCTGCAATGCACGTAGCTGCCACTCTTAGAAAAACACAGAAAAGCAAAACAAAAATAGATAACAATAGAAAAATACTATTAATAGCCAAGCTAAGATTACAAAGATCTGCTTAATTATCTAGCACTTTAGAGGACTTTCGGAAGTGCGGTGGACAGCAAGGAGTTGCAAGTGAAAGAATGATATTATGGGGAGAGGGGAGGAGGAGGAGGGGGAGGAATAGAAAAAAAATGGAATTATACTAATATCAATATTGACTTTCACCTGAAATGAAAAACACGTTATCTGCTATTGTACAATAGCGTTCCATAACGGGAAAGTTATTGATGGATCTGGAGGAGTAACAATAGTAATAATAATAATGCAATAACTTAATTTGCAATGCGGTGCACAATTTACATTTCGGAACTCTATTAATTTAGATTTATGCTTGAAAAGGAAAAAAACAAAAACAAACGATGTACAATTAAGATATCTCCATAGTGCATCTGTGATTAAAAATTGCATTGATGCCTGTAGTTTTGAACAGAGAATATATGATGCATAATTGCAGGTGACTGGTGTGAATCAGTGGAAATTGTAAACTCTTTCCCTACGCTGTTCTGTAGGTAAATCCACTGAAACATTTTAATATATAGAGGGAGGAGGAGGAGGAGGAGGAAAAGCAGCAAAAATGGGGCCACACTTGTCTCTGCGGTTGATGGAATGCTACAAGAAAGGAAGATAAGTTGGTTGGCATTTAATTTGTTCCAGACATGCACCTTGTGAATGAAGCAAGAAAGGGACAGGCCCAGTGGAGAACAGCCTTTCAGAACTAGTTCTCGTTGTTTGAGCAGAAGGACACAGAGCATCCAGAGTGACAGTAAGCCCCAGTTGTGCCCCCCCCCCCCCGGACTAAATAGCATCTCAGGGATAATTTGTCTAAGATATAGATAGCTATTCTGCTATGAAACACAACACATACATTCCCCAGTGGGGAAGGTGATTTTGTATTTCACTCTTCCAGCAGTTACTGAGATGTGGCATATCCAACTGGATTATTGTTGTCAAAGCCTCCTTCTTCCTTCCTTCCTTCCTTCCTTCCTTCTTTCCTTCCTTCCTTCCTTCCTTCCTTCCTTCCTTCCTTCCTTCCTTCCTTCCTTCCTTCCTTCCTTCCTTCCTTCCTTCCTTCCTTCCTTCCTTCCTTCTCTCCCTCCCTCCCTCCCTCCCTCCCTCCTCCCTTCCGTCCTTCCTTCCTTCCTTCCTCATCATCTAACATTTGGTACTACAGATAATATGGTGCAGCAGTGTATCATAAGAAAAGTTAGCTTTGAGAATGTAGTCATTCCATGATACTTAAAGTAGATGACCCAGGACATTGAAGGCAAAAACAGGGAAGAAGGAGAAGGAGAAGGAGAAGGAGAAGGAAGAGAGGGAGGGGGAGGGGGAGGGGGAGGGGGAAGGGAAGAGAAGAAGAAGAAGAAGAAGAAGAAGAAGAAGAAGAAGAAGAAGAAGAAGAAGAAGAAGAAGAAGAAGAAGAAGAAGAAGAAGAAGAAGAAGTAGTTCTTTTTTCAGTTGTCTTCCATAGTTTAAAAGTTCTCCAACCTACTAAACAACTCTGTTTAGAAGAAAACTCTTACTCAAATCAAGATTAATTGTGGAGACATCCACATACTTTTCTTGGCAGTAATATGAAAATGGTTTGACTTGGTCTTCTGGAATATTTTTTTTAGATCAATCTTCCTCAACCGGTTTCTGCTTACAAATCTCATCAGCTATGACCGTGGACTATCTTTGCTTGGACTGACAAGATTCAATTATCCAGCAGTTTAGAGCAGCAGTCACCAACTGGTGGTCCATGGACCACTGGTGATCCGTGAGAAAATTTTGGTGGTCTGCAGAAAAATTATTTGCATTTTTTATATTGCACTAAATCAGGGATCCTCAAACTACGGTCCCTGGGACAGATATGTGCAATGAACATTTGTGTTGCTGCAGAGAGTCTCCCCCTTTGGGGTCTTTCTGTGTGGGTCAGGGGGGCAGAAATTCCAACTTGGGGTCTGCTTCGGCCTCCTAGTGCAGGGCTTTGGGGGAAGGCGGGGGGGAAGCGCCGCTGGTGGCAAAGAGCCGGAGAGCCTTGTTCCAGTGGGACTGCAACATGGCCTGGAACTGGCTGACCATCTCAGCCCGCTGAGCCTCCAGACGCCAGTACCTGGCCTTCCACTACTGAGGGTCTTCCCTCTGCTTGGAAAGCCTATGCTCCTAGTCCTCAGCGAGATACTTCTGCTGAGCCACCTTCTGTTTTGCCAACTGTTTCTCATTATGGCTGCTTAGCTCCAACAACTGCTTCCTGTTGGGGCCCTAAGGAGCCCGGGCAGGCAGGTGAGGAGTGGCTGGGAGGGGCGAGTAGAGGCTGGCGAGGCGCCCCTCAACGTGAGTGACATCAAGTTGGCCAAACCCACCCAGTCACATGACCATCTAGCCATGCCCACCCAGCTGGTCATTAGACAGATCATATTAATGGTCCGTGGTATTTAAAATTATGAAGTTAGTAGTCCCCGAGGTCCAAAAGGTAGGGGACCCTGGGTTTAGAGGACATTTAGACCTAAAGTGGACAGAAGGTCAAAGAATATTATGGGCAATGAGAAGAGGAGGAGGAGGAGGAGGAGGAGGAGGAGGAGGAGGAGGAGGAGGAGGAAATTTAGAGGCCACAACATTGCAGAAGTCTTCAATATTAGGCAGTGATTTCAGGCAAGTAACTTTCTCAGACTTAGCTGGATTCATGCGAAGTTTCTATTGTTGATATTGGCTCTCCTCAATCTTCTATCCATCGGTCAAATGTCAGCCTAAGTCTTCTTTTGGCTGACATAGACTAAATGCTGTAAAACCATTGTCAGGTTGACACCCCATAGAAGTGTAAATTGTAGTTCCCATCACTCCCAGCCAGAGAAATATCTAGGGGAACCTTGAAACCAAAATTCAGATAAATCTGGATTAGGTGAGGCAGCTACTATATAATATGATGATGGGCATTATCTGTTGTTAAGATCTGAGCTGTTGTGCTAAAAAGTAATAACTTTTCCCTTCCCCTATAGTACATCTATATCATCATTGACAAGCAGGAGCTGATTTAACACAAAAGGTGTAGCTTTTTGTCAGCAAATTCAACAGCTAAGTAAGCAGAAAACCAAGAAGGTACTAACAAGCCTTCTGGATGACAAGGTTAGGAATCCAGGCAAATGTTCCAAAAATATCTGGCACTCTTGTCCTAAAGGTGCTTTTTCTCCAGAAGAAAACTGACTTTCTTGGTTTTTTTTTTTTCCTTTGAAAATGTTTCACTTCTCATCCAAGGAGCTTCTTCAGTTCTGAGTGAGGAAGAACTGTTAGAACTGAAGACGCTTCTTGGATGAGAAGCAAAATGTTTTCAAAGAAAAAACCAAGAAAGTTGAGTTGCCTTTGGGTAAATCAAAGAGCCGAGGTGGCACAGTGGTTAGAGTGCAGTGCTGCAGGCTACTTCAGCTGACTGCTAGCTGCAGTTCAGCAGTTCAAATCTCACCGGCTTCGTGGTTAGAGTGCAGCATTTATTTATTTATTTACTTATTTACTTATTTATTGGTTCAATTCATATGCCGCCCTTCTCCAGAGACTCAGGGCAGTTTACAATGCATTAAGTATGGCAGGCAAACTCTGCCCATAGCCTGGAGTTCGATCTTGACCAACTCAAGGTTGACTCAGCCTTCCATCCTTCCGAGTTGGGTAAAATGAGGACCCAGATTGTTGGGGGCAAATAGGCTGACTCTGTAAAACACTTAGAGAGGGTTGTAAAAGCACTATGGTGCGGTATATAAGTCTAAGTGCTATTGCTATTGCTATGATCTGGATGATTGAGAGCCTCCAGAGACATTTGCCACTGTTGAAAACATGATCCAGGATGCCAAGGAGATAGGTATATGAATCAGAGCAGAAAAGGTGTGATTA
This sequence comes from Masticophis lateralis, assembly GCA_030761175.1. Lineage (NCBI taxonomy): Eukaryota > Metazoa > Chordata > Lepidosauria > Squamata > Colubridae > Masticophis > Masticophis lateralis. Next base: position 10,732,955 of record JAUDYJ010000008.1, on the reverse strand, counting down.
TTCAGGTGTAGAGACAAATAATTTGAAGTAGTCACACTGGGTCTATTGTTTTTTACAGAGCCAACGTAACACATCAAACCAGAAGAATAGAATATTAATGGAGAACATCATCTTTGTAGAAATACAATTAATCTTCCAAACCCAATCCAAAATAGGGTAGAAGATTCAAAATAGTTGACCCGTGAGTAAAAGCATTGGACCAAACCAATGAGTTTCACTTGGACTATTGGTCAGAGGCAGTAGAGTGCAATTTGCATGAGATCCCATGGTCAGGATGAAACTCTTCTGCCCTTCCCTTCTCTCTCATTGCCTCTCTTAAATTACTATACAAATAATAGCAACAGCACTTAGACTTATACACCACTTTACAGTGCTTGCAGCCCTCTCCAAGCGATTTACAGAGTCAGCCTCTTGCCTCCAACAATCTGGCTTCTAATTTTTCCACCTCGGAAGGATGGAAGGCTGAGTCAACTTGGGCTGATCTGGATCGAACTGCTGACGGTGGGCAGAATCAGCCTGCAATAGTGCATTCTAACCACTGTGTCTCCACGGCCCTTCCTCCCTCTCTCCCTTCTTTAGCACATAGCACTTAGACTTATATACCGTTGCACAGTGCTTTACAGCCCTCTCTAAGCGGTTTACAGAGTCAGCCTCTTGCCCCCAATAATTTGGGTCCTCATTTTACCCATCTCGGAAGGATGGAAGGCTGAGTCAACCTTGAGCCTGGTGAGATTCAAACTGCCAAATTGCAGGCAGCTGGCAGGCAGCAGAAGTAGCCTGCAGTACTGCACTCTAACCACTGCACCACTGTGGCTCCTAATAATTTTAATATTTTAATAATAAAATCCGTGTTTCTATTCCTCTCCACACTTGTTGTAGGGAGGGGCTTGTTTCTTCTTTTGTCCATTCATAATTCAGTGTTGTGATTTCCCCCAAAAGCACACCTGTCTGGAGGATGCAATGTCCTTAAATGCCAGAAATGTCATTTGATGGGATTTATTTCCTCTCTTCCCCTGTTTTTGTCATGATCGTAGAAAACTCTCTCAAAGTCATAAGCATCTCATAAGACAAAACCCAAGGGGATGCAACTAACACAAGAGTTGTAGCATCTAAGTAATAAGAGTCTGGGTGATGATAATCTCAGTCAGTGTGATAGTAATCATCTCAGTGCAAACCCTCTGAATATTGTGTGTTCGAACGGAAGGATGGCATAGTCATTCAAGTCTAATTGGATTCAGAGGACAGGTTCCCCTAAAAAAAGTAGTTAAAATCCTCAGGTTTATTCACATTTAGGGCGGATTAATCCCAAACAGTCAGTGGAAGTCAAACATTAACCTTTGCATTTTACTTTAAGTGCCAATGTTTTGCACACAATATCATAGGCATAGAATCGTGGAAGATTGTCTACTGCATCTGTATTTTAACCACCGATAGGAATAAGAATGAGAAAATGTGGTGGCATAAACAATTAGCTAGCTGTCCTTTTGTTATTGTTGTCATCGTGGTTGTGTAGCCCTATATTCTTTGCCGTTGAGATGTGGTTGCTCAATTGATACCGTTACCCCAATATTTTCTTCTTGTTGTTGTGGTAATGTTTGAATGATGATGATGATGATGATGACAATTGGCTGCACAGTCAGCCAGATGTTTAAACTAGATTTTATCCACCCAGTGAATCCATCCCGAGGACCAGCAACCTTCACTTAGTGCAGGGGTGCGGGGGTCCCAAACTTAATTTCACTGAGGGCTGCAGGGTTGTGTTTGATGTTGGGGGCGCCAAAGTGGGCATGGCCAGGGTGGGCATGGCAAGATCAATGTAGCCTGTGGTGGCCCAAGCGCTTTGCCAGATAAAACGGGCTCCCAACGGCTCCTGTAAACCTCTGCCAGTGAAGACAGAGCTCGTGGCCCTCCCAAGCTCTGTTTTCGCTGTCAGAGGCATCATGGGCCACTCCTTTGCTGTTTCCAGGGCAGCCCTGCAGGCCAGATCTAACCACCCCATGGGCCGGATCTGGCCCCCGGGCCTTGTGTTTGACACCCCTGGCTTAGTGCAATGTGCAAACATGCCAATCTGGATGTGTATGACAAAGAAAGAGAGAGCAACTGCAGTAGAACTTTTGAGTAAGCATAAAAGGATTGTGGAAAAAAAATTGAGAAAAATAGGTCTCTCCCACAGCCCCAAAATTGATTCATCTCACTTCGGTTTTCCGTGGTCATAAAAGGAAGGAAGCCGCCTTTAGCTCCCCAGGGGCAGGAAGTGAGGCAGGAAGACAAAACTGGATGGATAGATGATGGATGGATAGATGAACGGATGAATAAATTAGGGTTTCCCAACTTCAGCCATTTTCAGACTTCTGGACTTCAACTCCCAGAATTCCCTAGCCAGCACTGAATTCTGGGAGTTGAAGTCCGCACATCTTTAAAAAGGTTAAGGTTGGGAAACAGTAAAACAAACAGACAAACAAATGTCTCATTAGACAATTTAGCAGAGTTTTCATTAAAATAAAATAAAATAAATCAGCTTTGTCCCTCTTGTATAGTTTCAGCGGTGAAATGCTACCGAACTGGTATTTCTGATGATCAGCTGTGCTGCGTGATTTAACATCGCTAAAAAGCAGGAAATCCTGCTTTCTAGTTAATCTAAATCACGTGGCACAGCTGTTCAAACCCCCCGTCACTGTTCTACTTACCTTCCCAAGCCTCTTTTTCCACGTGAAGCAGGTGTTTGGCATCTACTGCATATGCAGTGCAACCAGTGGCAAACTGGGAAGGATTTCACCACTGTATAGTTTGACATAGTAATGGATTAATATGCTACTTTGCTATTTCATTGTACGAATGCATACCATATCTATCCAATCATTGCTAAATATTCTTGTTATCTCTACTCCCCTCCTTCAATGATTACTCCCGCCTTCTCTCTTCACCTTCTATTTGTCCCTGCCTCACCCAGTTTTGTGAAAGGGCCGGACAGCTTTGCTAAGTTTGATTGGAATAGTTTGTTTTTAAAGCTCCACATAAACGCAATGCTGGATTTATGGCGTCTTCATCTTTTTCAAATCGACCCACTGGGAGCCATTAAATTTTTATTGCTCCCTGGCTGGAACAGAATAGAGTAGATGGCCACTGTAAATGCTAAGTTTCCGACCTGAATACTTTATGACTCTATTGAATCCCGATCCACTTGGATACTTATTTATTTATTTAAATTATTTATACTCTGCCCAGTGGCCACCTTCCTCTGGATTATTGGAGAAAAAATAAAAATCATATCAGAGTTAAAACTTAAAGTGAAACTGGCTAGCGACACAAAATCTGAGTCTTAATGCAAGGAATCTAAAAACAATTAATGTTGCTTGTCTTATAGAATCTTGAGAAGATCTAATGATCTTTTTTTTAAGTTTTTTAATTTTTTTTATAAAGAAACAAACATACAATACATAATCAATCATTCGGTGTGTCATCTAGGTGTTTCTCTTGTGTCTTCTTCTTCTTATTCCTTTGATCTTCATCATTTCTTGATTTTTTTCCATTTCTTTATTATGACTTTCTCCCCATACTTCATTTATTATAACATTTTCTTGTTTACTATTAATACATTTATCTATATCTCTTCTCTAACCAATTGTAAAATTGTCTCCATATCTTGTAATCTTCCGAATCCTCTCTTTCTTTAATTGTCAAAGTCAGTCTATTCATTTCTGCACAATCTAATATTTTTTTAATTACTTCATCTTCTGAAGGGATTTTCTATACTTTCCATCTTTGCGCAAATACTATCCTCGCTGCAGTTATTACATGTGTAATCAAATATACTTTTTCTTTACTAATTTTTTCTGGAAGGATACCCAAAAGGAAGGAGCAGTTCAGGTTTCAGATCCATATGTTGTTCAAGCATTTCTTCTAACCATGTTTTAATTCTAATCCAGTAATTTCTCACTTCTGGACATGTCCACCACATATGATAGTATGATCCTGGTGTTTTATGGCATTTCCAACATTTAGCTGTAGAAAATCTAATGATCTTGATGTGGCCCTGGTGAATGCTATGGGATTTCAAGGTCATTGTTCCCCATTGGGATTGTTATTATCGAAACAATCCTTTCCTTCTTCTGTTTTGAAGATCTTGTTGAGCCAATATGTTTGGATGAAGGCTTCCAAAGAGGGTCTTAAGGTTAGGTAGATGTAGGACATGAGACATACTCCAAGCAATCTGCCCCAAATCATTTAGGACTTTAAAGGACAATGCCACCTCTTTGAATTGAGTGTGCAGTTAAATTCCAGTTAAGATGAATTATTTGCTCAGGTCTGTACACAAAAATGTAGTCAACTAATGGTCACCACTTAATTGGCACTAGCTAAGAGTTAATAGAATTTAAGAGGAATTGGACTTAAATTCCTTGTGGGAACATAATGACTCTAGACAGATTACTTGTTTGACTCCATCCCCAGGCTCTGCCTCTTCTCCTACAAGTGGAAGTTATGCAGTTGGACAACCTATAAAACAATATAATTCTTGGGGCTGTGTGATGCTTCAATTTGAAAACTGGAAGGTGGTGCTTTCAAATAATCATTACTGACTTTCTGGACTGGATTGATGATTCAGATGAAATTGATGGATCAGATGCTTCAGAATCAATTTGGCAATTCGTAATATGTTTTGCAGGTGTACAAAAGCCTTTTGTTTCAAACAGATTTGGAAAATCAAATCAGCTTGGCTGGATTTAATGCTCCCAACCAATTTGAAAAACCAGTCCAAAGCAACGCAAGGTGATACAAAGGCAAGACAATCCTGAAATTCTGAAATAAATTCCTTAGCGGGGATGTGCAGCTAATACCATTCAGTTGGGTACCGTCTGGATTGAATCTCAGCGTATTGAACTTTTATTCAATTGAACCTTTATTCAGTTCATTACTTGGTCCATGCAGTGTTTTACAGATCCAATTTTTACTGTCAAGAACAACAAAAAACATATAGGGAAAAGTTCATTTTTACTTAAGCCCTTTCCTGGGTGTATCCAGGAGAAATGGAAAGGCCTATTAGTGCCACGTAAGAGTTCCAAAATTGGAATGACTACATTTAATACGCAGAGGCATTTACTTTGCTAGTTTCACCAATTACTTGGTGTCCCACTGATGAAAGAAATGCACGTTTGTGACAATGTGTTCTTGCAAATCCGTATATGTTGCAGCATCTCCAGCGTGTGAAATGATAGCACATTTTGATCGCTGCACTTGAAACAATATCCATTTAACCTCCATTTACCAATTTAGCTGCTAGGGACTATGCATAGAGAGCTGAATTCAGCCTAGCAATTTATACTAAAAAGGGCAACTCTTTAAAAACAGGATTTAGCAGGCAATAGTGCTAGAAAATCGAGACAAGCAGAGCTTAGTTGAGTGAGGGATGATTCCATAACTTGATACCAAGTGATTACTTTGATGGTTCCCCCCCCCCCCCATTTTCTACCGATGTCAAAATGTCTTCATTGTGTAGCCATTGTTTCCCTGGAACATGTAACAAAGCTTTCCCCAAAGCTTGTTCTTCACTTGTCTGGATTTCTACTTTTAAAATCTTTCAAGCCAGTAGGACTTTGCTAAGAATGGTAGGGTGTGAAGGCACATCTAGAGATACCAACTTTAGAGAAAGCTGCTTTAATGTTGTATTTAAAATATTTGGCTCCAAAGTAGGGATGTGTAAAGGTAAAGGTTCCCGAAAACATCTCCATGGTCATGTGACCAGCATGACTAAATGCCAAATGTGCATGGAACACTGTTATCTTCCCATCAAAGATGGTCCCTATTTTTCTACTTGCATTTTTTTACGTGCTTTCGAACTGCTAGATTGGCAGAAGCTGGGACAATTAGTTCAATTGTTCTAAAGCTGCATGCTGTGCTGATCTTTGAAACTAAAACTGAAACTGAAACTCCTCTCCTCTGCTTGTGTTTTGCTTGCTGCTGCAAACTCTGATAGTTCTTGCAGCAAATAGAGAACAGCCAGGTCAGCTTCGAGACATTATTGCAGCCCGATTCAGCATGAGCAGCTGATTGATGGGCAGATCGGCCTCACGGAATACCTCCAATCAGCTGTTCCAGGCTGCAGGGATTTCCATAGATCATCACCTCCTCCGTGCCTTGTGTTTTTGGCTACATTCGGTGTATAAGACGCACCCAAATTTTCACCCTCTTTTTTGGGGGGGGGGGAGGGAAGTGCATTTTATACTCTGAAAAATATGGTAATTCATTTTCAAATGAGAAACCTATTATATAGGCAATTTAGGCTGGAAGATTTTTTTGTTTCTAACGTGCTTTTGGCATAAAGAAAAGAAGCTTTAGTGAAGGTGGAACAGACTGCATCAAGCTGATTGTTTGGAAATGGCTGCTTGATTTCTTATTGCTCTGAGAACCAGCTGTTGTAGTTAGCTTGCTATCATCATCAGGCTGTGCTTGGGTTCATGAGCCATACAGCCTGGTATAAATAAATGTATCATGGCAGAAGACAAGAGTTTGGTCCCTTCCACAGTGGAAAGGGGCTTGCAATTTCTTTGCTGAACTCTGCATAATTCGAAAGCAGGTAGTCCTGCCAGCATGTTTTCTCATTTAATTACTCGTCTCAAATTGTTTATGGTATACCAGGCCATTTAACATGCCATAAGCAAATGGCTCTTGAAAGAGGGAAGAGAATTTATTTGTTTTAGCAAGCTACTCCAACAAAAAAAGTCTATTTCCTCAGCTAATTAAGATTCCATTTGCTAATTTAAATGTTATGCTAATTAAAGCATACTTCTCAAACTGTAAAAAAAGAGGTTTTTTATTACAAAAGAAGAAGACGATAGCATGAAAGGAAATCTGTTGGCATTTAGGAATTGCATTACACTTATTGCACAATAGATACAATAGCAAGTGAAATCATTATTTCATGTTGCCTATGTTTTGGGGGAAAGAGGGAAGGGCTGCTGTTTATCCATTTCCTTTGCACCTCAGCCTGGATGGTGATAAACTCATGAGCCTTGCATTTTTCCATACTACCATGTTACTACATTGTCCTCCTACTTTTAAAAAAATCTTTACAAAATCATGCCACAATGAAACGAGTCATTTCCTTAATGATATTTGGCGATTGAATCCTGGCGACCGGACTAATTTTTTGTTGTTAGTTTGAGACATTTCGCTGCTCATCCAAGCAAGTTCATCAGTCAGAGCAAGCTTGTTAATCAAAGAGTTGTTGGAATGTACCAACTCTGGTCCCACCAAGATGAAGCAGCTTGAATGAGCAGCAAAACCAGAGGTGGTATTAAGCTAGTTCAGACTGGTTCGTCCGAATTGGTAGCGGAAATTGCAGGTGGGCTCACCACCCGTCCCTGCTCTTTGCCATCCTACTTAGGCACGTTTTTGAGGCTGGGTGTATGTGAGGAAAACGCATGCATGGAAGGCAGCCACGTGTGCGAACTGGGTGCACATATGCATGAGATGAGCATGTATACAGCAAATCGGTAGTAAGATAAACCAAAACCCACCGCTGAGCAAAACGGCTCCAACTAACCACAAATAATCAGTCTGTCAGGCTTCCAAAAAACTGACACAGTCCAGTCGCCAGGATTCAACCTTCGAACACCTTTGCTTGGATGATTGAGACGCTTCATTGACGAATTCCTTGACGATCCTGATCTCTTGCCTTTGCATCCAGTCACTGCCAATTTTCTGCTTTCACTCTAAATTACTGGATGTCAAAGCCTAACAGATATTCCATTCCCCACTGTCCTGTCAGAGCTGAAGAAGCTTCTTGGATGAGAAGCAAAACATCTTCAAAAGAAAGAAGCAAGAAAGTCCAGTGGCCTCCTGAAAAAAAGCAGCTTTGGGATACCTGGATAGACTAATAACAGATATTCCACACTCTCAGGTTGTCTTGGACAGTCTTGAAATGAGGGGTCCTTGATGCTCTCTGATCTTGGATATTTTCTTGAAGACATTTCGAGATCGCGGGGCACAGCTGATCATCTGAACTTTTAAAAACTTTTTAAAGCATTTTTTTACTACTAGGTAGTAAAAAATACTTTAAAAATTTTTTTAAAAAAAGGTTTTGACAATCAGCTGTGACAATCAGCTATGCTGCATGATCTCCGGAAGTTTTTTTTTTTTTTTTTTACACTTTTTAAAGCATTTTTTTACTACCTATTCCAGGAGGCTTTCCTGAGGCCTGCTAGGCCATAAACAGGGAGTGGGGATTGTTGAGAAAGAAAGAAAGAAAGAAAGAAAGAAAGAAAGAAAGAAAGAAAGAAAGAAAGAAAGAAAGAAAGAAAGAAAGAAAGAAAGGAAGGAAGGAGAAAGAGAAAGAAAGAAAGAGATAGAAAGAAAGAAAGGAGAAAGAGAAAGAAAGATAGATAGATAGATAGATAGATAGATAGATAGATAGATAGATAGATAGGAGAAAGAGAAAGAAAGAAAGAAAGAAAGAAAGAAAGAAAGAAAGAAAGAAAGAGAAAGAAAGAGATAGAAGGAAAGAAAGGAGAAAGAGAAAGAAAGAAAGATAGAAAGAAAAAGAAAGGAGAAAGAGAAAGAAAGAAAGGAGAAAGAAAGAAGAAAGAAAGAAAGAAAGAAAGATAGATAGATAGATAGATAGATAGATAGATAGATAGATAGATAGATAGATAGATAGATAGATACAAAGAAAGGAGAAAGAGATAGAAAGAAAGGAGAAAGAGAAAGAAAGAAAGATAGAAAGAAAGAAAGGAGAAAGAGAAAGAAAGAAGTGCGAAGTGGGGTGGAGCTGGGGCAAGGACGGGAGCTCATCCTGTGGCACAGAGCTTGGGTCTCAAACCTGGGCTTTCAGCATTCAAGATGACAAGCTCAGCATCTTTTAATCTTTTAATCGCTGAGCCCCCATGCCCCCTTTCTCGATATATTTGGGGCTATTTATTTGACTACATGGTTTTCGATCTGAGTCTAAATCACGTTCAATGGAGCTCAAGGAGACATCTTCCCTATTCAATCATTCACTATCTTCTTTTCATTCTCCATTCATGCTTGTTCAGTTTGGGCATTTTTTTTCCTTTTAAAGAAGGGTTTGTCTTTGGGGATCTAGCTTAATCCACCCCTGCCGAGTTAGTTCATTTACTATGCTAGCTATTTTGATTCCACCTTTTGATAGCAGATTTATCCTGGGTGCAAAGAGAAACTCGGCTGCTAATAGATACCTTTACGGAGAAGAGATTTTAACTGTGTGGAAGCAAGTCGGGTGTGTGTGTGTGTTTTTTATTTACATGCTTATTTTCTGTCCATTTTTTCAGCGGTGGTGCTAAAAGAGTCCAATTAAGATTCTCAGATGATCCCCAACATCTCCTCAGCTGCTAGCTGCTTGGAAACTCACCAGTATTGTATTAAATCAGCAGTCTGGGCATCCTTGTCATTATTTTTTATTTGCACCATCAGGATAAATAAATTCAATGTGACACTTCTAAATAATTGAACTATCTCCTCCTCCTCTGTCTTCCTCCCCTACTGTTTCTCCCCACCCACCCCACCCCCCACCTGCAATTCCTTGGCTTTGTACTAAGAAGTACCTCCTGGGAAGAATGAAGAGCCTCTTCACAGCTTCACAGGAAGAAAGAATTTAGCATTTTCTCGGATAAACCCTCTTTTAGACGAAATCTACTTTTTCTGTAGTTCATAAAATGTTCATTACGGGCAAAACTGAAGAAATAAGATACAGAGGGCTAAGACAGTGCAGCATGAATCCCTGGTTTTCCCAGATAAGCTGGGGAATGCTTGCATATGAAATCTGGAGATCCACTGCCATCCTCTGTAGATCAGCATTCCCCAAGTTGGCATCCTCAGGGTATATATTGGATTCTAGAACTCTTAGCCAGTAGAAGAGAATAGAATAGAATAACAGAGTTAGAAGGGACCTTGGAGGTCTTCTAGTCCAACCTCCTGCTTAGGCAGGAAATTCTACACCACTTCAAACCAATGGTTATCCAACATCTTCTTAAGAACTTCCAGTGTTGGAGCATTCACAACTTCTGGAGGCAAGTTGTTCCACTGATTAATTGTTCTCACTGACAGGAAATTTCTCTTTAGTTCTAAGTTGCTTCTCTCCTTCATTAGTTTCCACCCATTGCTTCTTGTCCTGCCTTCTGGTGCTTTGGAGAATAGCTTGACTCCCTCTTCTTTGGGGCAACCCCTGAGATATTGGAAGACTGCTGTCATGTCTCTCCTAGTCCTTCTTTTCATTAAACTAGACATATCCTGTTCCTGCAACCGTTCGTCCTATGTTTTAGCCTCCAGTCCCCTAATCCTCTTTGTTGCTCTTCTCTGCACTCTTTCTAGAGTCTCCACATCTTTTTTTACATCGTGGTGACCAAAACTGGATGCAGAATTCCAAGTGTGGCCTTATCAAGGCACTATAAAGTGGTCTTAACACTTCAGGTGATCTTGATTCTATCCTCTGTTTATGCAACCTACAACTGTGTTGGCTTTTTTGGCAGCTGCTGCACACTGCACAGTAAACCTAACACATCTGTAATCCAAGGCCTAAAGAAAGATGGATGTGGAAATGTAACCAGACACTGGGGACATATTATCATATGTGTTGGACATGTGTAAAAGCAAAGAAATATTGGACAAAAATACAGAAAAAGTGTCAAAGAAACATATAGATTATAAGAAATAATTTTTACTAGGCATAATACCTGAAGGGTATGATAAAAGGGAACCTATACTTAATATTACATATTTTTGACAGTGGCAAGAATTGTATTTTCATAATACTGGAAAAATGAGGAAATACCTATAGAGGATGATGTAATTAAAAAAAATAGATTGTGCGGAAATGGACAGATGGACACTAAAAATAAAAGAAAAAGAAGATACAACATACTTTTGAACATGGGACTTGTTTTATAAATGATTGGATAGTAGAGGTAGAAATTAGGAGTGGGAAAAGTATTATTATTACATATATAAATTGATCCAGACAATATGCTGTTCACTAAGCACTTATGTATGTAATGTGAAAATATATAAACTGCTAAAAAAAAAAAGAATGAAAGATGGATAAGATTGGACATGATGATCCTGGTGGTTGATGGTTTTATACCAATGGTGATTGCAATTTATTTATTTATTTATTTATTTATTTATTTATTTATTTATTTATTTATTTATTTATTTATTTTTAAAATTTATATGCCGCCCTTCTCCCGTAGGACTTGGGGCGGCTCACACAATAAGCCGTCGGGCCCTAAAAACTTATCTTTTCCAGCTTGCCGGTCTAGCCTGATCCCTGTTGAATTTTTAAAATTTTTTAGAGTTGTAGGGTTGTCGTATTTTAATATTTATTTGTTTTTAATTTTCAGCCAAAGTTTATATGGGTTTTATAATTTTTAACTTTTATGTACTGTTTTTTATTCGGCTGTTCACCGCCCTGAGTCCGTAAGGAGAAGGGCGGTATATAAATCTAATAAATAAATAAATAATAAATAAATAAATAAATAAAAACTACAACAATAAAATACTAAAACCAATCCAATTATAAAACACCAAGTTAAAAGCCTCATAGTCAAACCATTTCTATGGTTTGGAGGACCGAGTGTCTGTCTCCAGGATGAAGATCTACCAAAGACCAGAAAATATATAGCAGTCATTTTGTTTCCACATGGAAACCACTTCATGTGGTGTTGCGGTGGTGCGGTGGCCTAGGGGTAGAACTCTCGCCTCACAATCAGGAGGCTGTGAGTTCGATCCTAGGTAGAGGCAGATATTTCTCTCTCTGGGCACAATGAGAATGTATCTGCTGAACAAAACTCCGCATTAGTGACAGGAAGGGCATCGGGCCAGTAAAATGCTCTGCTAGCTCCATTCAGTTGCCCAGACTCTACATTGCAAGGGATTATGGAATCGTTAAATGAGCCTCAGATAGCTCAACTGGCTGAATAGCCTGTTATTAACATCCAGCTGTCTGCAATTACACCAGTTCGAGGCTCAAGGTTGACTCAGCCTTCCATCCTTTCTAAAGTAGGTAAATTGAGGACCCAGTTTGTGGGGGCAATAAGCTGACTTTGTATAAAAAAATATACAAAAGTATGAAGGCTATTGCTTAACGCCTTGTAAGCCGCCCTGAGTCTCCAGAGAAGGGCGGCATATAAATCTAATTTTTTTAAAAAAATGATGATGGAGACAGCTTCTGAACTTCATGCTTGATGTGGAGAAGAATGAAACTTTGACTTTGGGAATTACTGATTAGACTGATATATCTTAATAGACATGGCTTGATAGACATGGCCAATAGAAATGGCTTGTTTATATTATTAGGAAAAAGCAAAAAGTTGTGATTTGATGTTAATGCCTTATTTTATTGTAACAGAGAGAGTTGGGCGTCAATGCTTCTTTTTCTTTCTTTCTTTTTTCTTATCTTTCCTCATTTCTCCTTCCCCTTTCCTTCCCCACTGCTTTCCTATTTGCTTTGTATTTTATATTACTTTAGAACTCAATAATAAAAAGAAAATGTAAAGCCATTTTTAGATATGGCGGTGCATTATCTACAGATCACGACAACTTTAAATAAGAGTTCAAGAGCAGGGGACAAAGTGTTGGCGTGCTGTTTCTGCTGTTTGTCTTACTGTTCTTGAAGCCCTGTGGCATTGTCTGGAATGTGTTTGTGTAGAGAAATTTCAATATTCGTAGATCTTCAGTGGAATAGTTCAGTCTGGATTGTGAGGTCCTTGGTGCTCTCTGAGCTTGGCTGTTCTCTTGTAGACATTTCATTGCAAAACAAGGTTGTAGTTTGTTGCAAGTAAATGCCTAATGTGATGCTCCTTGGCAAAGCAGGGGTTAAAGAAGTCTGTACCACCTGGTGCACCTGGCCCTTCCCCCTGACCCCTCCTTATCTTGACTCTACCCATCAAGTATAAAGGTCATTGTCCAGGAGTCCAACGCCATTCCAGATGTGATCCTGCAATAGAAAGACAAGACTTGAATATGCAAATAAAGATTGTGAAACAATCAATTCTTGTATTGGAGTTACTGGGCTCGATCCTCATAATTCATGTAACATAGTTGTAGTTGGGTGTCCCATTAATTTGGTGATTTTTGTAAGGGCGTCAACCATGCTGTGGTCACTGTTGGAAAAGGGTTCTTTTATTTGTAGTCCTATTTGTAGTCCATAAATTGAGTCTAAGATGTTGCAGAAGATGAGGTCGAGGCAGTTGTTGAGTCTAGTGTTGTTAGTTAATAGGCGATGTAGACCAGTGGTGAAATTCAATTTTTTTTTACTGCCAGTTCTGTGGGCACGGCTTGGTGGACATGGTAGGGGAAGGATACTGCAAAATCTCCATTCCCACCCCACTCTGGGGCCAGCCAGAGGTGGTATTTGCCGGTTCTCCAAACTACTCAAAATTTCCGCTACCGGTTCTCCAGAACTGGTCAGAACCTGCTGGATTTCACCCCTGATGTAGACCTAGATTTGTAACAGCATTGTATAGAATTGTATGGATGGGTTCAGTTGTACATTCATTTATTGTCCAATTAATAAGAGGTAGGTTGAGGACACCAAGAAAGGCGGGAAGGCGGCCCACATTAGTAGTGAAGTTAGCTTGTTCGCAAGTGCAATATCATAGTCAGGGGCTCTGTGACCTGGTAAGATGCGAAGAGTGGTGTTTAAGGACAGTTCACAGAGGATCGTTTCCAGAAGAGCAAGTTCATGCAATTTGAATATTTTTTAGGTTTAATGACTTTTTGTAGAAGATAGCTACTACAACCCCTCTGCGGGTTTCGCGGTCAGACCAGTAAACGTCGTCATTGTCATCATCATCATCATCATCATCATCGCTAGAAGGGAATGTAGTGTTCTCTCCCCCCACTCCAACTAGGCTATATTTTATTTTATGCAGGATAGATGATATAAGGCAGCAGTAGTGGAATGCTGCCGGTTTAAGAACCAGTTTGGTGAGCATTGTGCTTTGCGCGCGCACATGCTTAAGTCACTTGCGCGCAGCGCTGAAAATGGAGCATTTAGATGCTCAACTGCTTACCTTCCAAGTCAGCAATGGTAAGTAGAACAGCGGGGGTGGGGAAATCAGCTGTGTCAGATTGAGATGAGCTACAAAGCAGGAAATAAAGGACAGGATAGAGAGGCGGCGGGTGGGCGTGGCCAACTGATTGTCGGAGCTACTGGTTTGCCTGAATCGGCTGAATACCACCTTGGTAAGGCAGTAATCCCTCCACCTGCCTTTCTAGGTAGTTCAGTGAGCTATAGATGGATCAACCACACTGGATCCAATCCAAAGCAAAGAACCTTATTTTACTTTATCAGCCATGCAATAACTAGGAAAATTATGATGGGATGAGCCCATAAAAGTGTGTATATGGTTTTCATTTCTGGACTTACCATTCTATATCTCATAAACATTAATGAATTTCTGCAATCATGTCAGTGGGAAAGTAATGATTTTTCAATTATTATAATGGTTTCCCCCCCCTCCGTTCAGAATGCATACGTGAAGGAATGAATGGGTAGATAAATACCTACATTTATTATCTGGACTGTGATGTTCAGGAGCACAAATTATACTATTTTGATAAAGGTTTTCTACAATATTGGGTGAAAATATTTGCTTTCTCTCGCTTTGCCTTTTAGTTGAACTTAATTGTTTTATGGATTGCAACATCGTTCAAGAGCTGGTGGTTATTGTTTCTTGGGGGTGTCATACACATCATAACAAAGGAGGCAAGATAAGACCCACCCACCCCCAAATTACACGAGATTCTATTTCTCTTTCTCCTAGCCTTCAAAGTTCCCCTTGAAAATCAGCATTGTTTACTACAGTTTGAAGTAGGCAACATTTAATCTGTAATGAAAAGAAAAGAAGAAACAGAAAAGAAGAAAGAAAAGAGGGAGGGAGGAAAGAAGGAAGGAAGGAAGGATGAAAGAAGGGTGGAAGGGAGAGAGTTAGGAAGGAAGGAAGGAAGGAAGGAAGGAAGGAAGGAAGGAAGGAAGGAAGGGGAAGGAAGGATGAAAGAAGGGCGGGAGGGAGAGAGTTAGGAAGGAAGGAAGGAAGGAAGGAAGGAAGGAAGGAAGGAAGGAAGGAAGGAAGGGGAAGGAAGGATGAAAGAAGGGTGGGAGGGAGAGAGTTAGGAAGGAAGGAAGGAAGGAAGGAAGGAAGGAAGGGGAAGGAAGGATGAAAAAAGGGTGGGAGGGAGAGAGTTAGGAAGGAAGGAAGGAAGGAAGAAAGGAAGGAAGGAAGGAGGGAGGGAAGGAAGGAGGGAGAGGGAGAGGAAGGAAGGAAGGATGAAAGAAGGGCGGGAGGGAGAGAGTTAGGAAGGAAGAAAGGAAGGAAGGAAGAGGAAGGAAGGAAGGATGAAAGAAGGGAGGGAGAGAGTTAGGAAGGATGGAAGGAGAGGGAGAGGAAGGAAGAGGAAGGAAGGAAGAAGGAGGAAGGAAGGAAGGATGAAAGAAAGGAGGGAGGGAGAGAGTTAGGAAGGAAGGAAGGAGAGGAAGAGGGGAGGAAAAAATACCTTATCCTATTTCCTAACTCAAGGAAAGGTAAAAGATTCTGGTGCTAACTTTATTTTTGATGTCTCTTCCCACTTTGCACTGCCATCTCAATCACTCTGGTTCTTGCCCTTTCTTAACAAAAAACAATGCCAAGCTAGCACATGTAAAAGAAGCCAGGAATGAAATATTTGGGAGTTTTTGGAGAGATCAGGTAGGGGAGGTAGAAGTCATGTGATAAGAATGCTGGCAAAGCTCTGCCTCGTTCCATAGGAAAACCAATCTCGTGGCTCTGCTGACTTCGTCCTTTGTTAATGCAACTTAGAACGCAATTGTTCATGCCTCGTTTAGGATTGCTTTTGTTATATTTTTTTATAAAATATTCAGTACCTCCCGTTGAAGTTGTGAGCTACTTTAGGCTGAGTTTACCAGAGGAGGGAAGGAAAAACAAAAAACAAAACAACAACACAAGGCCCGGGACTATAAAGGGATGGATCTCATTTATTTAGAATAAAATCTATATCTCACCTTTCTCCTCAAAGCAGCCCCGGAACAATTTGCACATTGGAACGATCCCAAAACAATGTACAATATGAAAGAAGGAGAAGATAATAAACTACAGAAGGCGATCAAAAGCCATAAAACAAATCGCCAAGAGGTTTCAATGGAACAGCTCTCCAGATCGCGCTGAGCCGGGGCCCTAACTGTGTTACAGATGTTATTTTACCCGGACACTGTGCAAATTGACTGCCTCTGAATCAGCTACAACAATCCACCTACCCCTTGCAACAGAAAAGGAAAGTGTCTATCTTTTTCCAGGAGCTAATACCACCCAAAAAGGGACACGGTGGCTCAGGGGCTAAGACGCTGAGCTTGTCGATCGAAAGGTCGGCAGTTCAGCGGTTCGAATCCCTAGTGCTGCGTAACGGGGTGAGCTCCCGTTACTTGTCCCAGCTTCTGCCAACCTAGCAATTCGAAAGCACGTTAAAAATGCAAGTAGAAAAATACGGACCACCTTTGATGGGAAGGTAATAGCCAGGGGTGAAATGCTCCCAGTGCAGACTAGATCTCCCAATCTGGTAGCGATGGCGGTGGGTGGTTCGGAGAACCGGTAGCAAAAATCCCTTGCCCCCCCCCCCCATCACCACCACCACTATGCCCAGCTGAGCCGCAGGATAATCAGAGGCTTTTTTTTTTTTTTACTTTTAAAAGCATTTTTCCTACAACCTCTTTCGATGAAAAAATGCTTTTAAAAGTAAAAAAAAAAATCCTCTGATGATCGCGCGGCTCAGCTAGGATCATCAGAGGTTTTTCAAAGCATTTTTTTCTGCAACCTCTTGGCTGAAGTCTCTGACGATCCCAACTGAGTTGACTGATCGGCAGAGAGGCTTTTCAAAGCATTAGAAAAAATGTTTTGAAAATTTTTTTTAAAAAAAAGTTGGCCACGTCCACCCAGTCACATTACCCCCCCCCCCACCAAGCCACGCCCACAGAACCGGTAGTAACAAATTTTACATTTCACCCCTGGTAACAGCATTCCGTGCCCCTTTGTAGTTGAGTCACGCCAGCCACATGACCACGGAGACTTCTTCGGACAGCGCTGGCTCTTCGGCTTTGAAACGGAGATGAGCACTGCCCCCTAGAGTCAGGAACGACTAGCACATATGTGTGAGGGGAATCTTTACCTTTAATACCACCCAGGTTAAGGCTTCCTGGATCTCTCAAAGCCACCCACGTTTAACGATTTTGCTAACTCTATTAAGATTTTTCCCCGCTGTAGCGCGAGCAAGTGATTTCGTTTCCATCCCCCCTCTCTCTCTCCAGGCAGCCCACTTATGAAACGAAAGCGGGATTAGGAAGATTTGATAGGAATGTATATCGCTTTCTGAAGATGAAATTATTTTTTTTTAACCTGCATTTCAATTTGATTTTTGATGCCGGTGAAAGCTGGTATGGATGAAGGGAGGGATGTTAAAGGCAAGCATAATTAACCAGCTTTTTCTCGTCTGGCTTTTCCCAGTCAATTTTTATCCCCTCACATCTTTACACCTCAGATTCCAGAACTGAAATATCTGTTCTCCCTCACCCACCTGGCACCAGGTAACTCTTCTGTGATGGAACCTCCCTTCTATCTATCTGATCTGTTGTTTGAACAAGATGATATTGCAGAATGTTAAGAATTTGGGGAAGGGAAGGGGGGTGGGAAAGAAGCAAAATTGCACAAGGCCTGATTTTTGGGGGGGGGGGCTGTCGGCTGATGCATTAATCTTCGCGGCTGTCAGAAGAATTATGTCAAATGTCTTCCTGGAAATTGAATATTAGAGTTCATTCAGTCACCTTGCTGGAAAAGTCTGGCATTTCCAGGAGCAAGCTGGTAAGTTGGTTGATCTTTGCCCCTGCTGTAGCACAGGTAGGAAAAGTTAAAGGTTGTGTGCGCGCGGCTGGCATTTTTGCTACGGAATGTGATTGAACCACAAAAGAGGAAATGAAATGTAGGGCGCCATTATCTTGCCATTGCTTCTGTTGCCCCAAAGCATTTTGAAAATGATTTGTGAAACACCGAAAATGAGGAGCAAAAGTTGGTCCTGTAATAACTAAGGTTTCCTCAAATATGTGGTGAAATCCAAAATTTTTTTTACTACTGGTTCTCTGTGGGCATGGCTTGCTGGGTGTGGTGTGGCTTGGTGGGCATAGCAGGGGAAGGATACTGCAAAGTCCTTATTCCCTCCCTAATCCTAGGGAAGGATACTGCAAAATCCCCATGCCCTCCCCACTCCTGGGGGAAGGATATTGCAAAATCTCCATTCCCTCCTCACTCCAGGGAAAGGATACTGCAAAATCCCCATTCCCTCCCCACTCCAGGGAAAGGATACTGCAAAATCCCCATTCCCTCCCCACTCCAGGGAAAGGATACTGCAAAATCCCCATTCCCTCCCCACTCCTGGGGGAAGATATTCAAAATCTCCATTCCCTCCCCACTCCAGGGGAAGGATACTGCAAAATCTTCACTCCCTCCCCACTCCTGGGGGAAGATATTGCAAAATCTCTATTCCCACCCCACTCTGGGGCCAGCCAGAGGTGGTATTTGCTGGTTCTCCGAACTGCTGAAAATTTCCACTACCGCTTCTCCAGAACCTGCTGGATTTCACCCCTGCCTCAACCCCATATAACAAAAAGGAAAACAACAGGAGTTCCTTGCATACATACATACCATCCCCTTCATATTTTATGCATTTGTCTGAATTGTACCACCCACCCCCGCCACCCCCACATACAAAGCCATGCAATTCCTAAGAGGGAGATCTGCAAAGCCAACAAGTCCCTTTTCCCCTTGGAAGACCTGGGTCCCAGGCAACTGAAGCCAAGGAGCTGTGAGATGACTCAAGGCAGGAAGTCCTACTACTCGGGAAATTAACTGCTGCAAACTCAACAGAAGAGCATTCTTTTTTAAATATATATATATATATATATATATATATATATATATATATATATATATATATATATATATATATATATATATATATATATATATATATATTTTCCTGTAGTTCCAAATGCCTCTAGTTGAATTAGAAGTAAATTGGCTTAGCTACTAAAGGGAGATGACGTTTTAACATCATACATGTGCAGACTTGATTCTAAAGCTATGCAGTTATGCCTCTCTCTCTCTCTCTCTCTCTCTCTCTCTCTCTCTCTCTCTCTCTCTCTCTCTCTCTCTCTCTCACACACACACACACACACACACACACACACACACATACACGTCTATCTCTCTCTCTTTCTTTCTTTCTCTTCTATCTTTTCTTTCTTTTTCTTTCTTTCTTTCTGTCTATAATCTACTATCTATCTATCTATCTATCTATCTATCTATCTATCTATCTATCTATCTATCTATCTATCTATCTATCTATCTCTTTGTCTATCCTCTATCCTATCTATCCTTCCTTCCTTCCTTCCTTTCCTCTATCCTATCTCTCCTCTCCTCCATTTCTATCCTATCTATCTATCTATCTATCTATCTATCTATCTATCTATCTATCTATCTATCTATCTATCTATCTATCATCAGCCAGCCAGCCAGTCAGTCAGTCAGCCTACCTACCTACCTACCTACCTACCTACCTACCTACCTATCATCTACCTATCATCTTTGTCTATCCTTCTTCCCTCCCTCCCTCCCTCCCTCCCTCCCTCCCTCCCTTCCTTCCTTCCTTCCTTTCCTCTCTCCTCTCTCCTCTCTCCTCTCCTCCATCCTATCTATCATCTGTCAGTCAGTCAGTCAGTCAGTCAGTCAGTCAGTCAGTCAGTCAGTCAGCCTGCCTGCCTGCCTGCCTGCCTGCCTGCCTGCCTGCCTATCTATCTATCTATCTATCTATCTATCTATCTATCTATCTATCTATCTATCTATCTATCTATCTATCTATCTATCTATCATCTATCTATCTATCATCTATCCTATCAGATCTATCTATCTATCTATCTATCTATCTATCTATCTATCTATCTATCTATCTATCTATCTATCTATCTATCTATCTCTATTCTAACAATCCTTTGCAAAGGGGCTAAAACATCTCTCTGAACCAGCTTCTCAATGTGTTGAGATTTCTGTAATCCTATCAAAGGCTCAGCAGAGCTACTCTGAAAACTTAGAGGACTTAGAAAACAAAATTTATTGTTCTTTCCAGTAGCATAAATAACTACACACACTTCCCATAAATTGCAATATGAAAACAGTATTCTTTTTTGTTATACCAATGGTGAAAGAAAAACACTGTGCGATCTTTTCATTATGCAAAGTGAAATACAGATGGGGGAGTGTGAAAATAAAATGGTTTGGCAGAGAAATTGGAGGATTTGGATGGAGCTTGAGAACCTTGTTTTAGTTTTTCTTTTTGGAAAATTGTATCTCTGAGTTTTGAAGCCCAGGTTTAGAGGCCCTAAAAACACCAAGCAGAGTCTCCAAATGACACTTTAGAGTAGAATGTACCAGGATTATCAGGCATCACATCAAGCAAAGAAGGAAATTATTTCATTGTGTTGCTACTTTTCTATTTCCTGAGACAACACATGGGACATGATGGCTCAGTGGCTAAGATGCTGAGCTTGTTGATCGAAAGGTCGGCAGTTCAGCGGTTCGAATCCCTAGCACCGCGTAACGGAGTGAGCTCCCGTGACTTGTCCCAGCTTCTGCCAATCTAGCAGTTTGAAAGCACGTAAAAAATGCAAGTAGAAAAATAGGGACCACCTTTGGTGGGAAGGGAACAGCGTTCCGTGCGCCTTTGGCGTTGAGTCATGCTGGCCACATGACCACGGAGATGTCTTCAGACAGAGCTGGCTCTTTGCTTTGAAACGGAGATGAGCACCGCCCCCTAGAGTCGGGAATGACTAGCACATATCCAGGGGAACCTTTACCTTAAGACATTAATTTTGAGCAGAGAGAATTGGTCTAGAAACCAAGAACAGTCCTACTTTAGGTACAAAACCAACTGGGCAGCCTTTTAGCCAGTCGTTCTGTTTCAGCCCTAGGAAAAAGGCAATGACAAACTATTTCTGAAATCATGCCATGAACACTTCAGGGATTTTTTCCAGATTTGAAAACCACCCCATCCCCTAGTAGTAAGAAAAATAATAAAATATAGACACACTGAACTTTTAAAAGCACAAGTAATGGCTTTTCTTTCATGTAAAATAGAGATTTATTTTCTTTGTTGATCGCTCTGGTATGCCTACCCCAGAATGATTGCATTCCTCACTTGGGAGATATTTAAGACAATTAATTGGTTAAACCTACTCTATTAATTGACTTTAAACAAACCCCTAAATAACTTCCTATTATTACTGTTCCTATGGAGATATTACCTAGAATAGCTCCCTATGCGATTGGCTACTTTTACTTTGGATTACTACTTAAGATGTGGGGGGGGGGGGAATCTCTTTTCAGATCTTTTTTCTCAACTTTTTTAAAAAAATAATCCTTGACTTTATTTCTCTTTTTGTGGTACTGGGAAGAAAATGACAACTTTAAGCATAATAAATTGGAAATTGTGCCTTCCCGACTCCTTTGGGATCCATCCAGGGGTGAAATCCAGCAGATTCTGACAGGTTCTGGAGAACTGGTAGTGGAAATTTTGAATAGTTCGGAGAACCGGCAAATACCATCTCTGGCTGTCCCCAGAGTGGGGTGGGAGTGGAGATTTTGCAATATCCTTCCCCCAGGAGTAGGGAGGGAATGGGGATTTTGCACTATCCTTCCCCTGGAGTGGGGTGGGAATGGGGATTTTGCAGTATCCTTCCCCTGGAGCGAGGAGGGAATGGGGATTTTGCAATATCCTTCCCCTGCCACGCCCACCAAGCCACACCACGCCCACCACACCACGCCCACCACACCACGCCCACAGAATCCGTAGTAAAAAAAAAATGGATTTCACCACTGGATCCATCCATCCCTCTTGTTTCTTTGGATGGTAAGGTGGCCAAAGGAGCAATCCCCTGCTCCAAGATAAATACCAAAGAAATGACTTGTGACTGGTTAATCAAACTCTCCTTTTAAAAAGACCACAAAACTTGAAATACATTTATTGATATGTTGGTGGAAAAACAGAACATATATTTCTATCTACAGGCTGGTGACAATTTTTTTACCAAATAGCTCTGTTCTTCCTGGAATATCACCTCTCCCACACGCTCCCCCTCCACGCAAACATGACAAAGTTACCTTGATTGCAGAAATAATTGTGTTGAAGATCTCTTGACATGGGATGGATATTCCTTGTATGCATGGAGCAGTAGTAGTTGTTGTTAGCCGCAAACTCGTGTCTGATCCATCGTGACCCCATGGACAACATTTCTCCAGGCCTTCCTGTCCTCTACCATCCTCTGGAGTCCATTTAAGCTCACGCCGACTGCTTCAGTGACTCCATCCAGCCACCTCATTCTCTGCCGTCCCCTTCTTCTTTTGCCCTCAATCGTTCCCAGCATTAGGCTCTTCTCCAGGGAGTCCTTCCTTCTCATTAGGTGGCCAAAGTATTTGAGTTTCATCTTCAGGATCTGGCTTTCTAAAGAGCAGTCAGGGTTGATCTCCTCGAGGACTGACCGGTTTGATCACCTTGCAGTCCAAGGGACTCGCAGAAGTCTTCTCCAGCACCAGAGTTCAAAGGCTGCAATTCTTTGATGCTCAGCCTTCCTTATGGTCCAACTTTCACAGCCATACATTGCAACCGAGAACACCAGAGCTTTGACTATACACACTTTTGTTGTCAGGGTGATGTCTCTACTTTTTAGTATTCTGTCTAGGTTTGCCATAGCTTTCCTCCCCAGGAGCAAGCATCTTTTAGAACTGCTCAAATCTCCTGCTGCTCAGAATCCACCATGGTTGTACGTTCCCCTTGATCCATTGGCTTCTCTATTAGTTAAGCATTTGGAGTATTACCTGTTTTGGAGAAGGAGTGATTTGATTGATGGGTCTTATGCTAATTATGAGTCAGGGGAAAAACCAGAGTTAACAAAAGGCTGACGGAGCTAAGTTTAAATCCAGCACGACTAAGGGTGAAATAGTAACGGTCTTCCAGGACTTGAATGGTTGTCACAGAGAAAAGATGTTTGTTTTGGGTGAAAGTGGTTTTGGTCACCATGATATAGAAAAGATGTCGAGACTCTACAAAGAGTGCAGAAAAGAGCAATAAAGATGATTAGGGGCCTGGAGGCTAAAATATATGAAGAACGGTTGCAGGGTACGTCTAGTGGAATAAAAAGAAGTTAACATAATAGCAATATTCCAAAATTTGAGGGGCTGTCACAAAGAAGAAAGGGCAGAGGTGAAATGCTACTGGTTTGATCCGGTTTTCCCGAACCGGTAGTAAAAAATGTAAAAAAAAAAAAGTTTCGACGATCAGCTTAGAGACGCACGATTATCAGAACGTTTTAAAAAACTTTTTAAGCATTGTTTATTACAGGTTCTCCGGAACTGGTAGTTTAAAGTGTTTTACAAAGTAAAAAAAAATAAAGTTCTGAAGATTGCGTGTTGCTCAGATAATCGTTGGAACTTTTTTTTTTTAACTTTTTAGGCAATTTTTTTTACTAAGGGTTCTCCGGAACCGTTAGTAAAAAAATGTTTTTAAAAAGTAAAAAAAAAAAAAAAAGGCTCCAACGATCACAGCTGTGCCTGTGTTTACTTTTTTAAAGCATTTTTTTTTTTTGCAACCTATTTGGCGAGTAGGTTGTAAAAAAATGCTTTTAAAAGTTTTTAAAAAGGCTCTGAAGATCACGCGCAACAGCTGATCAACCCCCCCCCTCCCATGTGTGCTGTTCTACTTACGCCATGCCTCCTTTGCATGCACGAATGCGCGCACCTCACATTTGGTGCGTGGTACTCACTGCGCATGCACAGCCAGCCAACCGGTAGTAAACTGGTTCAGATTTCACTACTGAGAAAGCGTCAACTTATTCTCCAAAGAACCAGAGGCAGAAATGGGTAGAAGATCGTTAAAGCAAGATCCAACTTAGAATTAAGGAGGAATTTCCTGACAGTGGGAACAAACAACCCTGGGAACAGAAGTTGCCTTCAGAAGTTTTTGGGTGCTCCATCACTGGGGTTTTTTAACAGTAACAGAGTTGGAAGCGATCTGGGAGGTCATTTAATCCAAAAAAGAAAAAGAAAAGAAAAGAAAAAGAGCCTGGATAGCTCAACAGGTTAAAAAAAGCAGACTAAAAGCCTGTTATTAACATCCAGCTGTCTGCAATTACACCAGTTCGAATCTCCACAGGCTCAAGGTTGACTCAGCCTTCCATCCTTTCTAAGGTAGGTCAATTGAGGACCCAGTTTGTGGGGGCAATAAGATGACTTTGTATAAATATACAAAAATATGAAGGCTATTGCTTAACGCATTGTAAGCCGCCCTGAGTCTTTGGCATATAAATCTAATTTTAAAAAAAAAACCTGCTCACACAGGAGACCTGTACTAGGGATTCGAACTGCCAAACTGTAGACCTTTCTGATCAACAAGCTCAGCGCCTTAGCAACTGAGCCACCTAGTCAAGTAAGAGGAGGCTGGAGAGCCACTTGTCTGAAATGGCATAGGGTCTCCTTCTTAAGCAGGGGTTGGACTAGAAGACCTCCAAGGTCCCTTCCAATTCTATTATTCTATGTTACAACTAAGTTGTTCTCCAGCTTCTATCTCCCCTTCAGGTCCTCCAGACGTACTGACCTTTAGAATACTGCCAAGAATGTTTTGCCTGAGTTCTTTTAAGTTTTTTATGGGGACAGGAATTTATTGCAAATAATTTTCAGTTTTAGGGAAACTGCTGCTTCTGTGAATCTGCCTGACAAATTTGCTTTTCCCCATATTCTTTCAAATGCCGTTGCTTCATCTTTTATAAATGGGCCCGTAAAAAGATCAGAAAAGGAGGGAGCGTATACGTTGGCTTGCAAAAATTAAAGCGCGAGGAGGAAAGATTCATGAAGGTTAAAAACCAAAAAGGCATCGCAAAACTTGCTGTTCAAAATACTCTTAAGTTTGAAGATTTTTTAAAAAAAAAAGTTTAACCAAGTGGAAGGAAGATTTTTTTCCCCTACTTTTTTTTTTTAAAAAAATTATAAACTTTATTAACAAATAATTAAAACACGCACAAAACACATATAATGAAGCACAAAAAAAAAACTACATTATACAATAAAACAATTATGTATATTCAATCATTTGAAGCATCTGTTTCGTAGTGGTATATCTATTTACACAATTATACATATTCCCATAGATCTTAAAACTCACTGGTTCATTTTTACCTCTTTAGCCTCTCCTCTCTTCGGCTTTTCCCCCGCTACTTTTAACAAGACTTAATTATTTTAATATTGGCAGGAGAGAGAAAGAGGGTGGGAGGGAGGAAGGAAGGAAGGAAGGAGAGGGCAAGAGGGAGGGAGGAGAGAAGAAGGGAGAGAATGAGGGAGGGAGAGAAGGAGGAGGAAGGAGGAAGGAAAGAGAGGGCAGGAGGGAGGGAGAGAGGAGAGAGGGAGGGAGAGAGGGAAGGAGGAAGAAGGGAGGAAGGAAGGAAGGAGAGGGCAGGAGGGAGGGAGGAGAGAAGGAGGGAGAGAAGGAGGGAGGGAGGGAAGGAGGAGGAAGGAAAGAAGGAAGAAGGGGGCAGGAGGGAGGGAGGAGAGAAGAAGGGAGAAGGAGGGAGGGAGGGAAGGAGGAGGAAGGAAAGAAGGAAGAAGGGGGCAGGAGGGAGGGAGGAGAGAAGAAGGGAGAAGTAGGGAGGGAGGGAAGGAGGAGGAAGGAAGGAAGGAAGGAAGGAGAGGGCAGGAGGGAGGGAGGAGAGAAGGAGAGAGAGAAGGAGGGAGGGAGGGAAGGAGAAGGAAGGAAAGAAGGAAGAAGGGGGCAGGAGGGAGGGAGGAGAGAAGAAGGGAGAAGGAGGGAGGGAGGGAAGGAGGAGGAAGGAAGGAGGAAAGAAGGAGAGGGCAGGAGGGAGGGAGGGAGGAGAGAGGAGAGAGGGAGGGAGAGAAGGAGGAGGAAGGAGGAATGAAAGAGAGGGCAGGAGGGAGGGAGAGAGGAGAGAGGGAGGGAGAGAGGGAAGGAGGAAGAAGGGAGGAAGGAAGGAAGGAGAGGGCAGGAGGGAGGGAGGAGAGAAGAAGGGATAGAAGGAGGGAGGGAGGGAGGGAGGGAGAAAGGAAGGAAGGAAGGAATATTACAAATTTCGGTTGCAAAACTACGTAACTTCCATGCACCTACACTATTGGCAACTATGAAATAAATTCAGGACACGTGTAGAATCCTGGAGTATATCAAGTATATCTCTTCTGTCTCTTTCTCTCTCTTTCCATATATCTCAATCTATTGATATCTCTATCTATAACAGGAGATTATCACCTGCTTGAGCAGCGGGGTTGGCCTAGAAGAGGTCTAAGGTCCCTTCAGCTGTATTATGAATGATTGGAATAAGGCCTTGTGGCCATCGGGGCCTAGTCCACTGTTCACCACAGGGATAAAAATTTAAGCTTCCCCATGAATCTTCCCCATCAGATCTCTCCTTGCACACCTTCGAAGTGCTGTTTCCTTCGGAGCTGATGTTCGACATCTCCCTTTATAAAGGGTTCCACCCTGTCAAAAGTGCTCTTACTTTGAGGAAGAAGTAGTGTGGAAGCTGAATTTTCTCTCCTTATCTTTGATGCCTCCAGCCACTGAAAATCAATACCGCTTTTAACTCTATTGTCTTGTTGATTCTTTTTTTTAAAAAAAAACCTTCTGATTTTCATGTGTTCCCTGAGAGTTAATAATCTAATACGGCTTTCTGGCAGGAGTCTCAAACAAGCCCACAACAGCAGAAGGTTCTCTCTCTCTCTTTTTAAAATCCAAGGCGAAGAAGAAAGGAGGCACGGCATATTGAGGAGAAAAGCATATTTGACTTCCCAGACTGGGATGCTACATATTGCCCCATCGATATTGTTTCCCCTGGCTTTCACCTCTGCTCATTTTCCTCAGCCAGGTATTCTTTGGGTGCATTGTTTTCAACGCCTACAATTCAGGGGTTAAATTCAACCGGTTCGGACTGACTCGGGCGAACTGGTAGAGACGATTTGAATCGGTTCGCTGAACTGGTAAAAACCACCCCTGGTTGGCCCCACCCACAGCCGCCCAGTCTCCAAGTCACTGCTCATTCCTTCCGGCTGCTCGACCCATTCAACGTTAAATGCTGCAGTTGAGAGAATCTGAATTTTTCTCCCTCCATTCACAGCGGAGCTGCTTCAGCCTGTCCCTTTAAGGTACTTTGACCCCCAGGAGGGAGGGGGCCGGGGGGGACCCCAAAGGGAGCAGCAGCTCCGCTGTGAATGGAGGGAGAAAATTTGGTTTCTCTCTGCCACAGCATTCACTATGAGCCCTTCGCGTGCTCATACACACATTTTTTCCTATCGGGCGTAGTAAGTGCTGTGGGCATGGCTTGGCAGTGGCAACCAAAACAGGTTTCACCAAAAACAAAGATGTTGGATCTAATTCAGTCACAGGAATACATGTATGTGTATGCTAAAACCAATGGGGCAGGCTGTTCTGTATTGTTCATCTTACCAGACCATTGTCCAATTTTTTTTTTTAATTAGATTTATATGCCGCCCTTCTCCGGAGACTCAGGGCGGCTTACAATGCGTTACCTACCTTAGAAAGGATGGAAGGCTGAGTCAACCTTGAGCCTCGAACTTGCAATAATTGCAGACAGCTGAATGTTAATAACAGGCGATCTAGCCTGTTGAGCTATCTGAGGCTCTTTTCCAAGAGCCTCAGATAGGCTCTTCCAATTTTCCAAGAGAAATCCAGCCTCTAACCCATAACAGATCCTAAGGAATCCAAGATAGGGTTTTTCCCCACCTTATCCGTAGGTGCTGGAAATTTAACTTGGGATCTTCTCTGTGGAAAAGCCAAGCTATATTATGAAGACCAATCTTTCCGCTGAGGTTATAGTCTGACGCATTGACAGGACTCTCAGAAAACTGGAATAAAGAGGGATAAGAGAGTTTCACAGAACCACTGAAAGACTTCGTTAATGCATACTAATGACATGTAATCCAAAATAATGAGAACAAGAGTATTTTCGATGAATTCTATGCATAAATGCAGCATTCCATTAGGAAATGGGCCCCTTCTACCGGCTTCAGGATGATGAATGTAACATAGTTCTGCGATGACTATGAAACAAATTATGCCAGAAATTTTATTATCAAAGCTCATGCATCTTATATGGCTATAAAAATTTCTTCTGAGCATTTCCCCTTCTTTTTCAACTTTTTTTTTTTTTTAGATATAAAGGGTGGGGGGGGGGAAAGGGCATCCAGCTTAGACCAACTCTCAATAGATATAAGTACTTTGTGGCTTCCTAATACCATAATTATAGCCAGTAGGATTTTATTATAACCTTCTATCTTTGGAGTTTTAGATAATGTTCCCTCCCTTTCTTTTTCAGCATTTCTGATGTTTGCATTATGCCCATTAGTTTTAATTTACATCCTTGGTATTCTTTCTCTTCCCATTTCTTTCTGGTACTTTTTCATGGTACAGCATTTTGTTTTGAAGCAAAGAAAAACATCCTTTATTTTGGAGAGGTACCGTATTTTGCAGAGTATAAGACGCACCAGAATATAAGATGCACCTTAGTTTTTGGGGAAGAAAATAAGAAAAAAGCTGATTGGCGGGTGGATCGGCCTCCCAGAATACCCCCAATCAGCTGTTCCCAGAGGTGAATTTTAGCAACAGGTTCCTTGGTTGTGAGCTCTGTGCCTTGCTCTTTTTTTTTGGCTATTTTTTTCTGCCTCTGAAACTTCTGAAACTCTGTTTCTGAAAAAATCTTTTTTCCTGCCTATGAAAGCCTCTGAAAAAAAAGCCCCTGAAGCCTTTTTCCTGGAGCTCTGTTTGGAGGCTTTTTTCTGAAGCTCTGTTTGGGGGCTTTTTTTCTGAAGCTCTGTTTGGGGGCTTTTTTTTCTGAACCTCTGTTTGGAGGCTTCTTTTCTGAAGCTTCTTTTCTGATGCTTTTTTCAGCCTCTGAAATCTCCCTTTGAGAAGCTGGAGGGGGCTACATTCGGCGTATAAGATGTACCCAGATTTTCATCCTCTTTTTTGGGGGGAAAAAGGTGCATCTTATACTCCGAAAAATATGGTATATTTGAGATTGAGAATTATTGTGCAACCATAGGAGAAACTAAATTAGATTTCATTTTATGTACATCTACATTTAATTAACTATGGTTAATATGACTGTTCAGTCAGTCTTGAACCAGAAACCTAGGTCTGAATCTATCTTCAACCACAAAATTCCCTGGGGAGCTTTGAATCAATCACAATCTCTTTGAACTCAATATACCTTACAGCCCTGCTGCTCCTATGGAGATAAAATTTAAAAAAAAAATCATCTTACAATCCTTCACTCTAACTTGAGCGTTCAAGAGAACAGGTTAGAAAAAACAATCTTGAATTTAATCATATTTCAATATGAGCCAGCAGTGTGCAGCAGCTGCCAAAAAAGCCAACACAGTTCTAGACTGCATAAAGAGAGGGATAGAATCAAGAACATGTGAAGTGTTAACACCATTTTATAATGCCTTGGTAAGGCCACACTTGGAATACTGCATTCAGTTTTGGTCACCAGGATGTCAAAAAGATGTGGAGACTCTAGAAAGAGTGCAGAGAAGAGCAACAAAGAGGATTAGGGGACTGGAGGTGAAAACATATAAAGAACAGTTGGTGGAATTGAGTATATTTAGTCTGATGAAAAGAAGGACTAGGGGAGACATGATAGCAGTGTTCCAATATTACAGGGGCTGCCACAAAGAAGAGGCAGTCAAGCTATTCTCCAAAGCACCTGAAGGCAGGACAAGAAGCAATGGGTGGAAACTCATCAAGGAGAGAAGCAACTTAGAATTAAGGAGAAATTTCCTGACAGTCAGAACAATTCATCAGGGGAACAGCCTGCCACCAGAAGTTGTGAATGCCCCAACACTGGAGGTTTTGAAGAAGATGTTGGATAACCATTTGTCTGAAGTGGTGTAGGGTTTCCTGCCTAAGTAGGGGGTTGGACTAGAAGACCTCCAAGGTCCCTTCCAACTCTGTTATGCTAAATTCTAAATCTTAAATTAAATCTTAAGTATTTGGTGACAAATATTTAGAGGACTTGAGGGGACACAGTATTCAATTTTTTCAGGAGCACCACTGAGGTAGAAGACATACTCTACACAAGTATGAAGGTTCAATTTATGTTGCTCTAAAGCTCCAGATATGGCAGGAAGATTGGATCCATTTCTCTTTCCTCTTTCAACTTTTTGGCCAAGGATTGAGAACTGATGGCAGAAGCTTAAAAATTATGTGAGTTGCGAGGTCTGTTCAGGCAACTGAATTTCTGATGTTCCTGGATCAAGATAAGAATGAACTACATCACAGCAGTTCCCTTTTTGCCATTTTCTAATGGGAAAAAAAATAATCAAATAAATTGTAATTGATGGAAAGATGTGAAATGAGATCGTTGAAGACCAATAAACAGAAGAAAGCAAACTGGATGTCAGAACAGATGGTAGATTTGCCAAGAAAAGAAGTCAAAGACAAGAAAGAGAAAGATCTCAGGAACGAACTTAACAAAGAATTTCAGAGAAGAGAGAAGAAGTAGTCTTGTGAAGACATGAAAGATTGAAAAAAAACCAAGGATGGTCTTCCAAAAGATCTCTGAACTCAGGAGGAGGCTTCAACCTCGAACTTATATGCTAAAAATTGCCAACGGACAGATAGTAACTGGAAGAAGATCAAACAAAGACGGAAGGAGTATACTGAGGTTTCATACACTAGAGATGTTAACATCCAAGATACTTTAGAAGTTATTTCATATGTAGAAGAACCTCTACTGCTAGAAGATGAAATGAGATCAGCACTCCGGTCAATACAAAGTCGGAAGGCTATAGTAATTAATAAAATATCTGCAGAAATTCAGCAAGCAAGAATAAATGAATCTCAAGCAAAGCCCAAGAATGAGGTGGAACAACTCAGTTGGAGTCCCGTTCTTTATTTGCTTGTACATAACAGACATAATCTTATAACAGACTACACCCTTATATATACGTCCCAGGATAAAGTTGCAGGATCCAATCTGGATCGGATTGGATCAATGGTGAAATCCATTTTTTTTTACTATCAGTTCTGTGGGTGTGGCTTGGGCATGGTGTGGCTTAGTAGGCGCGGCTTGGTGGCTGTGGTGTGGTGTGGCTTGGTGGGCATGGCAGGGGAAGGATACTGCAAAATCTCCATTCCCACCCCACTCCAGGGGAAGGATATTGCAAAATCTCCATTCTCATCCCATTCTGGGGCCAGCCAGAGGTGGCGTTTTCTGGTTCTCCAAACTGCTCAAAATTTCTGCTACCGGTTCTCCAGAACCTGTCAGAACCTTCTGGATTTTACCCTTGGATTGGATGCGCTGGAGCCCATCCACCGGGAATTCTCTCTGTGGTGAGAATTTCTTCTTCTCTCACCCTCAGAGAGAAGTTCCTTAAGGATGGGCTCCAGCATGAGTTCGAAAAACTCAAAAGACTAAACCTCTGGTCCCAGTAACTGACTCAGATTGGATCCTGCTATACCCTCACTACTGCGAGTCTAACAAATATATTCTGGGAGATTCTGTAAAGTGACTATCCTTACTCTCTTCCTCTGTCTCCTATCCCAACTCTGGGTTGAGGTGCATCTTCTCTCCCTACCCTTTCTGGAACGTATTCCATTCATCCTGGGGAACTGTAATCTACCACCCGAGGTCCAAAGGTGGAATTCAGCCGGTTCAGACTGGTTCGGATGAAGCGGGTGTTAATTTTATGTCCGGTTTGGCGAGCCGGTAGTTCCAATGACTGGCTGGCCCCACCCCACCTCACCCTTCCCCCTCCCAGGAGTCCCCATGTCGCCCGTTTTAGATCCCAGGTAAAGTGCAGGGAGCCCAGGGAGGTGGAAAACGGGCCTCTCAGAAGCTCGTGGAGGGCAAAAATGGGCTTATTTCCTGCCTCCAGACAGCTCTGGAGCCTGGGGAGGTTGAAAACAGCCCCCCCAGAGCCTGTTTTTGCTCCCAGGAGGCTGCAGGGAGGCCTACTAGGCCCAAAATGGGGTGCAGGAGGTCAGCAACCTCTGTGCCCTGTTTTTGCTCCCAGAGTGGTGCAGGAGAGGGTTTAGGACTTTTCGACTCCTACCCTTGGCCGTGCCTGCTTCTCCACCAGGCTATCGCCTCGAGGGATTCTCCTCTAGTTTTTCTCCTTGGCTGACATGCCCCCCACCCATTCGCCCCAGCTAGTCGACCACGGCCCCTCCATCCCAGATGCTTCGGCACGGCCCATTTGATGCCACACTGTTCATCCCGGGCTTTTAGCCTCCCGGGATGGTTAGCCGCCAGCCAATTGACTAGTTGCCAATGCTGGCAGCCAGAAGCGCAGGGGTGGGGGTGGGGATGGGTGAGTTGCTGCAGCCAAATGATCTCAGGTGCTTGTCAGGAGAAGGAAAGTGAGGGGTGGAAGGGAAGAGCAGGGGTGGGGTGCAGATAGTAAGCCGACTTCATCCAAAGGAAATTTTGTTTTGGGTGGGTATTAGAAAGAGAGAGGGGAGGAGGAAAGGATGTGGGAGACAGAGAGAGAGAGAAGGGAGACAAGAAAGAAAAAGGAAGGAAGGAAGGAAGGAAGGAAGGAAGGAAGGAAGGAAGGAAGGAAGGAAGGAAGGAAGGAAGGAAGGAAGGAAGGTGGTGGGAAGGGAGGGAGAGAAAAAGGAGAGGAAGGAAGGGCCACAAACCCTGGCACTACATGCAGCTACAGTGGATGCTTTGAAACAGTACAGAAATCCAGGGCAACTCCCTCCACCTCACCCCCACCCCTAAACTTCTGGCTGCCAGCATTGGCAACTAGCCAATTGGCTGCTGGCTAACCATCCCTAACTCTAACCCGACTGGCTAGCATGAATGGGCAGGGGAGTGTCAGCTGAGGCGAAAAGCTAGAGGAGAATCCCCTGAGGTGGAAGCCTGGCAGAGAAGCAGACATGGCCAAGGGTACAAGACAAAAAGTCCCATGCCAACACCATGCCACACCCACCCAGCTAGTCATTAGGGCAGAGAACTGGTTGTTAATTTATTTGAATCCCACCACTGCCCAGGTCCCTCTCCAAGGGGACATCTCTCACCAAGAATCTACCAAAGCTCCAATCAAATGATGCTACCAAATCTGGAAAATGAGATCATGGCCAACCCAAACCATCGGAATAAGTCAAGCTGCATACCAATAACAAAGATAGAAGATTTAATAAACTGCAAACGATTGTATAATGGGCCTTAATTTCACTTGCTAGCTAATGAATGCTTGGGGTCATCCAATACAGATTAGAGCATCACATGGAAAGGGAGATGCCAGATGTTCAAGCTGGTTTTAGAAAAAAAAAAAACAAGAAACATTATTGTTGATGTGTACCAGATAATTGAGAAAGCCAAAGCATATATATAAAAAAGAGAAGTCCATATGTGCTTCATTTATTACAGAAAGACATGCAATTCTGTTAACCTTGTCAAACTATGGAATGGCCTTAGGAAAATGGGGATCCTCAAAGATCTTCCGAATTGAAATCCTGCCCACTGTCTAGAACAGGGGTCTACAACCTTAAACACTCAAAGAACCATTTGGACCCGTTTCCCACAGAAAAGAAAACACTGGGAGCCACAAAATGCAACCCGTTCCTCACTATTTCTTGAGCGGCCCCAAAACTAGCCTATGTAGTTGAATTAAACATTCTGTTTTCTTCTGAAACTTTTCTTTTCTTGGATTTATCCATGGTTGGCCTACCGGGGGTTGAAAAGCTCAATAAATCCTGTGCCGGCAAGTGTCACACATTGGCAGTTGTGATGCATATTTTGAGTGACAGGGAGCCGCAGCAGAGGGGTAAAAGAGCCACATGCAGCTCCAGAGATGCCGGTTGCTGACCCCTGGTCTAGAAAGAATATGCTTTTGGCATGAGACAAAGCTATATATTCCCTCCCTACTTTTCCAGCCTATATGCTGAATATATACAGCAGAGGTGTCAAACTCAAGGCCTGGGGACCGGATTGGTTTTTTATGGGTAGTTTTTAATTTGCATAGCCTTGGGGTTTTGAATTGGGAGGCCGATTAATTTAATTTATTTTTAGCTATCTTAACTTTTATATTGTATGTTATTTTAAATTTTCGGCTGTTCACTGCCCTGAGTCCGTCAATAAATAAATAATAAATAAATACATACATACATACATACATACATACATACATACATACATACATACTGTATTTTCCTGCGTATAAGACTACTTTCTAACACACAAAAATCTTCTCAAAAGTTGGGGGTCGTCTTATACGCCAGGTCTCATTCTCCTGTAACCAGGCAGAGCAGCCCATAAGGCTCTGACGAGCCTTAAATGGCTCTGAGGAGGGTCGTCTTATATGCCAGAAAATACGGTAAATAGGGTGGTTACATCTGGCCTGCAGGGCTGCCCTGGAAACAGGAAAGGACCGGCTCATGATGCCTCCATCAGTGAAAATGGTACTCGGGAGGGCCACGGCCCTGCTTTCACTGGCAGAGGGTTGCAGGAGGCCATCACAGCTGAAAACAGAACTCGCAAGGACCTCCCGAGCTCTGTTTTCACTGGCAGAGGATTGCAGGAAGTCATCGCAGCCAAAAAAACAGAGCTCAGGAGCCCATTTTCACTGGCAGAGCCCTCGGGCCACCACAAGCGCCCCCGTGAGTGACGTCAAGCTAGTCACACCCACCCTGGCCACACCCATCCTGCCTCCTCCAAGGTCAAACACAACCTTGATGCAGCCCTCAATGAAATCGAGTTTGACATCCCTGAGATGCATTATCGAGGGAGGCTAGATTGGAAGAAGACGAGTGTGGTTTTACAATTGGAGGAAGAAGCATCAATACCTTGTGCTATCTTTATGTCTGTACTCTTGATAGCTGAAAACACAAGTGACTTGCAAGTTCTTGGTAACGGAAGTCAAGGAGCCTAGTGGAAAAAATAAAAACAGAACTAAGAAGATTTAATGTAGAAGAGAGCAAACGAATGACGACTATCAGTGGTAAAAAAACCAGCTGTCAAGAAACATGCCACAGGCTACAGGTGGTCCTCAACTTACAACACTTCATTTAGTGACCATTCAAAGTTACAATGGCACTGAAAAAAAGGGACATTTTTCACCCTTCCAACCATTGCAAGCATTCCCCGTGGTCACGTGATCAAAATTTGGATTGCATGGCAACTCGTATTTATGACGGTTGTAGCGTCCCAGAGTCATGTGATCAATTCTTGTAAACGTCTGATAAGCAAAGTCAATGGGGAAGCCAGATTCATTAAACGGCCGTGTTACTAACTTCACAACTGCACTGATTCGCTTAACAACAGTGTCAAGAAAGGTCATACAACGGGGCAAAACTCCTTTAATGGATGTCTCACTTAGCAATGGGAAATTTGGGGCTGAATTGTGGTTGTAAGTCAAGGACAACTTGCACTTTTGTTAGAGTAGCAATGAAGGCTTTGGAAAAGAGATGCAGATGCTGTGATGTGATGTGATGTGTCTATATTTGCAGATACCAGAATCATGTAGCCAATGGTTTCCTCAGGGGCAGTCTTTGGAAGGAAAAATTGGACTCAGAAAAAGCAGGAGAGAAAGAATATGGATGGTTTTGAACTTTGCGTTGGAGGACACCCTTGAAAATATTTATGATTCACCCAGAAAACAAATAAAGGGATCACAGAAGAAGCCAGAGTTCTCACTCAAACAATTAGGCTCAAATTATTATATTTTAGAATATCCAGTTCCAGGGGTGAAATGCTCCTGGTTCGGACCGGATCACCCGATCCGGTAGCGATGACGGCGGGTGGTTTGGAGAACCGATAGCAAAAATCCCTGCCCCCTCGCCCCATGCCCAGTTGAGCTGCAAGATCATCAGAGGCTTTTTTATTTTTTTTACTTTTAAAAGCATTTTTTCTACAACCTCTTCGGCCAAAAAAATGCTTTTAAAAGTTTTAAAAAAAAGCCTCTGATGATTGCGCGGCTCAGCTGGGATCGTCAGAGGCTTTTAAAGGCATTTGTTTTCTACAATCTCTTCGGCCAAAGAGGTTGTAGAAAAAAATGCTTTTAAAAGTTTTTTTTTTAAAAAAAAGTTGGCCATGAGCACCCTGTCTAATTACCCACCACCACCAAGCCACGCCCATATAACCGGTAGTAACAAATTTTAAATTTCACCACTGCCCAATTCCATTGAGAAATGCATTAATGGAGGGAGGGAGGGAGGGAGGGAGGGAGGGAGGAAGGAAGGAAGGAAGGAAGGAAGGAGAAGGGAGGAGGAGTGGCAGGACCACAGATAGACATGATTACAGTGGTGATAATACACCAATAGAAGACCTAAATGGCCAACATTGGGACAGATCAACTTGGAGATCATGTCTAAATTCTTAACTAGTCAAGAATACAAATTATGGACAGTGATGGGTTAGGGTGATTGGGGTTTCTGTCAGATATGTTTGGGGGTGTGGATATTGTTGGTCAAACGCATCCTTTGTTCTCATTTTTTTTACTCCTTTCTTATTCCTGTTTTTAATAATATTATTGTCCTGTATTTTCCTAATGTCATTTTTATTTGTACACCAAACAGATTTATTCTTGGAATCTGGTGGTCTCTAAATTGAATGCATTAAATTAAATCTTTGTGGTCACTAAGAGTTGATATCAACTGGATGGCGTGTAGTCCATCAACCAACCAGTTGAAAAAAGGAGGGTACTACTCAGTGGTGAAATCCAAATTTTTTTTACTACCAGTTCCGTGGGCATGACTTGGTGGGCGTGGCAGGGGAAGGATACTGCAAAATCTCCATTCCCACCCCACTTCTGGGGCCAGCCAGAGGTGGTATTTGCCGGTTCTCCAAACTACTCAAAATTTCCACTACTGGTTCTCCAAACTGCTCAAAATTTTTGCTACAGCTCTCCAGAACCTGTCAGAACCTGCTGGATTTCACCCTGGTACTACTACCTTTAGTTAATTATTTTTTCAATAATCCAGGAATAATTTAAACATGTAAGGATTATTCTTTTCTTTTAAACCTTTTCCTCCACCCTCATTTCTATGTTTCTTTTCATCTAGATGGCCTTTGGCTGCTAAATAAAGGGTGGATGAGTTTTGTTGTGACATTTGTACTTCCCTCTTTTCCCCCACTTCTGTGGTTGCCACGTCCTATGCTATGTCAAGGCAATACTGTGTCGGGGTAGAACTAAATTTGAAATTCAGGATTTAACCCCAACAATAACAACAACATCTATCAAGACTTGACAAAGGCTGCCACCCAAAGTGGCATGAATTCAAGGCAGCCATTTCCCTGGCAGATGGCTTGCTGAAATGGTGTGAACAAAGACAGATCTTTGTGTGGTTGTGTAAAGGTTGCTGCCTCCAGTTTGTTTGCCTCGTTTTCTTCCTTAGCTCTCACTCCCAGCTGCCTTCTTAATGAAGCTTTAGACATCTTACCCTGGTTAAAAAAATAATCTCAGATTATATATATATATATATATGGTTTGTTGTGTTTGTTGTGAATGCAACTGCTCGAAAGCTCCTGGATTGAAGCTGAAAGGCGAAAGGGAAGCAGTATGCTCCCTCCCATATTAGGGTAGACCAGGTGCTTAGACAGAAAAACACTTTATATATATATACCAAGATTTTTATGCAGCCATAGTTCAGTGAAATCACAATCCACTAGTTTCTAGGCTTTTTTCAGGCAGCCAGCAAGAACTTTGCTGCCCCTTTTGGGAGACTAAGGAAACTAAGAGAGATCTATTTCGGACTTATTAGTCCTCATCAGTTAGCCACACCCTCATCCCATGTATCCTCCCTGTAAGAGAAATGCACATAGAGGCCTACAAAAAAAGAAGAAAACAGATACTTTATCTTTACAGGGAGGATACATGGGATGAGGGTATGGCTCGTCATCTTCAGGCTGGTGTCTTCAGCTTCGTGCTTGTGCGAGGAAAGTGTGATCGGAGATGTTGTCTCTCTATAAATACTGGTGGGGAGGTGTGGAGTGCTGGCTTTGTTGTTGTAAGCAGGTTGGTTGGCTGTGTTGTTACATCTTGATTAGTAGATGGAGTTGATGTTTGCAGATTAGTCGGCTGTTTCGTAACATCCTGTGTGGCCAAGGTCCTAGCTGTGTGCCCATTAGCCTTTTGTCTTGTAACAACCTGGGAATGGGTTGTGTGGTAGCATCCTGAGCTCTAGTGTTGTGACATCCTGAGTCCTGTGCTGCAACATCCTGAGTAGTTGGCTGTGTTGTAACATCCTGAGATTTAGTGTTGTAACATCCTGAGTTCTGTGATCTATTGTCTTGAGCAGATGGCTGTGATGCAACATCCCGGGCTTTGGTTTGGCTCCGAGTCTGAGGTTTTGTCATGTGTTCATAGTGTGTGTTAGTTTGCTTTGTGTGGTAATCAGAGGAGGGCGCAGCAGCTGGCAATGCTGCTGTAGTCCGGCCCCTGGATGGTGGTTGCATTTCGTCTATGGGATGGGATTGGGTTTGAATCTGGTGAGGATGATTAGTGGTGGTGTCATGTGTTATCCTGGGTCTGATGTTAAATTTATTGATCATGGTGCATAAAGAAGCAAAGTTGGAATGAGTTTTCAATCATCATCATCATCATCATCATCATCATCATCATCATCATCATCACAGATGGAAGGGGCCTCAGAGGTTGTCCAATCTCTTTTTTAAAGCTTCCAGTGATGGAGCACCCATAAGTTTTGAAGGCAAGTTATTCCACCAATTAATTGTTCTCACTGTCATGAAATTTCTCCTTAATTCTAGACTGCTGCTTGTCTCCTTGATTAGTCTCCATCCATTGCTTCTTGTTCTTACCTTCTGGTGCCTTGAAAAATAGGTTGACCCCCTCTTTTTTGTGGCAGCCCCTCAAATATTGGAACACTCCTATCATGTCACTCCAAGTCCTTCTTTTCATTAAACTAGACATACCCACTCCCTGCAACTCTTCTTCAAATGTTTTAGCCTCCAGCCCTCTAATCATCTCTTCTCTGCACTCTTTCCAGAGTCACAATTTTTTTTTTTTTTTTAATATTGTGGTAACCAGAACTGGATGCAGTATTCCAAGTGTGATCTTAACAAGGCCACAAACACAAGATTGAGATGATTTTGAAAGTAGCCAAAGTGAGTGGGTTTTACACATTTATATACGCTTCATGTGCTTGAAGAAGGATGCAGAGCTAGGGACAAAATTTGGAAACCCATAGTTTCCTTTGATCTAATTTCTAAGAACATACAACAGTCTATAAAGATTCTCAGTCATCCAGGTCTGTTTGTCCCAAAGGTGCTTTGTCAGGAGGCAACTGGGCTTGTTTTTCGTTTCTTTTGAAGACATTTTGCTTCTCATCGAAGGAGCTTCTTCAGCTCTGGCATGATAGTCCTCACTTAGGGAAAAATTAGAATGTGCAGAAATGAATAGATGAACGCTTGCTATAAAGGAGAAAGAACAAACTGAATATTATATGACATGGATGGGAGTTATTTTATGAATGGTTGGAAAATAAAAATAGAAGTTAGAAATAAATGGAGATCGTTTAGAAATATAGAAAGCATGTTAAGAGAGAGACACAAACAATATGATGATTCTTACTAATGTGATTTAAGATTATTATATTTAAGATTATTATTATTATTATATTTTATTAGAAGATTCATTAAGAGGGAGAAATGAATAGATTTATTATTATTATTATTATTATTATTATTATTATTATTATTATTATTATTATTATTATTTAATCTGTAGTAAGATTCACAGCCTTTGAGGCTGGTTAATAGCTCAGCAGCTTGAGTCCTAACCAAGGACCTCGGAACTGTTAAGGTATCGTCAGAGGATGTAAGCTGTTTCGAGTAAGGTGGTTTTTTGTAGAGTCAAAATGTTCAAGTCCGGTAAATTTAGAATTTCTAAATAATAATAATAATTATTATTATTATTATTAATAATAATAATAATAATAATAATAGTAGTAGTAGTAGTAGTAGTAGTAGTAGTAGTAGTAATAGGAAGAAGAAGAAGAAGAAGAAGAAGAAGAAGAAGAAGAAGAAGAAGAAGAAGAAGAATTGTAAGATTAGAGAATATTTATTTATTTATTTATTTATTTATTTATTTATTTATTTATTTAGCGTATGGCTGGTCACACACAATATTAGAGAATAAATATCAATGTAGTGACTTCTATTGTAAATTGTGATTGTTATTGCACAGAGATATTTGTACCCAGCCGACACAGTGTTTAATGGAAGATGAAATGTTTAAGTTAAAAAATAAAATTAAAATTATAAAAAAAAATGACAGTCCCCACTATCCTGTCAGAGCCGAAGAAGCTTCTTAGATGAGAAACGGAACATCTTCAAAAGAAAAAAAGAAAAAAACCCAAGAAAGTTTTTCTGAAACTTTCAAAAAAAGCACCTTTGGGATAAGAAGATACAACATACAACATGCAAAAGAAGAAATTTGCAGGCAGGGATATCTTGTTTTGGTATCTTGTCCAAACAATTCCAAGTGAAGTTACTTCCCATCAACAATAAATAAACGTAGCTGAAAGGAGGAGGGGGGGGGGGAGAAAAGAAACAAAGATGCCACAAGGAAGGAATAATGGGCCAAGCTATGCCCATTTCAATTTTGTTGTCAGACGCCAAGAAGAAACAAATCCTCGGCTACTCCTATCGAGTTTGTTACATTTACACAGTAGGTTTGAAAAATTAATGACTCATGCATTTATCCTGCTGAAACTGTGGAACAATAATGGAGAAAGCAAAAATGTAATTACGGGAACTGGACATTGGCCAGCCCTTAGAAAATGCATTTTCGTTTGTTTCCAGATCCATTTTTCAATCTGCTCTACTGCAACATTTTCCAAAAGAAGTCACCCCACCCGGCAAAGCAAGGGAGACCAGAAGCATGAGATGAGCAATGTGCTAGATAGATAAGTTCACAATTTGGGAAGGGGTTGCATAGGATTTCTTGGCCAGGCGAAATGATGACAGAAGTTAAAACACTCCAGAACACTCGGATTAGTTTTGAATATTCTCTTTCCCCCCACTCCTTCACACTGATAGAGCTGCTTTAGAGAAACTAAAGAAAATGACAGCCATCAGGAGAATTCCTGCTGTTTCTTGACCTTGTTTCACCATCATTTCTACCATCACCTTCATCACAGGTTGGTTTAATATAGAGAGAATTTAATTTAAAAGCAGACTTTTGATAGCGGAAGCCTCTCCCAGTTTGGCAATAACACATACAAATCAGAACACCAAATACAAGTTGGGCGGAAATGATCTCGTAGTTGACCTTCACTCTGTCAAGGACCTAGGAGTACACATCTCAAACAATCTAAGCTCCAGAGCTCACTGTAACAGCATTGCCAAAGAGGCATTAAGAGTTGTTAACCTAATTTTGAGAAGTAACTAACATTGTATTGCTAACTAGGGCATACAAAACCTTTGCCGGACCAATCGTTGAATACAGCTCATCCGCCTGGTCCCTTCCAACTAGTGGTGAAATCCGGCTGGATCTATCTGGCTTATGTGAACCGATAAGGCCGGTGGCGGGAGGCTCCATCCACCCACTGGAACATCATTACGTCTCATTTTTGACCCTCTGCATATGCACAGAAGAGGCACGCCTGCTCACATTTCTGAACCGATAGCGAAAGTTAGTGCATTTCACTGCTGCTTCCAACTCTATTCTTTTGTATTCTAAGCTGATGGGCAAACAAAGGAAGGCCTCCTTTGAGACAGAGGCA
Organism: Masticophis lateralis; assembly: GCA_030761175.1. NCBI lineage: Eukaryota > Metazoa > Chordata > Lepidosauria > Squamata > Colubridae > Masticophis > Masticophis lateralis. The sequence goes on along the minus strand of JAUDYJ010000008.1, from coordinate 10,691,141 downwards.
CAGAAAGTAAAAACAACGCAATCCCCCAAACTATAGAGATACATAAAATATTTGCTGTGTGAATTGGCCCATCTCCCCAAAGTTTAAAATCAAAGAGAAGAAAGTTTGGGGTTTGGCAGAAAAGATGAAAGCCAAGAGTAGCTCAAGCTCTGACATTAATAGCTGAAACAAAAACCCTGTGAGTAATGCCACTGTCTGGATTTTTGTTGTTCTCTAGACACCGATGTACAGCGAGACTTGCAGGCGGATTCTGGGAATAGAACAAAACTCTGCTTGCAAAGAGAAAGAGAAACATCAATAGAATAGAATAGAATTCTTTATTGGCCAAGTGTGATTGGACAAACAAGGAATTTGTCTTTGGTGCATAGGCTCTCAGTGTACATAAGATGAATAAAATACATTCATCAAGAATAAAAAGATACAACACTTAATGATAGGAATAGAGTAGAGTAGAGTAGAATAGAATAGAATAGAATAGAATAGAATAGAATAGAATAGAATAGAATAGAATAGAATAGAATAGAATAGAATAGAATAGAATAGAATAGAATAGAATACTTTATTAGCCAAGTTTGATTGGACACACAAGGAATTGTCCTTGGTGCATATGCTCTCAGTGTATATTTTAAAAAATACATTTATCAAGAATCATAAGATATAACACTTAGTGATAGTCATAGGATACTAAATAAGTAATCAAATCATACTAGGAAACTAAATAAAACAATATAAATCATAAAGATACAAGCAACAAGGTTATTGAAATAAGTGGGAGGAGATAGGTAATAGGAAGGAGGAGGAGAATAATAATAGTAATAAAGTCTTAGTAAATAATTTGACAGTGTTGTGGGAATTAGTTGTTTAGCAGAGTGATGGCTTTCAGGGAAAAACTGTTCTTGTGTCTAGTTGTTCTGTGCGCAGTGCCCTGTAGCATCGTTTTGAGGGTAGGAATTCAATCAGTTTATGTCCAGGATGCAAGGGGTCTGTAGATATTTTCACAGCCCTCTTTTTGGCTCGGGCAGTATACAAGTGCTCAATAGAAGGCAGGTTGATAGCCATTGTTTTTTCTGCGGCTCTAATTATCCACTGAGTCTGTGTCCATCTTGTTGGGTTGCAGAACCAAATCAGACAGTTATAGAGATGCAGATGACAGATGCAAATCTGCTGGAATTCTCTGGGCAATGCAACTTGGTCTGGCGTTAGGCTGGGCTTAGGCTGGGGTTGAACACGGGTTTGGTCTATGCATATTCATGAGCTACAAAAGCATTCTTATTTGGCCTGGCAAAATGATTGAGAAGCCTGGAAATCGAGCGGCCCACATATACCTATCCTCCACTTCCATTCATATTTTCCAAGCCACATTTACGATTGGCATAAATTAAATCTGGTGCTGATTAGGAGTTGTTTTTGAAAATAAAAAGCTGCAGACCATGGATAACAACAGTCAGATAGGTCCCAGCAGTAATAAAGAGTGTGGAACTGGCCAATTTTTTTTACTACCGGTTCTGTGGGTGTGGCTTGGTGGGCGTGGCTTGGTGGGCGTGGCAGGGGAAAGATACTGCAAAATCCCCATTCCCTCCCCACTCCTGGGGGAGGGATATTGCAAAATCCCCATTCCCTCCCCACTCCTGGGGGAGGGATATTGCAAAATCCCCATTCTCACCCCACTCCAGGGGAAGGATACTGCAAAATCCCCTTCCCTCCCCACTCCTGGGGGAAGGATACTGCAAAATCTCCATTCCCACCCCACTCCAGGGGAAAGATACTGCAAAATCCCCATTCCCTCCCCACTCTGGGGCCAGCCAGAGGCGACATTTCCTGGTTCTCCGAACTACTCAAAATTTCTGCTACCAGTTCTCCAGAATCTGTCAGAACCTGCTGGATTTCAACCCTGAACTTAAGTGATAACGATACATTTTATTTCATCTCCTTTTATTTATTTTTTATTTTATTTCTATCATTGTTCTCTAATTTCAGCTACTAGTGTTGAGATTATTTTAAATTTTATTTTATTTGCCTTTGAGGAACGGCGCCATTTTCTTGGTGGATCCCAACGCTTCCTTTTATGAGGATGTAATTTTTAAAAAAGGGTATCTTAAGAAATCAGAACACGAAATGCAAATTCTGGATTGAAATGTGCTTGGAATAGAAACTCAGAGTGTTAGGATTGATACGCTGCCTCTTTTTCTAATATACAGTGTGGGAAGCAGATTCCATCCGTGGCATTTGTGAACCCAGGTACATATTCATACAATTAGTCTATATATCTTACCTAGATGTTCAGGTAAAATTGGCTGGACTGGAGCTGGGATGGTGAAACCTATGATTGAATATTTAGACATTATGTTATGTCTGCCTGTCTGTCTATAACTTCTTATCTCTCTCTCTCTCTCTCTCTCTCTTATCTTTTCTTTACCTATTGTCTATCTCTCTACTTATCTCTCTCTCTCTCTTTATCATCCATCTATCTATCTATCTATCTATCTATCTATCTATCTATCTATCTATCTATCTATCTATCTATCTATCTATCTATCATCTGTCATCTATTACTTCTTACCTTTCTTTCTCTATCTATTATCTATTTATTATCTATCTTTCTCTCCCTTTTCTTTGCCTATTAACTATCTGTCTGTCTGTCTACTTCTTATCTATCTTTCTCTCTTTGCCATTCTCTTTATCATCTACCTACCTACCTACCTACCTACCTATCATCTATCTGTCTGTCTATCTATCTATCTATCTATCTATCTATCTATCTATCTATCTATCTATCTATCTATCTATCTATTATCAATCTATTTCCGGTAAAGAAGGTAATGTCAAATCACTTCCATATTGCTGATGGAAAACTATAAGTATCCAGGAACTGTTCCTGAGTGGGACTCTACAAGAGAGTTTTTCTATTCTCTTTTTTACTTCAGCTTCAAAAGCATGCTTTTAACTAGCTTTCGTTAGCCAAGAGCTCATATTAGTAGAAACAAATCATGAATTGGAATTTGGGGGTGGGGATGGGGACAGGGGTGGGGGGACTGTTGATTTGCATAATGTCTTGATACGCAACCCACACAATTTGCATGACATTTGCATAGAACGGGTGGGTGCCAGGCCGTGACTGGTGGAGAGGCTGCCATGCTTCTGAGATGCCATCTGTGCTGTTTCTAATCTGCTACTCAGAAAAAGGGCTTCTTGGTAACCTATGAAGGTGGTTGGCAGGCAATTGGGAACTTGACTGGTACTTATTAAAGGTTTTGCAGAGAAATGGATTAATCAGGAACCTACCGATTTGGATGCTGTTTTGGAAAGTTGATGTTTACGTATTGAAATGCATAATTCGGCCCCTTTGTAGTGAATTCAAACTCTCAGAAATTGAGTGTTTTTATTGGATTCTTATTATGCCTCTGTGCATCTTCAAAATCAATTAAAATGAAGAGAGAGAGAGAGAGGGTGGAGAAGGAGAGAGAAGGAGAGAGAGAGATAATGAGAAAGAGAGACTGAGAGAAAGAATGAGGGAGAGAGAATGAGAGAGAGAGAGGGAATGTGAAAGAGAAAATGAGAGAGAATGAGGGTGCGAGAATGAGAGAATGTAGGAATGAGAGAAAGAGAGAGACGGATGAGAGAATGAGAGAGAGAGAAAGAGATATAATGAGAAAGAGAGACTGAGAAAGAATGTGGGAGAGAGAATGAGAGAGAGGAGGAATGTGAGAGAGAAAATGAGAGAGAAAGAGGGTGATAGAATGAGAGAGAGAATGAGAAAGACAGACTGAGGGAGAGAGACTGAGAGAGAATGTGGGAGAGAGAATGAGAGAGGGGGGAATGTGAGAGAGAAAATGAGAGAAAGAGGGTGAGAGAATGAGAGAGAGAGAGAATGAGAAAGAGAGAATGAGGGAGGGAGAATGAGAGAGCGAGCGAAAGAGATATAATGAGAAAGAGAGAATGAGAGAGAGAAAGAGAGAGAGAGATGGGAGAAAACAGCACTTTAAATAAACAGTTTGTACATTATGGCCTACTACATATGATAAGGCAGAAAATGCCTACATAAGAGGCATTTAGTGGAAAGTTATGCCAGTGTTGAATTTGTATATCGGCATTCACGGCTTTTATCAAACTGAGGTGATAATTGCTATGAGTATAACTGCCATAAGGAAAATTGGAAGTCATTTCTTTAGGTCTCTTTCTTTTCTTTCTCTTTTGTTATCTTTCACTTTTCTTCTACTTGGCCCCATTGAGAACCGGTAGTAAATGTAAGTAGAAATGTAAAATTTGTTACTCCTGGTTCTGTAGGCGTGGCTTGGTGGTGGTGGGTAATGTGACTGGGTGGGCGTGGCCAACTTTTTTTTTAACTTTTAAAATCGGCTGAAGAGGTTGTAAAAAAATGCTTTTAAAAGGCTCTGACGATCCCAGCTGAGTTGCCTGATCGCCAGAGGCTTTTAAAGGCAATTTTTTTTCTACAGCCTCTTTGGCTGAAGAGATTGTAAAAAAAATGCTTTTAAAAGGCTCTGATGATTCCAACTGAGTTGCCTGATTGCCAGAGGCTTTTTTTTTTTTTTTTACTTTTAAAAGCATTTTTTCGGTTGAAGGATCGCGCAATTCAGCTGAGCATGGGCAGGGGCAGGGATTTTTGCTACCGGTTCTCCAAACCACCTCCTGCCATTGCTACCGGATTGGGCAATCCGGTCCAAACTGGGAGCATTTCACCTCTGGAGCAAACAAATAAAATATTAGGAGTAAACTGTTGGTCAGCTAAACCCTTTGCCTTGAAGCAAAAGAGTATCCATTTTGTGGCTTGCTTATTTATTTATTGATTGATTGATTGATTGATTGATTCGATTTATATGCTGCCCTTCTCCGGAGACTCAGGGCGGCTTACAATGCGTTAAGCAATAGCCTTCATACTTCTTGTATATACCTGTTTAATAGGACTTTTGCCCACCCCCCTCAAAGTGGTGTTCTTTTTTATACAAAGTCAGCTTATTGCCCCCACAATCCGGGTCCTCATTTTACCTACCTCGGAAGGATGGAAGGCTGAGTCAACCTTGAGCCTGGTGAGATTTGAACTTGCAGTAATTGCAGGCAGCTGGCAACTAAGTGCTACTTTAACAGAATTTAGTCCACTGCACCACCAGGCTCTTCCTTGCACCACCAGGCTCTTCCTAGATGGCTCTTCCTTTCACGAACCACCGTGGACATCTTATCAAGATTGATCAAGTCGCAGATTTCCATGCACAGTCTTGGTCATCTTTATGGGTTCCTCTCCACTGTATGCTTCAACCTAAACCAATTGCCTTTTAATCAAACCAAACCAAACCAAAAGTACACATATAGACTGGTTGAAAGCAGCTTAATAGCAGTGACTGTGAGAGGGATCTTGGAGTCTTAGTGGACAAGTAGCTAAATAGGAGCCAGCACTCTGCAGCAGCAGCCAAAAAAGCCAATGCAAATTCTAAATTGCATTAACAGAGGGATACAATCAGGATCAAGTGAGGTACTAATACCACTCTATAGAGCCTTAGTAAGACCACACCTAGAGTTCTGCATCCAGTTTTGGTCACCGCGCTATAAAAAAGATGTTGAGACACTAGAAAGAGTGCAGAGGAGAGCAACCAAGATGATCAGGGGACTGGAGGATAAAAAATGGTTGCAGGAACTGGGCATGGCTAGTCTAGTGAAGAGAAGGACCAGGGGAGACATGAGAGCAGTCTTCCAATATTTGAGGGGCTGCCACAGAGAGGAAGGGGTCAAGCTACTTTCCAAGGCACCTGAAAGCCAGACAAGGAACAATGGATGGAAACTGATCAAGGAGAGATTCAACTGAGAAATAAGGAGAAATTTTCTGACAGTGAGAGCAATCAACCCATGGAACAGAAGTTGCCTTCAGAAGTTGTGGGAGCTTCATCACTGGAAGCTTTCACGAAGAGACTGGACTGCCATCTGTCAAAAATGGTGTAGGGTCACCTGCTTGGTTGGGGTAGGGGTTGGACTAACCCTAATCCAATCCCTAACCCTAACCCTTCCAACTCTGTTAATCTAATCTAATCTAATCTAATCTAATCTAATCTAATCCAATCCAATCCAATCCAATCCAATCCAATCCAATCCAATCCAATCCAATCCAATCCAATCCAATCCAATCTAATCTAATCTAATCTAATCTAATCTAATCTAATCTAATCTAATCTAATCTAATCCATAGCTGCAGAGATCTATTTCTTTTCCTTGCAGGAAACTGAAAATGTTGACTCTAGACCAGTGGTGAAATCCAATTTTTTTTTTTACTACGGGTTCTGTTTGGTAGTTAAAGCTTGGTAGGTGTAGCGTGGCTTGGTGGGCGTGGCTTGGTGGGCGTGGCAGAGGAAGGTTACTGCAAAATCTCCTTTCCCACCCCATTCTGGGGCCAGCCAGAGGTGGTATTTGCCAGTTCTTTGAACTGCTCAAAATTTCCACTACCTGCTGAATTTCACCCCTGCTTTAGACTCACTGGTTCTTGAATCCCGGATGTGACTGTTTATTCAGCCCATTGACTACACAAAAAACTTTCCAGAAAAGGCAAAACTTGACAGGCACACTGCCCCATTCAGCATGAAGGACCCCTCCTTGATTCAAGCCATTTCCAACATCTGCATCAGGGGTGGGTTCTAAAATTTTGATTACCGGTTCTGTGGGCGTGGCTTATTTTGTAGGCGTGGCTTGATGGTCAGGTGACAATTCTTTAGGATTTAGCAGAGGTACTGGTCTACCAGGCTTTTAACTGCTTGCAGAGCTATACCGGTCTACTCATTTATGTTTGCAGGCAACGGTCTACTCATTTGTTTTTGGAGGCACTGGTCTACCCATTTATTTTTACAGGTACCGGTCTACCCATTTATTTTTGCAGGCACTGGCCTACTCATTTGTTTTTGGAGGCACCGGTCTACCCATTTATTTTTGCAGGCACCGGTCTACTCATTTGTTTTTGGAGTCACTGGTCTACCACCACAGTACCTTTTAACACTGATCAGCTGTAGGGCGGCCCTTTGAAGCCCCACGGCAAGAGTTTAAACAGTGTTTTTTTCCTTTTAGCCTATCAGCTGGGACTCAGGAGGCAGCAATAGATTGCGGGGGGGGGGCAAATAAAACATAAGAATAACGCGGGGGGGAGGGCAGAACCAGTTCGGTGATGTCATATCGTCACCACTACCGGCTCGGCTGAACCGGGCCGAACTGGAAGGAACCCACCATTGGTCTGCATAGGCTGCTTAGAAGCTGAAACTAAGATCTTGCACTTCTCTGCAGAAAAGAGACCCACAGTTCACTTTCCTTCCTTTAGAATTATATCTAGAGTGCACACAGCACCTTAATTTTGTATAACTGCAAATTAAACTGACTGTATCTGATTTCCTGCTGTAGGGTGTCAATCAATGGTGTATTTCAATGTCTGTCACCTGCTGAAAAGGTCTCAGTTAAAAGCTTGGCTTTTTTTAAAAAAAGAAAAAAACCCACCCCATTTTTCCTTAATGATAGCACCGTACTGAGGTCATGACATCTTTCCTTTTCTTTTCTTTCTGAAGGGAAAGATAGATTGTCTGAAAGTCAGAAGAAAAGTTAGAGAAGCAACAGCAAGGAAGTTCAGCAATTAGCTTCTGACAAAAATCCTGGGGTCATTCAGGTAACTGAGCCACCAAGGGAGAATTCCCACTGTGCGGGAGAAAACCAGTCTTAGGAGCGGGAGTCAAATAATAAGCGACAATGGCCCCTTTTCATTCAAGTTTAATTTGCAAGTTTATTTCAGTGAATGTCACCAAATGACATCAACAGTCCTAGCAATTGACAGTTCTAGCAAACCGGTGGGACAAATTGTCTTTGCAAATTGAGGGTGCCCCATCCCTGGAGACTTTTAAGAAGAGACCGGACAGCCGTTTGTCAGAACTAGTATAGGTCTCCCGTATGAGCTGGGGGTTGGACCAGATGACCTCCAAGGTCCCTTCCACCCCTGTTATTGTTATCATTACAATCCAATACAAAGCAAGAGGGAGGGAATTTAAGAAGATTGTGGCCCAAAACACATCCCTGTCAATTATTAGCCAACAGCTGAACTGTTTACAACAGGTAGCATACGTATTGACCAGGAGTGGCCTGCTACAGGTTCACCCGGGTTTGGGAGAACCTGGAGCTAATGTTATGGCCAGTTCAGAGAACTTCCAAATCCCACCCCTGGCTGGCACCTCCCCCCCTCACACCCTGCCCCACCCCTCCCACCCTGCCTTTCCCCTCCCAGGAGTCTCCACTTGGCCCATTTTGGATGTGACGTAAGTGCAGGGCCCACACGGAGGCTCAGAGAGGCAGAAAAATGGGCCTCCCAGATGTTCCAGAAGGCCAGAAACAGGCCCATTTCCGGCCTCCAGAGCCTGGGGCAGTTTTAGTCCTCCCAGAGGCTCAAGGAAAGCCTCCGGAGCCTGGGGAAGGCTAAAACAGCCTCCCGCTACCGCCATGGTGCAGGAGGCCGACTAGGCCACACCCACCAAGCCACGCCCACCCAGCAACTGGGCAGAGAACCCGTTGATGACATTTTTGAAGCCCACCCCCGGTGTTGACCTACTCAACAGGTTAGGTTAACTAATTAGGGCATCTTTCGGAAACTTCACAAGGTGAAATTTAGCATCCGTTTTGGTTAGTTTTATGTGGTTGTTTGATTAGTTCATGGCTCCGCGTATTGTGTGAGTGCAGAAAATGGGTTACTTTCAATCACCCGGTGGGCGAAACACAGCCATTGAAAATAAGTGAATGTCAAGCTATGGTTTATGAATCTTTTTTTAAAAGTGAAGAATTCATTTGAAAGTCCAGTTTCTGGTCTGCGTGTCAAGATGTTTATTTATTTATCATGGTTTATTTATGTTCCTGACTTGGCAGGAAAAGGAGAAAGTTTAAAAAAAGCCTCTCAAGAATAAGAACTGGGTCAGACTCACAGAGGCGTCCGCAAAAAACAGAAAATATTTTATATGCAGAGCAGCTCATTATATGGAAAACAAGACGGAATCTGTTAGAGGGCTTTATCTACTATATATAGATTAAATATAAACTAAATAGATTTGGAAGCAGATCCAAATAAATAGGCAATGCTAGAATTTTGAGTGTTTTTCATTTAAACTCAGAAATGCTTACTATCCTGGCTTGTCAACATCAAGTGGTCTTCCATATGCGATTCAAGGTGTTGGTTATCACCTTTAAGGTGCTCTATGGCATTGGACCTGGGTACCTTTGAGACCGTCTTCTGCCACCAGTAGCCTCCCACCGGCCAGTTTTCTCCCACAGAGAGGGACTCCTCAGGGTGCCATCGGTCAAAGTATGCCGACTGGCTACCCCCAGGGGGAGAGCCTTCTCTGTGGGGGCTCCCGCCCTTTGGAATGAATTGCCCCCGGAGATACGTTTGATCCCCGACCTATATACCTTCCGCTGCGCTCTTACGACCATGCTATTTCAACAGGCCAGGCTGACGAGAGACTGAATTTTAAATGGATATTTTAATCTTGGGGTTTTTTATAAAAATAACAAGGGCCAAAATATCTAATCTGTTTTTAAATTTTATGGTGTATACCGGTTTTTACTTTGGCTGTGTACCACCCTGAATCCTTCGGGAGAAGGGCGGTATAAAAATGAAAGAAAGAAAGAAAGAAAGAAAGAAAGAAAGAAAGAAAGAAAGAAAGAAAGAAAGAAAGAAAGAAAGAAAGAAAGAAAGAAAGAAAGAAAGAAAGAAAGAAAGAAAGAAAGAAAGAAAGACTTGGTAAGACCACACTTGGAATAGTGCATCCAGTTTTGGTCGCCACAATGTAAAAAGATGTTGAGTCTCTAGAAAGAGTGCAGAGAAGAGAGAATGGAATGGAATGGAATGGAATGGAATGGAATGGAATGGAATAGAATAGAATAGAATAGAATAGAATAGAATAGAATAGAATAGAATAGAATAGAATAGAATAGAATAGAATAGAATAGAATAGAATAGAATAGATATTAGAACGAAGCATGGGTTGGAATGGAATGGAATGGAATGGAATGGAATGGAATAGAATAGAATAGAATAGAATAGAATAGAATAGAATAGAATAGAATAGAATAGAATAGAATAGAATAGAATAGAATAGAATAGATATTAGAATGAAGCATGGGTTGGAATGGAATGGAATGGAATGGAATGGAATGGAATGGAATGGAATGGAATGGAATAGAATAGAATAGAATAGAATAGAATAGAATAGAATAGAATAGAATAGAATAGAATAGAATAGATATTAGAATGAAGCATGGGTTGGAATGGAATGGAATGGAATGGAATGGAATGGAATGGAATAGAATAGAATAGAATAGAATAGAATAGAATAGAATAGAATAGCCCAATGTGGTAGCGATGGCGGTGGGTGGTTCGGAGAACCTGTAGCCAAAATCCCTGCCCACCCCCCACCCTCCACATGCCCAGCTGAGCCACACGATCAGCAGAGATTTTTTTTTTTTTTGGTTACTTTTAAAAGCATTTTTTCTACAACCTCTTTGGTCGAAAAAATGCTTTTAAAAGTAAAAAAAAAAAGTCTCTGATGATCCTCAGAGGCTTTTAAAAGCATATTTTTCTGCAATCTCTTAAGGTTGGCCTACCGGGGATTGAAAAGCTCAATAAATCATGTTCCGGCGGGTATCTCACATTGGCTGTTGTGATGCATATTTTGAGTGACAGGGAGCCGCAGTACAGAGGTGAAAGAGCCACATGGTTGCTGACCCTTGACTTAACCCATGTGGCAAGAAAGCTCGTTAAACGGGGCAAAACTCCCTTAATAAATTTCTCACTGAGCAATATCAATTCCGGGCTCCATTGGGGTCGTACGTTGAGGACTACTTCTTAGGCTAGGCTAAACTGGCTTCTGAGTTTAGCCAAAGCTCAGGAAGCAAACAAGCAAATAACAAATGGCTAAAAGGCCACCATCATTGAACTTTGGGGCTCTGGGAAGCAAACTTTCCCATTGCTTTCATAATTCTCCCCTCCGTCATTCAGTAAGTTTCTTCCCTCCAACCGAGTTGGCATGTCTGCTATTTCCACCCACTATATTTTCATTGTGACATTCTAATTGCTTTGAACCATGACCGCAGAATATTTGTGAGTGTGATCGGTACTGTAATAGTCTGGCTGTGTTTTTCTCGTTTACCAGAGTTCAACTGGCAGGCAGCTTTCTGAGGTGCGGTGATAGAGCGAACAGCTGAGAAGCTGTAGGAAGACTCAAATGGCAGTTAAATTATATTTGCTCTTTGATTGAGACGACATTTCGTGCAGCGGAACAAAACGGGAAGGCAATTTAACTTAGCAAAGTTGAGAACACCACCTCAAAAAGTGGCACCTGTGTGGACTGAAAAACCCTCCACCGAGATTGTATGTGGGAGAGGGGCAGTGTATGGTGGGGGAACACACCTGTGGTGAGGAAAACAAAAATTGTTTGATATTAACAATAGGAAAACGGGGAGCTTTTTGTTAAGAAAATGAGCTGTTTGACCTTTTTTCCTCTCTCCTGATGGATATTTCTGTTTCCATATGTTGGCGCCAGATGTTTGAAGCATCTGTCGGCAAAATATGAGTTTATAAATGGGGTTGAAATTCTTTTTACGGTATCCTTTTGCCCAGGTTTTTTGGGAGGGAAGGGAAGGTGGAGTCGTTGTGATGCACACTGAGGTAGAACATAGGATCAGTTGAGGTGGAATCAAGCCACCTTTATCAAGTCCTGCATTCTGTTCCCACGAGTTTATATTTGTGTAAACATGAGTACACTTTCTATAGGACAAGGAGTGGCAGAATCTGGGGTGGGGGAGTAAAAAGAGGAATCAGCCCAGAATCTCTACATAGCCACAAGCAAACTAAACTCCCACTTCTTCTTAAGTGCCAGGAAAATCAGAAAATCCAGGCAGTTCAAATGAATATATAGCTTTATTGTACACTAAAGGTCTCTACAAGAATCTGAACTACTATCGTTCAAAGCTAATTGGCAGCAGATAAGAGTCAATGCAATTCAAGGAGAGTTGGATTTCTCTTATTGGCACAAAGGGACTTGAGACTGATGTGTTTGACCTCTCCCTCTGGCTTAGCCTGATCATCTCTCTTGAATTATGTTGACTCTTATAGAATGCCAACAATAATGCTCACCATTACTTAAGTAGATTCCTTTCCATAGGTGTGAGCAATAAATCAGTTTAATTGGAACTTCAGGTGGGGTCCTGGACTTTGCCCCTGACAGTTTCATCCTCTCTTTCATATTTTTCAGCAAATGATATCAAAAACCTCTTTCTGCTACTAAAATAGAACTATTATAACCAATAAGTACCAAGAGCCACGTCCACCCTGAATTTGCTATGACCTGAAGAATGCTTGGTCTTATTCCTCTTAAAGCTGTGAAAAAGATGATGCCATTTCTTCTGGCTTTTCACTTCTCTCTCAATTCTCCCTTTTCATGAATCCTTGGCTCTCCGAAATGCCAAATATATTGAAGGCTCATCACAAACACACAAAGTTGTAATAACTGTAATAGACCCTACCAGCTTCCAGCAGAATTACTGCATTGCTGAGTCAATAAATGAAGTCTCTGGGTGCATGTATTCCAGTGGTGAAATCCATTTTTTTTTTACTACAGGTTCACTGGGCGTGGCTTGGTGGGCGTGGTGTGGCTTGGTGGGTGGGACTCGGTGCAGGAAAGGATACTACAAAATCTCCATTCTATGAGCCGAGGTGGCACAGCGGTTAGAGTGCTGTACTGCAGCTACTTCAGCTGACTGCTAGTCAGCAGATCAGCAGATCAAATCTCACCGGCTCAAGGTTGACTCAGCCTTCCATCCTTCCGAGGTGGGTAAAATGAGGACCCAAATTGTTGGGGGCAATATGCTATTTAGTATACTGTCAGTTGTTGTAAGCCACCCAGAGTCCTCGGAAAGTGGGCGGCATAGAAATATGACTAATAGAATGAATAAATAAATAAAATCTCCATTCCCGCCCCACTCCTGGGGGAAGGATATTGCAAAATCTCCATTCCCACCCCACTCTGGGGCCAGCCAGAGGAGGTATTTGCTGGTTCTCCGAACTACTCAAAATTTCCGCTACCGGTTCTCCAGAATCTATCAGAACCTGCTGGATTTCACCCCTGACGTACTCCCATTTTGTTCTGCTTTGGGTAAAAATAAGGTGGAGGGAGGAAGCATTTGTTCACTTAATTTAGCAAGTGGGTGTGGTTTTGTGCAATGTACACACTCTAACTGTGACATGAATGATCTTCCGGGCAAGGCAAGGTACTTGAATGGTAATAACTCATTCCCCGTAAGTACCTTAATTTGCTGAGTAAATATTATACTCCTTTTGTGTTTTAATCCCCAAACTGGCGTATCTTTTCTCTTGCTGGTGGTTTCCCTTTGTGTTGATTTATGTTTAATAGATGGCCATTAAGCCTCCAATAGAGGAGGGTTTTTTTCCCCTGTTCTAAGTGCACTATTTGTTTTGTTAGATCAGGCTTTCTCCTGCCTTTAAAATCATATTTGTACTATGCTGCATTCAAATGCATTCGGGTACATCCACTAATGTTGAGCACAGCCACAAATTTTCTTCTCCTTGCTTTTCTTTATAGAAGGGTGCTTTATTTATTAAGCCAGTACAATGTCTGGATGCACACCACTTTCCAAAGTACTTTCCTAGGTGCCTCAGCAACTATTGGAAAAGAATTTGGCTCTCCACTGTAGGATATGATCAGGCTTAGCTCGAAGGAGGGATCAAATGCATCATGAATCATGAGTCCCAGTGACCCCACAAGAGATTCAAGTCCAACCCACCTTGAATTCCTTGCTAAACTCCTGCTCATTTCCCTTGATCGCTAGTGGTTCAGATTCTTGAAGAAAGATTAAACTTGCAATAAATCTTTATACTCATTTGGACTGCCTGAATCTCCTGGTGCTTAATCCCCACTTTTGTAACAAATGAGAAATGTGGCGAAGGAAGAGCTGCCCATCTTGATCCTCCAACTGGGGTGGGTGAAGTTGGAGACCTTCAGTTGTCCCTAACTGGGCATCACTTCCCTCCAGCAATCAAGAGCCTGGTGGTGCAGGGGACTAAGTGCTGTTAAAGTAGCACTTAGTTTCCAGCTGCCTGCAATTACTGCAAGTTCGAATGTCACCAGGCTCAAGGTCGACTCAGCCTTCCATCTTTCCGAGGTAGGTAAACTGAGCACCCGGATTGTGGGGGCAATAAGCTGACTTTGTATAAAAAAGAACACCGCTTAGGGGGGCCCGAAAGCCCTACTAAGCAGGTATATACAAAAGTATGAAGGCTATTGCTTAACGCCTTGTAAGCCGCCCTGAGTCTCCAGAGAAGGGTGGCATGTGAATCGAACTAATAAATAGATAGATAGATAGATAGATAGATAGATAGATAGATAGATAGATAGATAGATAGATAGATAGCACTTGACTGCTCCATAATGCTTTACAGCCCTCTCTAAGCAGTTTACAGAGTCAGCATCTTACTGCCGCCAACAACCTGGGTCCTCATTTTACTGACCTGGGGAGGATGGAAAGTTGAGTCAACCTTGATTCAGTCAGGATTGAACTCCAGGCTATGGGCAGAGTTAGCCTGCGATACTGTTGTCAATCTGCAAAACGGCGTCAGTTGAAGCCATGCTCACTCCTGCTTCATTTCTTGGTTGCCATTCAAGGGGGAGGGGAGAGAGTATGGTGGGGAGTCTCAGGAATGTGGTGCCTCAGCCGGCTAGTCACAACATCTCCCAGATGGCATGTGAATCAAGATCATTTCAATGGACATTTGTCGAAGTTGAGCGGGAACCTACACCTGGACTGATTGGCCCATGTGACTTGAGAGAAAAAGGAGGGTGGGCAGTGATGTGATTTAGCCAGTTCAGGCTGGTTTGGGCAAACTGGTAGTTAAATTGCTGTCTGGCCCTGCCCATTGCTGCCCCATCCATTCCAGGAGACTCCACGCGCCCCATTTTGGCTCCCAGATAAGTGCAGGGAGGCCTACTAGGCTCAAAATGGGGCGCGGGGTGTGTGGTGTGCCCCCCAGTGGTCCATTTTCACTCCCAGGGGGGTGTAGGAGGCCGAGTGCTGCCTGTCACACCCCCTGTCCCAGGCCTACCATGGCCACACCCACCCAGCCAGTCATTAGGGCAGAGAACCAGTTGTTAAATTATTTGAATCCCACCACTGGTGGTGGGGAGGTCTTATTGTTTTAACTATCCCTGAGTGCAGGAATAATTTAGAGCTAGCTTCACCTTTCTAAGTGCCGATATGATGTACTCAAATAAAGGATTTCTTGAACTTGCAAAAAGTATCAAATTCTGGACTTCCCTGAGTTCATTACTCGGAACGATGACAGCTGTATTTTTAACCCCTGCACCCCCAGAGATTCTCAAAGTCCAGTGCCACTTCTCCAAACCACGTTATATCTCTCATCCTTCTTCTTTGAGCTTGAGTGACCATTAAAATTCATCGGCTGTCCATTCTGAATTTTATATATATCATACAGTTCATCACACTTAGGCATTCTCTGAACTTGGAAACTGAGTGACACTTCTGTAGAAGGAAGATTTGTTTTGCTTAGGTCGTCTATTGTCTAGTAATAACGTTGGAGAATTGCTACCGTGTTTCCCCGAAAATAAGACCCTGTCTTATATTTTTTTTGAATCCTGAAATAAAGGGGCTTGGTCTTATTGCCATGCGCTCAAAAGCCCGATTGGGCTTATTATCAGGGGATGTCTTATTTTGAGGAAAAACAGGGTACATGAGCACTCTGACTTAGGCTTCCTTAAAAAGCATGAAGCAAAGTCTTAATCCTGGTAAAACCTCTTTTATTAACATGACTGTGAATGCCATTCATTCACAGTCAACAAGGCTTTGGCAAACAGTCTTTCAGAGGAATGTTTATCAACCCCCACCTTATCTCACTTGGAACGCTGCCAGAGAACCAATTCCCAAATGCAGAGAAAGGACAAACGTGGCACCGAGTCTATTAGAGCCACGAACAGAATTTTCCAATCTTGAAACGAGATGAACTAATTGCTTCCTGCAAAAGCCCACATCCTGTTCGCTCCTCTTTTATTTCCTATCAGAGGGGCTAATCCAGGGGTGGGTTCTACTTACCTTTACTACCGGTTTGCAATGGGATCGCGAAGCTTTTGCGCAGGTGCAGATCGTTGATGATGACATCTGGGGCAGTAGGCAGGGCCTCCTGCCGGTTTTACTACGAGTTCTTGCAAACCGGTCCGAACTGGGGTCAACCCACCACTGGGTTAATCATCTCCAAGGTGCGGCCTTACTCCTGAGTCTACTCTGCTTTCTTAATTGTTCTTATCTTCTGACAGCTCTGTGCATGCACACACTGGGAACGGGCTCCAGCTGATCCTCTGCCTCGCTGCTGTCTAACTCCCTCTCTGCCTCCAATGCAGAGCCCTCATCCGAGTGTTCCCCAGCCCCCAGGACTGGCCCAAGTTCCTCCCCAACCTCCTCACTGTCTGACTCTGCTGCCAGCTCCACTGGCCACCGGTGGGCCACAACAATATCTGCCACCAATGTCTATGGAAGAAAAGGGAGATTTGCAAATCCCTAGCAGATGGGTTATTTTTTATTCACACTGAGAGAAAAAGAAAAACAGACATATGGATTCAGAGGGACAGATGACCAATTCAACCATTCCCAGGGCTAGTCGGAAGACTTAGCTGATGGCAAGCCTGTGCTTCATGTTTTCTTCTTGAAGGCCTCCAGCAAAAGAGAGTCAAGGTCACTCCATGGACTCCTCTTGCTGAGCTGTTCATCAGGACATTTCTCTTCGTGTTAGCTAAAATCAGTTCCTTGACATTTTCTCCCATTTTCTGCAACTTACTCCCATAACTGAGTCATACCATCTCTTTATATCTAACAATGACCTTTATAGCTATTTTCTTCTTTTGCTCTCCCCTTCAGCTTTAACACAACCAGTATCTTTTCAATTAATGTGTAATACTAAGGGTAATAAAGCTAAATGAGCACAAATGAGAAATAGCAATAGCACTTAGACTTATATACCGCTTCACAGTGCTTTACAGCTCTCTCTAAGCGGTTTACAGAGTCAGCCTCTTGAGAATAGAATACAATTTTTATTGGCCAAGTGTGATTGGACACATAAGGAATTTGTCTTGGTGCATATGCTCTCAGTATACATAAAAGAAAAGATACATTCATCAAGAATCATAAGGAACAACACTTAATGATAGTCAGAGGGTACAAATGAAGACCCAGTTTGTGGGGGCAATAAGCTGACTTTGTATAAATATACAAAAGTATGAAGGCTATTGCTTAACACATTGTAAGCCGCCCTGAGTCTTTGGAGAACGGCGGCATATAAATCAATTTTTTTTTAAAAAGCAATCAAATCATACTAAGAAACAATCAATATGAATCGTAAGGATACAAGCAACAAAGTTACAGCCATAAGTGGGAGGAGATGGGTGATAGGAACGATGAGAAGATTAATAGTACTGCAGACTTAGTGAATAGTTTGAAAGTTTTGAGGGAATTATTTGTTTAGCAGAGTGATGGCATTAGGGGAAAAACTGTCCCTGTGTCTATTTGTTCTGGTGTGCAGTGCTCTATAGCGTCGTTTTGAGGGTAGGAGTTGAAACAGTTTATGTACAGGATGGTGAGGGCTCTGTAAATATTTTCACAGCCCGCTTTCTGTACATAGCAAGACTGTCTGGCCCACAGTCACTCAGAAGCTCCCTCAATTATCTCGAAATTCAGTAAGTGCAAGGACACCATACATCTCTTCTATGCACTTCACCAAAATTTCCTTTTGTTTTGAAAGAATTTTTTTTTAAAAAAAAAAAACCCATTCTCTTTACTCAAACTAGAGATAAAGGGTGGAGGGAATGGGGAGAATTCTACCCAACAACTCCTTTCAACACACTTAGGAGAATTTCAGCATAATTCTATTCCTAACGCATGCAGCATCAACAAACGTCTTCTTCCGTGAGCTGTAAACAACCTTCACTCTTAATGTTAAATTTGTTCCATTTATTGTTGTTGTTGTTTTAAAATTGAGAGAGTGAGAGCCGTTGCCCCCAGTCTTTTGCATTCAGAAAAAAAAAATGGGCAAGAGAAATGGAACGAGTGGGGTGTAATCTGTGAATAGTCTATCTGATGATTGACAGACACAATGAATAATTTATTTTGCTTAGTATTACTCAGCTGTAGATAAAGCCAGCCAAGTAATAGAGACAGGAAGAAAGGATCTGAATATCGGTGTAAGGTCTTGCCTCTCCAATCTTCCCAAGAAAGCAGGACTTTTGAAACTGCAGTTGTTCCAAAAGGAACTTATGTTGATAACAAGAGATCTAGGCAATGGTGGGATTCAAATAATTTAACAACCGGTTCTCTGCACTAATGACTGGCTGGGTGGGCGTGGCTATGGTGGGTGTGGCCAGGGGTGTGTGACAGGCAGCACTCATCCTCTGTACCCCCCTCGGAGCAAAAATGGGCCATGGGGGGGCGTTACCCCCACCATGCCCTGTTTTGGGCCTAGGAGGCCTCTCTGAAGCCTCCTGGGAGTGAATATGAGGCCTATGGGGACTCCTGGAAGGGGTGGGGCAGTAGCAATTTAACTACTGGTTTGCCCAAATTGGCCTGAGCCGGCTGAATCCCACCACTGGATCTAGGCAAGAACTGAAGCGTCTCACTTAAAACCAGCTTTAAAGCAATGCTAACCAAACCCCTCCCACACTACATCATTGCAGGAAACAGAAACTTCATATAGAAATTAACACAGTAACACAAGAAACAGAAACTTCATAGACAGATCACTCCATTCCTCCCCCCTTCCTCCCACCAAAATGCCAGGGTCTCTGTAGAAATATCTGGGACCTGGCAAACGGTCTACTTTTCCTTGGATTTGTGGGTGGGTGGGTAAGTCACTTATAAGACAAGCCGGTCTGAGGCCATCAAGAAAGCATCCAGTTTTGGTTGCCACAATATAAAAAAGATGAGACTCTAGGAAGAACGTGGAGAAGAACAACAAAGTTGATTAGGAGACGAGAGGTTAAAGAATGAGTACTCAAAATAGAGGGAATTAAGTAAGAGTGCCTATCAGATATCTCTTTTGCACAGGGCACCATGTCCAATCAAACAGAATCACAGCGAAACCTACCAACTTAAAGTCCATCTTCCATTGAAAATTCAAATACTGAGTTTTGCAGTATGTCCAGGCTATTACTCTATAGTTCCCAAACGAAATAAAATTATGGGACAGAATTTGCATCCAGTTTTGGTCACTGTGATATATAAAAAAGATGTGGAGATTCTAGAAAGAGTGAAGAGCAACAAAGATGATTAGGGGGCTGGAGGCTAAAACATTCGAAGAACAGTTGCAGGAATTGGATATGTCTAATTTAATGAAAAGAAGGAGCAGGAGTGACATGAGAGCAGTATTTCAATATCTTAGAGGCTGCCGCAAAAAAGAGCAAGACAAGAAAACCTATTTTCCAAAGCACCAGAAAGCAAGACAAGAAACAATGGATGAAAGCTAATCAAGGAGAGAAGAAACTAATGAGAAATTTCCTGACAGTGAGAACAATTATCTTCAGAAGTTGTGACGTTTTCAAGAAGAGAGGAAAACTCAATGGAGTTTTCAAGAAGAGATTGGACAACTATTTGTCTGAAATGGTATAGGGTCTCCTGTTTGATCAGGGGTTGGTCTAGAAGACCTCCCTTCCCACTCTGTTATTCTGTAACAAAGTTAGCTCGAGAAAGGCTGCCGTTTTTGTTTAATCTGGTGCACTCCTCTGCTTTTGACAAATATTTGGGCATGAGCAGGGAAGGACTTACCGTACCGTGTTTCCCTGAAAATACGACCTATTCAGAAAGTAAGTCCTAGCTTTTTTTTTTTATTTGATTTATATGCCGCCCTTCTCTGGAGACTCAGGGTGGCTTACAATGCGTTAATAGCCTTCATACTTTTGTATATTTTATACAAAGTCAGCTTATTGCCCCCACAAACTGGGTCCTCAATTTACCTCCCTTAGAAAGGATGGAAGGCTGAGTCAACCTTGAGCCTGGTGAGATTCGAACTTACGGTAATTGCAGGCAGCTGGTGTTAATCACAATGCTTAGTCTGCTGAGCTATCCAGTTTGATTTTTACATGTGCACCAGGGGTGAAATCTACTTACTTTCCCTACCGGTTTGGAAGTGCACATGTCTCTGCGCATGCACAAACCCTTCTGCGCATTAAAACCAGGAAGTAATGACAACCGGGTGGGTGGGCAGAGTCCTGTGCTGCCATTGCTACCAGTTCTCTGAACCACCCACCACCATCGCTACCAGTTTGACCGAACCGTTCGGAACCGGAAGCATTTCACCCCTGATATGCACTTTCCAAAATAAGCCCTAATTAAGACCCTGCCCACTCCAGGGTGCATGGGTAATAATCAAGCTAAGGTGCAGATGGGAGGGTAGAGCTTCCCTACTACTTACCTTTGGACAGTTGCAGTCAGGCCTCACATTTCTTTTGCTGCAGCCTGCAAGGCTTTCCTGAAGGCCTCTGTATCCGATAACAGAACTCCAGATCAATCCGGAGCCCTGTTATCGACTGCAGAGGACTTCAGGAAAGCCTTGCTGGTCTTGCCAGACGAAGAAGTTCCTGAAGGCCTCTGATAGTGAAAAAGAGGCTGGGGCTGACTCACATAAGTGAATCAGTGGATGACATCCCCCCTGAACATAAGACCTGGTGCCTTTTTTGGTGGCAAACCAATATATATAAGACAAGGGAAACTGTCTTATTTTCGGAGAAACACTGTACTTCTCAGAGAAGTAAATGATAGGGAATGCCTGAATTCACCCGGGCCGAGCTAAAAATGCTACATGCGAAAAGCAACCGCAATTACAACAAACAGTAAAGGCTACGTTGAGTCAAAAGCTCTTGAACGCAGTGCATCCACATAAGAAGGCTGGGTCAGTGTCAGAGGTCCTTTTCTCGCTTATGCTGTTGACTGTGCTGAATTTATCCCGCAAGGGAAAAAAAAAAAAAAACAAGCATTTGAGATGCTAAATTGGTGCCCGTGAATGGGGTAGAGAAGCAGAAAGTGGAGCCCGCGTGTCGCTGATGGGTGAGCGAACGTGTTCGGTATTTTGTATCAAAGTGGGAAATCGGGAAAAGCAACCAAGTGAGAATGAAGCAGTTAAAATAGCTTGAGTGAACCTCCGTTTCATGTGTGAAATGTTGAAGAGCATGGATCCGTCTTCTTCTTCTTCTTCTTCTTCTTCTTCTTCTTCTTCTTCTTCTTCTTCTTCTTCTTCTTCTTCTTCTTCTTCTTCTTCTTCTTCTTCTTCTTCTTCTTCTTTTGGAGTGGCAGCTGAGGATCTTCCTGCCAAAACATTTGCAGTAAACCGTTCAAAGTTTTCCAGACCTCGCTGTCAAAATTGCCAGGAAGTGTCACCCGGGAAAGTCTCTTGTGCTTTGACAGTTTTTCACTGCCATCGCTTTAGATGTGAGAAAGAAGCAATCCATATATGACCTAACAGGTCTTCTTTAGGGCAACCCAAGAGTTGAGGTAGGGGAGACGAGAGGAAGGAAGGAAGGAGGGAGGGAGGGAGGACGCGGCTTACAGGAATAGAAGCTGAAGGAAGAGAAGGCAGGGGGAAAAGATGTAAATAATTGAAACCCTTTAGAAGTCAACTTCAAGCTGGCGCACCTCCAGGGATCTCCTCTGGTGTATTACTGGTGCCTTGCTGTGAAATATAAGCAGTTGTTCAATGGATCGTGTGGTGGGTTTAGAAAGAAGATAAGTGGAAAATCTGAAGAGCGGCGAAGGAAAATGGACGCCCACATTCCAAAGAAGTTATGAAGTTCCTGCTCATGGTCAGCCTTTTTTTATTTTTCCCTCATTAATGAGACTAGAAGGACATCAGATAAGTGCCTTAGCAGTTCATTTCCCTCCCCCCTTTAATTCTTGAAGAAGAGGAAAAAAAAACCTGTGGAAGACCAGTTATTTATGAAGTCTTTCTTTTTAATGAGCTCTTAGGCTCAGTCACTGTGAAGAGATGCTTCAGGGTGAAAATGCTTGGAGAAAAATCAAAAACTTCAACACTGAGAGTGGAATGTGGGCAATTTCTAAGGGGCAGAAGATGGTGTACAAGAAGTTCAATTTTTTTTTTCAGAGCATGCTAGCATGCTAAATGACACGAGCATGGATGGGTATCTTTACTTCATTTGCATGCAGATCGTATGTGCCAGATAGCACTTTTTAAACGGTGTCGATCAGGGGTGTCCAACTTTGGAAACCTTAAGACTCGGGGGACTTCAACTCCCAGAATTCCCCAGCCAGCATAGAACACATTCAGGGAAGAAAGATTAGGATCCTGTCCATGTCACCTTTAAAAAATAGAGGTGGTGAGATTCAACCCAGGAGAAGGATACTGCAAAATCTCCATTCCCACCCCACCCCGGAGAAGGATACTGCAAAATCACCATTCCCACCCCACCCCAGGGGAAGGATACTGCAAAACCTTCATTCCAACCTCACTCCAGGGGAAGGACACTGCAAAATCTCCATTCCCACCCCACCCCAGGAGAAGGATACTGCAAAGTCACCATTCCCACCCCACCCCAGGGGAAGGATACTGCAAAACCTTCATTCCAACCTCACTCCAGGGGAAGGATACTGCAAAATCCCCATTTCCTTCCAATCAGCTGGACTCGGGAGGCAGAGAATAGATGGGGGCAAGGCCAGTTAGAGATGGTATTTACCGGTTCTCTGAACTACTCAAAATTTCCACTACTGGTTCTCCAGAACTGGTCAGAACCTGCTGAAACACACCTCTGTTCTGCTTCATCAAGAAATCTTCTTTCCAGACAGCCTCCATGTTTCCAACATCTTTCTCCCCACTTGCAACTGAACCCAGATGGACATTTCTTCCAACAGGAGATTGGGGGAGAAAAAAAACAACAACAGGCCACCAAGAAATAAAACCAAAAGCAAACCAATTGAGGACAAGCTGTACCCTTAAATCTTTTCTCTCTCGCTCTCTTTTTTAAAATAAGTAAATAAATACAATTGGCTGCCATTGAATGGCATGGTTTTCCTTTAGTCTCATGCATTCCAATCTTTTGCACGGCTGTTGCTTAGGGAAAAGGATGCTAATTGCATTCTTTTGTTTTGCAAGATGGCTACTTTGTGGATTTAAAAATAATAATAATCCTCAGGGTCATCATCCTTTTAAAAAATCTCTTCCCCAAGCCTCCGTCTATGCAACCCATATTTCTTCCCTATCTGCCTTGTGCTTGGACACGTGCGCCCGTGTGTGCAAATTGCTCTTTTCAACGAAAGAAATGGGGAAAGAGAGAGAAAGAGTGGGGGGGGGGATTCTTTTCTGGCTTTGCAAATAACTCTCCTATATACTGATAAAAGTTAATTGATTTCCTTTTTTCCTTCATTAACAAAATCCAATTTTCACCTAATGGGGAGAGAGCTTTGGTGTGACATGTTGAAATGGCAAAGTGACAAGTGATGATTCTTCTTTTTTTCCCCTCTTTTTAAAGAAAAAAAAGGAGTGGGGGGAAAAGGGAAAACGCTGGAGACGAAGAAAAGCATCTCAGCAACTTGCTGCTCTTTTCATAATCTGGGTTGAAGGCCTGTTGAATCAGGAAAGTCTGGGATGAAGGCCTGTTGATTCTTTGCTCCGGGGAGCATCAGAGACAGAGAAAATGGCAAGGTGTCCAAATAAAAGGAAAAAGAAGTTAAAACAACAACAACAACAACAAAAAACAAACCCACACATTTACAATTTATTTATTTATTTATAAAAATGTATAGGCCTCCCATCTTACCTCAAGGTAAATCTTGTTCAAATGAGGGGCCCTTGGTGCTCTCTTAGCTTGCTTCTTTTCTTCAAGATGTTTCATTACCCAAACTAGGCAACATCATCAGTTCTAGAAAGAAGTGGGATTTATGGAGAGGAAGAGGAGAAGGAAAACTGTGGGGTCCTTGGTGTTCTCTGAGGTTGCTTGTTTTCTTGCAGAGAAAGTTTTTTGCCATTTTTGCCCTCCCCAGACCTCTAGAAAGGCTCTGGAGGCTGGGGAGAGCAAAAAACAGGCCTTCCAATCCCATCGGAAGTTGGCAAACGAGCCATTTTCAGCCTCTGGAGGGCCTCCCGAGGGGGGGAAGGCCGTTTTCGCCCTCCCCAGACTCCTAGAAAGGCTCTGGAGGCTGGGGAGAGCAAAAAACAGGCCTTCCAGTCCCACCGGAAGTTGGCAAATGAGACATTTTCAGCCTCTGGAGGGCCTCCCGAGGGGGTGAAGGCCGTTTTCGCCCTCCCCAGACTCCTAGAAAGGCTCTGGAGGATGGGGAGAGCAAAAAACAGGCCTTCCAGTCCCACTGGAAGTTGGCAAATGAGACATTTTCAGCATCTGGAGGGCATCCCGAGGGGGAGGGGGAGGCTATTTTCGCCCTCCCCAGACTCCTAGAAAGTCTCTGGAGGCTGGGGAGAACAAAAAACAGGCCTACTGTGCCATCGTGTGCCAGGAGTGGGGGGAGAATAGTGCATGTGCATGCATGGGGACAGGGTGCATAGAATTATGGGTGTGGGCACGTGTGCGTGCAACTCACCCACCCCGCTGCTCCTGGCATGCAATGGCAAAAAAGTTAGCCATCACTGCTTTATACCATTTCTGACAAATTGGAATCCAATCCCTTCCTGAAAATCTCCGGTGATCCAGAACTTCTGGAGGTAACCAGTTCGTTCCACTGTTGAATTGTACTCCCTGTTAGGAAATTTCTCCTCAACTCAAGGTTGGATCACACCATCCATTACTTCTTGTCCTGCCTTCAGGTGCTTTGGAAAATAGGTTGACCACCACCCCTTCTCTGTGAAAGCCCCTCAAGTAGTAGAAGGCTGCTATCATATATATATAAAGGGGAAAATGTCTACTTTGCACTGTTAGTACAGCCTGTACTAGCATCTGCAAATTAAACGGGAAATGTGAACAGGCATAGTATCTTCAGACAACCCCTTTATTCTTTGCGCTTTCTACCTCACCTTTGAAGCTCTTCTACTTTGCTTGCTCAGAGGGTTCAGATTTGTAGACGTCGAATCCAAAGGCCTTTCTCTTTTGATCCTTTAATATCACAACTGAATCAGGGCACCCAACGTATGGCTGCGTTTTTACTGTTGCCCAGAAAAGCAAGCTGTGGCAGCTAATGCTTAAGCTGAGCATGGATTTCCTTCCATCTCCTCTTCCTTGGATGGTCTCCTGGCCAGTCTTAGAGCTCGGAGAGAATGACTTGCTGCCTTATCTGACCCAGAAGGAAGGCCAGCTGTCAGCAGAAAAAAAGTATGGCCTTTGTTTGTTCTTCAATGAAAGCTCAGTTAATTAAAAGGAGCAATCGCTTTTTCTTTATCGGGTGAGGCTGTCCTGTGAACAGCCTTCTGCTAGGTCACACACTAAGTTCCACTGTGTAGGATGCGATGGCTATGACACAAGTTCCATCACATCGCTGGCTTTCCCCCTTTCCAAACCACAGACCTTACTTTTTTTTTGCACGGGGCTGTCAGTCACCAAAATCCTGAATATCTAACAGATTAGATCTTCCAATCTAATCTTCTAAACCCCCCACCTAAGACCCTACACCATTGCTGACAAATGGCAGTCCACTCTCTTCTTGAAAGCCTCCAGTGATGAAGCTACTACAACCTCTGAAAGCAACTTCCGTTCCATCGGTTGATGGTTCTCATTGTCAGAAAATTTCTCCTTACTTCTAGGTTGAATCTCTCCTTGTTCAGTTTCCATCCATTATTCCTTGTCTGGCCTTCGGGTGCCTTGGAAAATAGCTTGATCCTCTCCTCTCTGTGTGGCAGCTGCTCAAATATTGGAAACCTGCTATCATGTCTCCCCTGGTCCTTCTCTTCATTAGACTAGCCATGCCCAGTTCCTGCAACTGTTCATCATATGTTTTAGCTTCCTGTCCCCTCATCATCTTGGTTGCTCTTCTCTGCACTCTTTCCAGAGTCTTTTTTATAGTGCGGTGACCAAAACTGGATGCAGTACACTTAGTAAGGCTTTATAGGGTGGTATTAGTACCTCACTTAATCTTGATTGTACCCCTCTGTTAATGCAATTTAGGATTGCATTGGCTTTTTGGGCTGCCACCGCATACTCTTGGCTCATGTTTAATTGGTTGTCTCACAAGGAATCCTTTGCACATGAAATTTGGGTGTATGTCTCAGTTTCCTGCAGACTGAATCCCGTGGACCATTCCTACATAGAAACATAAGACCATTGCTTGAAGGAAAGAATGCACAAAGAAATCGATCATCGTAAATTATTGTGAAGAACTCTCTGTGCTGGGATTGCTGGATTAAGCTCTAAAGCTGAATGCAACATTTCGCACCACCTTGTCTTGGTACAGTCCCCCCACCCCCCAACAATCCAAAACCTAGTTGGCAGGCCATTATTCTATGATAAAATTACATTTATACCTGCAATTTATAGAAAACATACAAAGTATAGGTTTCAGTAAGGCACCAGATATATACTTTTTAAGAAAAGAAATCTCAGGGTAAATCTGAAAATGGGAGGTCACGGATTTATGAAATGACGCATGTAATATTGACCCAGTTCAGAAATTATCTGGGTTTTTTTTCCCACCTTCTAATCTAAAGGTACAAACAGATGATTTGGCAAATCAGAGCTAGCATCCTACTGTGCTTCTGAACCTCAAAAAAGTTTCAGTGACCCCATTTCTTTGTTTATTTTGATTTGCTTTATAGAAATCAAGGCAAGCTCAAGAGATTGCCAAGCCTTATAAGATCTAATTTAAGCCTGCTGTGGTCTCAAAATGTCAAAATCATAGGCCTTCTGATCTGACAGAATTGCAAGACTCTCACAATGATGTGGCATACGTAAGAAACAGAATAGCAAACTTGGAAGGAACCTTGGAGGTCCTCTACTCTAACCCCCAAGCAGGAGACCCTATACCATTTCAAACGAATGTTGTCCAATCTCTTCTTAAAAACTTCCAGTGATGGAGCACCCATAACTCTGGAGAATAGAATAGAATAGAATAGAATAGAATAGAATAGAATAGAATAGGGTAGGGTAGGGTAGGGTAGGGTAGGGTAGGGTAGGGTAGGGTAGGGTAGGGTAGGGTAGGGTAGGGTAGGGTAGGGTAGGGTAGGGTAGGGTAGGGTAGGGTAGGGTAGGGTAGAACAGAACAGAACAGAACAGAACAGAACAGAACAGAACAGAACAACAGAACAGAACAGAACAAACAGAACAGAACAGAACAGAACAGAACAGAATAAAATAGAATGCAGGACAGGACAGGACAGGACAGGACAGGACAGGACAGGATAGGATGAGTGGAGTGGAGTGGAGTGGAGTGGAGTGGAGTGGAGTGGAATGGAATGGAATAGAATAGAATAGAATAGAATAGAATAGAATAGAATAGAATAGAATAGAATAGAATAGAATAGAATAGAATAGAATAGAATAGAATAGAATAGAATAGAATAGAATGAAGAAAATAGAATAAAAAAACAGAACAGAATTCTTTATTGGCTAATTGTGATTGTACACACAAAGAATTTGTCTTTGGTGCATGAGCTAATCAGTATACATAAAGCTATAAGTGATAAATCACGATCATAGTCATCATATAAATACATTCATCATAACTCATAAGATACAGCAGTGATTGTCATAGGATACTAAATAAGCAAACAACATAAGTTATACTGGGAAACTAAATAAAACAGTATAAATCGTAAAGATACGAGCAACAAACTTATAGTTGTTCCACTGATTAATTGTTCTGACTGTCACGAAATTCCTCCTTAGTTCTAAGTTGCTTCTCTCCTTGATTCGTTTCCACCCGTTGCTTCTTGTCCTGCCCTCAGGGGCTTTGGAGAATAGCTTGACTCCCTCTTCTTTGGGACAGCCCCTGAGATATTGGAACTCTGCTATTATATGAGATAAACAAGTAGCTTTGCCCTACACAGTTTTTCTTTCTCTCTTTTTTTACTCATCACTTTTGGGGACAATATCCTGAGCTGGAGCAGCTGTTGATCCTGAACTAATGAAGGCCATTTTCCTAGCTTTTACCCCTCTCCATGCTATCTAAAAGAGCATTGCCACTTCAACCGCTTCCCTCTTTTTAAAAAATGCATGGGCCAGCCTGGGAGACGGGAGCCATTTTGTCACATTAGCAAAGATGGCCTGATCAGCGTCGCTGAAAACTGTGAACTTCTCACCTCCTTTTTTTTTTTTTTTTTTGTTCCTCTGGGGTGGGGTGGGAAGTGGGGGCCCAAGCCTGGCCAGCTGGTATGGCTGCCAGCTCCCTGTCTAGTTGGTGCTGTAAGGAGGGGCGCTTTCTGGCAAAGACAGCCTGTCATTGATGAGATGCCAATCCTGCTGTTTTAAGTATCACCTCTGAGATGAATTAAGTGCTTGAAGACCTGTGAAATTGCGGCATTTGCAGTCTGTCATCTAAACAGTTGCATTCACTGGGAGAAAACAAACTCTCCGTGGTCACTGGCAAGCTGATTTTTTTGTGGCTGCAAAAGCGACAGCTTAACTGTTGCCGTAGGAACAACAAGGAAACCAACTTCCCCTGGCAGACAAATAATTCACATAGCCTCTTGTGGACCAAATACATGTTGTGTGTAATTGTGTTATTGCTTTTTCCCAAGGGGTCTTTTTTAAAAACTCCCATGCAATCACAAAACTACACGTAATGTGTAGTTTAACCCTCATTTTTTTTTTTTAACCTTGAGACATATTTGGAGTTTCACTTGGCTGAAAGAACCGGTAACTTTCTAACGCTGAAGCCTTTAGCAAGGAGCAGGATGGGAAAAAAGATAGCAAAAGTGGGCAGGGACAAGGAGCAGATTCCTTGATGGAAAATGGGGAACAATAAGGATTTACAGAATAATAGAGTTGGAAGGGACATTGGAGATCTTCTAGTCCAACCTTCTGTCCACAGGTGGCACCCATGGCCATATTGGTGGGCATGTGAGCTCAGCTCTGGCAAACGCTGGTCAGCTGGTTTTTGGGCCTGTTTCCTGCCTCTGGAGGATCTCGGGGGGTGGGGGTGGGTGGGAAAGCCCCATTTTTCTCTCTCCCCAGCCTCCAGAGCCTTTCTAGGAGTCTGGGGAGGGCAAAAACTACCCCCCCCCAGAGGCAGACTCCTAGAAAAGCTCTGGAGGCTGGGGAGAGCAAAAAACGGGCCTACCATGCCATCTCTTGCCAGGAGGAGGGGAGTGGGCAGGGGGGGGGGTTGCGCACGCATGCACGGGGACAAGGCGCATAGAATTATGGGTGTGGGCATGCGCGCACCCCCCACTCCTGGCACACAATGGCAAAACGGTTAGCCATCATTGTCCTATACCATTCCAGAAAACTGGCTATCCACTCTATTCAGAATGGAATAGAATGGAATGGAATGGAATGGAATGGAATGGAGTGGAGTGGAGTGGAGTGGAGTGGAGTGGAGTGGAGTGGAGTGGAGTGCAATGCAATGGAATGGAATGGAATGGAATAGAATAGAATAGAATAGAATAGAATAGAATAGAATAGAATAGAATAGAATAGAATAGAATAGAATAGAATAGAATAGAATAGAATAGAATAGAATTCTTTATGGCCAAGTGTGATTGGACACAGAAGGAATTTGTCTTAGGTGTATATGCTCTCGGTGTATATAAGGAGAATAAAATACATTCATCAAGAATAAAAAGATACAACACTTAGTGATAGTCAAGCTACTTATAAGCTATCAAATCATACTAGGAAACAAGTGAAAATATAAATTGAAAGATACAAGCAACATGATAATAGTAATGAGCGGGAAGAGAATGATACTAGTAAGGAAGAGAAGAATAATAGTAATGCAGTCCTAGTAAATTATTTGACAGTGTTGTGGGAATTCGTTGTTAAGCAGAGTGATGGCATTTGGGGAAAAACTGTCCTTGTGTCTAGTTGTTCTGGGGTGCAGTGCTCTATAGTGTCATTTTGAGGGTAGACGTTGAAACAATTTACGTCCAGGATGTGAGGGGTCTGTAGATATTTTCACAGCCCTAAAGCCTTCAGTGATGGAAAACCCACAAATTCTAATGGCAAGTCATTCTACTGGTTGATTTTTCTACCTGTCAGGAAGTTTCTCCTTAGTTCTAGGTTTCTTCTCTCTTTGATTAGTTTCCGTCTGTTGCTTCTTGTCCTGCCTTCAGGTGCTTTGGAGAATAGCTTGATCCCCTCTTCTTTTTATATATACTGCATATATCTATATATTGTGGTGACCAAAACCGGATGCAACAGATTTTAAATACAAGATCTGCCAATTGTAACGTAAGTTATTGACATCATGCTAAAGTTGTTTACCACGCTTTGCAATGTCAGAATCATGTATTTTTCAGAAATTGCTGTCAGGAGTGAAATATTTTGACTGCGTTAAATCTGCCTAGCAATGTCCTGACAGTTTCCTTTCCTTCCTCCCGAGGCTTCGTTACTGGAGGGAATAAGAACCCATCCCTGATGCAGTTCAAACTTCTAAAAGAAATCTCAGTTGAAGTTGAATCCATCTGACTGTGCAACTGCCGTCACAAAATCCATCAAATCCACTGTGGGTTTGAGGAGGTCTAGAAAAAAGTGGTTTTTTTCTAGACCTCCTGTGAAAGTTGATCAAATTGAATCTTTCTGAGCCTAAGTCAATCCAACCCTTTGTATTGTTTGGGGTTCAGCTAAGAAAATCAGTGTGGTTTGAAGATTCGTTCTCAATCAGGTCCAAAGGAAATTTCGGAACCAAACGTTTGTGCAAATCTAATAGAATGCAAAATGTAATTGAAAAGTCTACACTAGACTTTGGGAACAAATGACAGGTTTTTGCAAGATATTGTTGTGGCCCGTCATGGCCAGCAGAGCTAGCAGAAGAGTCAGATAGTGAGGAGGTTGGGGGGGGGGGAGAACATGGGCCAGTCTTGGGGGCTGGGGAAAACTTGGATGACGGCTCTGTGTTGGAGACTGCGAGGCAGAGGAACAGCTGGAGACTGTTCCCAGTGTGCGCATGTGCAGAGCTGTCAGAAGACAAGAACAACTCAGAAAGCAGGGTCGACTCGGGAGTAAAACCACACCTTGGAGATGATTGGCCCCTCCCATAGGAAACAAAAGAAGAGCAAACAGGGAGGGGGGTTTTGCAGGAAACAATTCATTCATTCGGTTGTTTCAAGAATGGGAGTTTCTGTTCGTGACTCTAAGAGACTCTGTGACAAGTTTTGCCTTACTCTACGTTTGGAAACAAGTTACGTGGCAGCTTGCCAAACGAGATAAGGTGTGTTGAGAAATATTCCTTTGAAAAACTGTTTGGACAAACCTTGCTGACTGTGAATGAAATTAATTCGCAGTCGTGTAAATAAAAGAGGTTTTGCCGGGACCAATTCCTGCTTTTTAAAGGGAGCCTAGGTCAGAACAGAGATAGCTGTGGGCCACATGATGAATTCCTCAAGTTAAACTTCTGCTTTCAGGTACGGTCTAAGCCAGGGGTATCCAAACCTGGCAACTTTAAGACTTGTGGACTTCAACTCCCAGAATGGCTGGCTGGGGAATTCTGCAGGCTGAAGTCCACAGCCCGCAGTGATTAAAGTTGCCAAGGTTGGACACCCTGGTCTAAGTAGACCACATAGTAATAATTATTGGACTTCCTACGGCATGTGCTTAAAAACCTAGGATAGCTCTTCTGTTCTCCTTCACCTTAAGTCCACCATCTTTGGCTGACCTCTTTTTTTAACAGCACTGTTTTTGATGAAGATTTTGAAAGTTTTGGTCTTAACCCTGAAAGTCTCTTATGGAATATTGGTAGGACTCAAAAAAGATATCACCTAGTGTTATGACCCAAACATGGGTTACCTGGCAGCAACTCAATAACTTTGAAGACACAACATAAATGTATTAGCACACAAACAAGTAGAGTGTGTTGAACTTTGGCAGCCCAACACAAAAACACAATTTCAGCTTATAGTCCTGGGTCCCTATTGGATTCTTCCCCCTGTCACTACGTAAGATCAACCTAGTTTGCTGTGAATGTTATCTTTTTTAAAAAAGAAGAAGAAGCAGGAGGTGAGGCAAGAATGGGAGTTGCCCCCATCACATGGTATTTGGCTCTCAAACTGCCACCCTTTCAGTTGACAAGCCCAGCATCTTAACCACTGGGCCACCATGCCCCCTTGACTGTTATCTGACAATGGTACCTTAAAAAGTCCATATGTTG